>JAQFVV010006276.1:4680466-5037966 GCA_028023455.1 Epiperipatus broadwayi | reverse complement strand
GATAAAAGTCATACTTAAGATATTAAATTACACATAAATCTATTTGGATTAAATATATCATTAATGTATTGATGCTATCTGAACTATAAAAGTATTCGGTAAGGTGATGTACATAAAAGTCCCTTTTACATTATTGTATCCTAAAATGTATAAACACACTTTTCATCCATGCACTTATTTTTTTATTTTATATAGCCCTGAGATAAATCATTAGTCAATTTTATATTTAAAATTTCTAGCCTGTTTTAAAAACAGATTAAGTTACTCTTGATTAGTTTTTATAGTAAGAAACATTATTTTTGCAAAAGATTATTCATTAAAATATAGTAAGATTAAGAGTACACATTAGGGATAGTCGCACTGCTCCATATTATTGATATCACCCGTCTCAACCGACTTTGTTGACACACGTCTCAAGCAACTTCTCTTTTGGTTTCAATATATATAATTATAAATCTTGATTCTCTAAAATTGTAATGAGTCTTTAGAAACTACTCATTGATTAATGATAACAACATAGTCAATAAAATTTTTGATAATCCCTTTGTTGTAGTAGATAATATTCAATGACAATTTGTGCAGTTATTTTGATCTCTTTTATTTTTATAAATTAAAACAATAGAAGTCTTCATAATATTTTGTATCATTACTTTATAGATCCAAGAATATTTTGAAAAAAAAAAATCCAATAGTTTTGAAACTAGAATTTAAAAACTTCTTCAGGTATGTCATAAAAAAAAAAAAAAAACCTTTTATTTTTAAAAATTATAAAGAACTGTTTTAACTTTAATAGATGGATAATTAGTGTACAATTCTAAAATTAGTTAAAAGCATATAACATTAAAAGCAGTTATTAAAATTCTTTTGTCATTATTTAAAAGGTTGATTCATAATATATTCTCTTTTTAAAATATTATTGTCATGATTGTTAAGAATGAGTTGTTATTTTATAAATACATTTGCTATTTTCAGTAAAAAAAAAATCAAGTAAACAAGAAATTGACTTTTTATCGTCGCCATTGGTGTTTAATCTACTATTCTGACAAACAAAAAATTCTAGATGTTTTTTTTAAATCAAATCCTGAATAGTACAGTCATATTTAAAAAATCAATTAAGATATTTGATTTAATAAACATAAAACATAAATTGATACCATATTTCAGTAGCACAATCAGCTGGACAATTCAAATGGGCAATTTTAATGTTTTATATATATTGAAATTTATAAAAACTAATAATGAAATTTCTCCCTTTATATTTGATATAAAAACTATATTTTAATATTAATATTATTTTCATCTTGAAAAATACTAAATGATATATCCAATAAGCTTCGCTTGTAAGTTTTCAAGCAATCTTAATTATTTTGTACATGATTTCTAACTATGTCACAATCCATAAAATGTCATTGTTCCGAGTGTGAATGAATCCAAGTCTCTTTAAAATAACTGTTTTCATAACTAAAACCTTTGTGGTAATTAACTTATATGTTGTACAAAATTTCAATAATTAGTAGGCCATTTGAATTCACTGAGCCAAAGGCATTCTTTACAATAATAGTTGATTAATTTTTTTTAAATTTCACCACCATCTATATTTTAAAATCTTTAAGAAAAAGTGATGCCATAATATCTTGCAAAAAATAATAAAAATTATCTTTCCTTAAAATTCAGAAGCAAACATTGAAATATAAACTATAGAAGAAAATATTCGAATGGTTTATTGCTCAGGTATTTATAAAAAGAACTAACACATGATTCATAATTCTTAAACTTCAGAATCTACTCTGCCATCACTATAACAAACCATGCAGGGTATAAAACAATAAAATAATAGGGATCAGTTCATGGCACTAATTCTTAGAATTATTAGCTTTCATTGATACATCTATGAATTCAAAATAAAAAAAACCCACCAAATTATCCACATAGTGAATACTATAGCACATACTCTCTTTTTATTAAATAATGTGCTCTTTCAGAAAATAAACTTGCAACCATCTATCTGTTTTATTAAAACTTTCTTTGAAAAGGCAAGTTTTAGTAAGAGTAGCTGTTGCAATTTTAAACCTCGATAGCTCCTTAAAAATGAGTGCCCCACTATGTTCAGGTCTTGAAAAATCATCATCAAAAAGAATTCTTGCATTCCATGTATTTATCATTATTTCAGAGGTTACAATTATTTGTGTGAATAAATTGAACTACTTTCCAGTGATATTGATTTAACCAAGATTTCACAATACATTCCGTTTTAGGTCATTTTTAAAGTCTTTTCACATTTGTAAGAATTGGGTAAACAAATTATTCCTAAGTATTTACAACTAACTCATTATTGATTGTTCTAGATCAGGGGTCAGCAAACTACAGCTCATGAGCCATACATTGCTTTTTGATCCCAAGCCACAGCCTTTTTATCATGATAATCATAAAAACATTTTATATTTTCTTTTGTAATTTGTAAATAAATATTTTGAAAACCCTAGGAGAGGAAAAATGTGCATTACAATATTGTTTTTTCAATTCAGCCTTATTATAAAATAGTAAATTAGTGTATATTATGAATCCTTAAATATTAGAAACTTGAAAATAAATCAAACTGTCAAAGAAATTTTCATTTTGTTAGTTTATATTTAAGAGTATTTTTATTTTTGTTTAGGATATATATAGATTCTATTAAGTTCTATTACTAAAATTAATGTTCAAATATATCTACAGCCATTCAGAAGTTCATATTTCTCATTTATCTATTTTTTACCTATCTGGTAGATTTTTTATGGGCAGGAGGATATTTAAACAAAATGGCTCTTCATGTTAAAAAGTTTTCCAAACCCTGTTCTAGATCATGCAAAATTACAACTAAAGACTTCCACTCCGCTAATACTTATATTTGTCTTCTAGAGCTGATAGTTTAGCATAGTGACATTTTAATACTAACTTGCACAAAAAATTAAGCCTAATACAGTCTTCTTATCTAACATATTCATTTTAATTTCTCCCCTAAATGGATTAATTTTTTTTTTTAATTTTAAAAAACTTTATTTCATATCACTATTCATGGTGATACTCTCTATATGTATTGCCACTCAATGCAAGTCAGAGTATTCAATGGATGCCAGAAGGCTTGTGCATAAAATCCCCATCTATTGCCTACTCATCCAATATCCCCAGACAAGTTTCTGGCTTATGGCATTCATCAGTGAGAAACATTGGATCTGTCTAAGGCTTCTCACTGATGAAGGCCACAAGCCAGAAACTAGTCTGGGGATATTGGATGAGTAGGCACTAGATGGGGATTTTATGCGCAAGCCTTCTGGCATCCATTGATTACTCTGACTTGCACTGAGTGGCAATATGTATAGAGAGTTTTGCCTGTTTTAATAATAGTTATAAGCAAGCATAAGAAATGGTGATCATGTGATGTTTATTCATGGTGATATTAATTCACATGAATGAAAGTAGATATATATTTGTTTGGAAACTGCATAGTGGTTATTTATAATTAATTCTTTTGATCTCTCTATATAAATGTATATACTGTACCGGTCAAAAAACATCCACCACCTAAACTGCAAGTCGGATCCAAACTCAGCTGAACCAAACTTAATTCAAACCCAACTCACCAGCTCAGATTAGTAGAAATCTAAATCGATGGCACAGTGCTATGCACCAAGACACTAGCTCAGTGGTTGGTGAGGATTAGAGACCCCTGAACTGACACTAATATCGGATAATTAATTAACTTAAGATACTTTTTTAAATCGAATCATATGTATATGTTCGTGTTGCCAACACAGACAGTGAGCATTAACATTAAAATAATTATTGAATAAGATAATTAAGAAACTAAGAAACCAAGTGTGTTTAGAAAATATTTAATAATAATAGTTTTTGTTTGAATTTTAAATAATGATTATATTAATTAATTCTAGTCCTTAAACAAAGTTTATAATTATAATAAGAGTGGCGGTCCTTATTATATGCCAATGAGTATTACGTAATATTTTGGAATTCTATGTCTATGATCCCAACAAGAAAATAAAGGCAGATAAAAGTATTCAGTTGTAAAAGAAATTATTACTCTAATTTTATATAAAAGAATGTGAGATTTATTCTCACATTCGCAAATCCATTCATGAAGAGCAAGATACGTATTTAGAGCATAACTTTAATCTTTATTGGAAAACTTATTTACTTTGAGATAACTGAGAATTTGTTTGACTTTAATTGAAATCACTTTCTCGTGAATTACGAGCATCAGAGTGGGCTTTACCGGAACAGAGAGGCAACGGTGCTGACGAATCATGAGCTATAAAATGAAATTGAAAGACAATGGCTGGTCAATGATCTAAGTCCTATGGCAGCTTGCATTTCACAAGTCTTACTGCCCTTTAAGGAGAGGTGATTTAAAAGTAGTATCACGGCTTGTATTTGAGAAGTCTTATGCCCTTTAAGTAGATGGGAACACGAGAAAGCCAGCCCGAGTCGTAACTACGAGCCTTTGGTGTTCCAAATATAACATGAGCGGAGAGGAAGTGCTTTCTTCCTCGATAATTTAAAATAACAGAAATATTATCACCAACAAGCCTAACAAAATATGCCAGCAACATTGAAGATGATGACTTGCTAGTCACCGTTTGAAAAATAAAACCCAGTGATAGAATGCTCTACGTGATGACTTGATCAATTTAATTAAAGTCAAACGAGCTTTTAACTAAAACTATTTAAAGCATTATAAAAATATATTAATCATGCCCCAAATATCGTGCCCTTCCTGAATATTAATAGACAGTGAAAACAATTTGAATTAGAATATATTTGATTCCTTTATCGGCCCTTTTGCAAAAATAAAAACATTTTAACATTATTTGTAAATAAATACACATTAGTGAAACGAGAAAATAGCCCTTTAACATTATGTGGATATATAAACATTTGTAAATTAGATAGGAGCTGGGGACATGGATGAGAAATGGAGCTAATATAAAAATAACAAACATTTAATCATTTCTTTCGACTCGATGATTAATAGAATTGTATAAACCTAGTTCTAATGGATGAGAATTATTATCAGATTTAATATTATATTTTCTGCATAAGGCAACTAGAACAAAGGAGTTTATTGAGTCAAAAGATTATTGGCATATAATTAAAATAAACGACATTAATAAATCACACAATATATATATAGTATAGTAAATGAACCGCCATAGTAATGAAGGAAAGTTAAATTTAAAGACTAGAGATTTAGAGAATTATTAATTTAAAATAGCATAAATAAAAGGTGTTACACAGAGATTATTACATTAAAGAATGAAAAGAGCTCTTAAAGGGAGTGTAAAGTAAAGTTCGGTAACTGGCCAGAAAGTTTAAGGTTCATTATGGAAATAGATTACCCATTTCTTCCGGGGCTGGTTCCCTTAGTTTACATGTCTGGGTTGGTAAAACATAGGCACACATTTGGTTGATTACTTGAACAGTATTTTAATGAATTTTCATGATTTTAGCAGCATGATTGGTCCAGAAAGGATTCAGCAGCTTCATTGAAGACCTTCAGGAAAAGATTCCTGATGTTTTAGCCCTTCACCATGATCGAAACACTATTTAAATTTATGATTTGTAAACGCATAGAGTTTACTGGCACTGCTCTACAACAAAGATGGCTTCCCCTCTCCAAACTTTTCAGAGCTATATATACTGTATTTGATGCCTTTGGGCTAGTGCTTCTTTCCTTATCAATGTTACAAAATTTACTGGTTGTTGTTAGATACATTCCTTCAATAAGGCTTTCAAACTCATTAACTTGAATTCATTTTCTAATTAGAAAATGAATTCTTGAAATTAGAAAAATGATTTTAATTAGGAAATCCTTACACTTTAAATACTTATCTTTTTTCCTAATTAATAAAACTTTAACCATTGTTTTGGAAAGGGAAAATCTGAAAGCTTATCGAAAGAATGTAGCTTTTAATCAGTAAAAATTTAACAAATTATTTAAAAGTAAAAACAAGCATTCCTGACGCAATGAAACTTTCGAACAATTATATATATTTAAATATTTACAAATATAGACGCACAATCCACGCAGTTATAATATATATATATTCATGAATAATTTTATCATGAATTTATTAATAGAATTGATCAATTTAAACTTGAAATGAATTAATTTTAATACACATTTATAAAATAAGTTTTTCTTTATGAAAATTAGCGTGGATTGAACATATAAAGCCCCATTGCATCGGAAATTTAAGGTTAGTAGTAGGGTTTGAAGTGGGCTTATGGCTAGATGTCATGAAGCTAGGATTGAACTCAGATCTGACTGCTTCAATACCTATTTTTGAAAAGAAAACTGTGTAGATGATATTTTAAATTCGTTCTTTTTATTTATTAGTATGGATACAATGATAGTCTAAATTCACTATAAACAAATTAAATAATGTATAAATTAATGGTTAAAAGTTTAGTGCAAATAAACATCAGAAAACATTTCACAATTAAAAATGCTTCTTAAAAAAATTATGTGGTTCAGTAAAATGACTATCTTAAAAACCAAAATTGGAAACAATTAGTGCAACTTATATGAATAACGTTTGCTTCAAATGAATGAACATAGAGTTTTCTATCAATATGCTTGGAACAGGACTTACTTTTTTAATATTATATATTTATTCAGGATTTTAATATTTTTGTTTGCATTCATTTTAATAAAAACCTACTAATAATAAATATATATAATTCACATTACTAAATACACATTTTTCATTAAAATGTTTATCATGACTATGTCTAATCATTATCTATTAATATCTCATTGCACGAACACATGATTTTATACTAAAATTTTTCATATTCTTTTTTCTGTAATATTTTGTGATTTTTTTATATTCACACTTCAAATTAGATCTCTCTTCCAGTAACTTCTTTTTATCTTTTGGTATCTAGTTGAAAATTATCCAGTTATCATTTGTTATTGCTATGAACCCATCATGTTTCGATTTAAGTTCTTTAAGATTTATAATAACATCATTTATACTAATTTAAATTTGCATACAACTGTAAAGAAGTTTGAGAAAATATATACAGATAATGAATGGAAATAATGAAATATTAGGATAAGTTATCTCATTACGCTAAATATATTTTAACATGGTAGGAAGCCATTAGAAGAGGGAGTATAAGTGCTGTATTTCCCTATCTATAGATACAATCAGCTGTAATAGTTACAGTTAGTTTCATTTTAAAAATCAAAGTTCATGCTTCAAAACTATTAATTAATTCATATAAAACTCCTTGACTAAAAACTTGAATATTTACAGCATCTCAAATTTTAACTATTCGAACAAATAGCACATTGGGATAGAAATAATGCTGTGTTAATAGTGCATTGTCCTGTATTAAACATTCAAACTCAAACTTACACATAGTTGAATGTTTAAAGTTTTTTTATATGTAGTTAATAAAATTGCATCTTCTATTATCTATTTTTATACTATATATATATTAAAAACGAAAGTGTCTACGTAATATGGAATTAAAACAATTGTCATCTTTATTCCACTGAAGTGATATTACTCTGAAAGTCTACTACATGTATTTGCTTAAGTTAATAATATAATAAAAGCTTAAAAGAGTAAGCAAAGATAGAAAATGACTACTTGAAAATAAATCTGAAACAGTGAAGTGTATTATTTACGATATGAAAATATTTTCAATACTTCTATATTGTTATTTTTACAATTGTTGTTTTATATATGACTTAAAACTGATTCAATGTTTAAGTGTTCTTATTTTTTTTTGCATTGATGTTAAGTTTCAAGTAATTTTTGAAGATTATTAGTGCAATATAGTTACTGTTTAATAACTGGGTGTAGTCAATATTAACAATCGTTCGTCTTTTAAAGTTTACGTTCAACTAATTGATTTGATGTGCTATTTTAAATTTGCTAAGTTACATCAATTATTTTATTTTTTTTTAAAAACAAATATTAAATTTAAAAATAATTAATTGGATCTCTATTTGCTATTTTAAAATTTTGATAATCAATGTTCATTAAAGTAATTGAATATTTATTTAAGTTTAATTAACTAATTAAAAATAATAAGCTTTGTTTTTCTTTCCATTATATTCCAGCCGTTTGCTTTTGTTTATATTATATAAAAATATATACGCACGTATGCAATTTAATATTTGCATTGTGCTTGAATATATATATGAGAGAAAAAGAGGGAGTAAAAAAGTAAAATAATCTTTTAATAGTTCATTGCAGAGTAAAGCTTCTCAAAACATTCCTCATAGACATGAATAATGAAATAGACATTACTCGACAGATTTGTCAATTATTAGGGGATTTAAACAGTTTTCCCTACTTATTTTACTTTTAGTTAAAAATAGCTAGCTAGATACGCATTACGTTGACTAACAAATAGATAAACAACTGTATTAGCTATAAGAAAAAAAATCTTACAACTGTTCAAAATTCAAACTCAGGTCATGGCAGGCAATTTTTGTGGTTGACCCATCATGCCCTTAATAATACATAAGTACTACATAAAACAATTTTAAAAAGCTCATTGCATGGGGAAAATCTCTTCAATGTCTCTACAAAAAGAAGAAAACCCTACTCACTTTGTCAACTAGTGGTGAGAACTTTAATAACTTTTCATTCATGCTTGTCGTTATTAAAAAAATACTAGACAGTATTTTGCTGAATAGTAATTGTTGGCTAAATAAGTTGGATATGAACCCTTTGCCTAAAAAACTCGAAGTCTGCTTCAAAATATATGTAGAAAAATTATAAATATATATTACCTTAATTAATAGTGTTATGAAGATAATTTAGATTTTATATTGCTACTCTAAATAGATGCTAGAATAGATTGTTTAAAAATGTGGTGGAAAATTTACTGCAGAAAACGTTAGATATAAATAAGTTTTTGCCTTAAAATATGTGTAAGAATAAATATTTTCCAGGGCAAAAAGCAGTGAACATTTTACTTCCCAATAATCTTCCATTGTGTCTATAATTAGTGCTGTTACAAATTTTCATATTTAAATTCAAACTTAAATTTGTAATGAAATAGTAATATATTCCATTATAAGTAGACATCTGTATGACTAACAAATAGGATACTCTATTGCTAATGATACTGCTAGTAAAATGTTTCCTAACAAATTTACAATATTATTTTATCATTGGTAAACTATTCTGTTTATTTTAAGCTTGACTTACTATTAAATTATTCATCCAATTATTTATTTATCATAGAGAGAACTGTAAATTTGTTAAGCTTTTAGTCAACATCCAAAGAAAATTTTATTGTTTTTTATTTGTAAATATCTCTATCTAGAAATCATTTACATGACAATAAACTTGGTTCACAAAAATAACTAATAAACTAATAAGATAAGCCTTAAAGTATTTAAATAAATATTAACTAAAGAGGAATTTTTTCAGGAATGATTTAGCACTATATTATGTAAAAATGCAAATTACTATCAATCTAACAACTTTATTAATAATACATAATGATCTAGTTTAGCTCAGATACTACTTATTAAAAGATTAAATACAACAAAACTAAGTTTGAGTCTTATCCAATCATCATGCTACCATATAAGTAATTTAATATTATAATATAACAAACCAATAAAGGCTTATGAAACAATAATATTAAGTAAATAAGACTTAACAAAGATACAGAACAATTAATAATATTTTAATATAAATTATTTATAGTAAGTAAAAAAAAATATATAGAAAATTTCAAAAAGAAAGAAAAAATGTTAATATATTAACTATTGATAAAATATTTATATAGAATATATTTTTTAAAAAAGATAACTATGAGCATGATTGATAAGATAGGAATACATTTAAGTCTCCTTTGATAAAACTATACAAAATAAAATGCCATAATTATTACCCAAATAATATTTATTATGAGATAATAAATCTAGATATATTTCATTTATACTTTTCAAATTCAAAAACCACTAAACATTTAATGATTTTCAAATACATTTCAGTGTGAAAAAAAAGTATATTCATTCATGAATACATCTACAAACATACATGTGTAAGTTTGATATTATAGTAATGGTAGGTGAGAACAAAGATATCTGCCATTTACATAAGATCTGAATTTAACATGTGTTATGTTCAGTTATTATGTAAACATTTTATTAAACATTATATCAGATTTCACACAGATTGCCTTACCATCATATTCATGAGTAAAATAAATAATAAATACCAAATATATAAAAGTTTATTCTAAACAGTATAAAAATGTACAATATCTTAAATCTAAAGGAAGCATAGAAAAAGATATACTACTCAAGATATTGCTAAGAAATTATGAATCAAATTCAAACTCAAAAGATTACTTAGATAAGTAGTAGCATAAAAAATTTTAATTTACCATAAACCATGACAACAGGCTACAGATGAATAAACAATAAAGCAAGTATTTATATTTCAAACATGGAAATATTCTTAAGGACTATTTCCACAAAAGGAGTACATCATATTCATTTTCTATTAAAAGTAAAGACAAAAGTCTTAATATAGTAAATATCAGCAGAATACATATTAGTTTTAGTGATCTGCATTTCATCAAATGCATATTGCTTGTAAAGATGCAATTTTTACATATCCCTACATTTGTTAAGTAATTCTAATTAAAATGATGATAAAATATTTTTTAATTAAGAAATTTTAATATACTATACAGAGCATTTATTAACATATTTCATTTTTATTCTAGTTTGAATATTTTAAACTCAAAAATCAATCAACTTAAATTTTAAGCCAATTGCACCTTGATGAAATAAATACTGATCCAAAAAAATATGATGAATACATCAAGATTTATACAAACTACTTTAAGTAATAATGGGGAAGAAGTAAAACACATTGCAGAAGAATAGTAGATTAAATTCTTCACTATTAGATAGAAGGTTATTATGCTTAGTAATAATACTTGATATATATGTACATAATTGAATGATTTATATAATCAAATGGTTTATAACATTTGATTATATTTAGTGATAGATTGCCATCATAAACTTGAATGAGCTTATGCTATCATTAAAATTTATAATATATTCAAAATTAAATAAATGTTTAATTATTTTAAAAGTAAAATATAATTAAAACTAACCTTTATGGAATCTTTTAAAATGATGTTTTGAGATATAAATAGAATTTTAAAAACAGCAAATGTTTTTTTTTTTTCCTCTTATTTTAAGTTTGAGTTTTAATAACTTTAATATAGTTTTTTTTTTTTCATGTGTCAAAGCGTTGACCGGGAAGTGAACCCAGACCAGCTGCTTGGAAGGCAGCTATGCTAACCACAAGGCCACCAACACCATAAAGTTGTAACTGTTTTACAATATATCAGCAAGAATGAGCTTGAAGAGATGATAGTGCCTTAAACAAATGGCAACTATCAAGTAAACAAACATATAAAAGCCACAGGTGAATATAATTATTCTAATCCAAAAATAAGTAAAAGATAGAGACAACTTAGGAAAAGATTATGGTTGAATTTTATGCTGACTATAGAAAGAAATATGTAAACCACAATGATGGCTGCATATATAATATACTACTCTTTTAATCTATTCGATAACTTCATGATACTATATATTAATAATTTTTGTAATAAACTAATTTTCCTGCAGGCTTTCAACACTTTGCCTAATTGTAGTTCATTAATTCATTCTAACTTTAGCCACATCTCCCTATTCAAAACCAATCAATAATGTATTTTTTAGAGGTTTTTAAAGATAATCACTATAATATAAAAGGAATCAATCTCTCTCAAAAACTATGTTTAAATTCAACTGAAAATCTTATTTTAACAAGACTGTACGTTTATATGCCAATTCAATTAAAATATATCTTTGGTAATTGTGGATTAAATATCATCTTATGCAGAAAGATGAAGAATGTACTGCATGTTTTTATAATTTTGTTTTTAGATTTTCAAAAATTATGAAGCATTCTAAAATTAAGTTTTTCCAGAGCCATTACACTATATTGAAATAAAGTTCACATACCATTTTATTTTTATTTAAAAAAAAACAGGATAATATTTTTGTAGGACTAATTTAATCAAAATAATTATATTACTACTGTAAAATAGTCTATATTTTTATACAAATGTAACAATTATAGACTATATTGTGCCTCAATAACCAAGCAGGCTCTATTTTTAAATCCCAAAGATATTTAAATTGATTCACATTTCCAAGATGACAATCATCCAAATGAATATATATATTCATTATTGTTGACAAAGCATCTGAGATTTTTTAAAATTAATTTTTAAGTTAAATTCGTTTTAGATTGCACTCAAAATATTAATATTATTCTATGGATCACTGTTGGGGTTCTCAATTTTGGTTATAATTGGTTAAATGAAAAAGCCTTTTATTAAGTCTACACCATATTCCATTGCCTGTTTATGAAACTGCTTATATGATTGGGTGACATCTTGTCTTATTTTAAATACTTCAAGATTTTTCACCACTGATAATAATGCTTACTCTCATCACACTATTATATGAAACTTTGTAATATAAATAAACCTCATTAAACAATCAGTTATTTAAATTATCAAAAAACAAACAAAAAAAAAACAATCAGTTATTTGCAAAAACAGCTGTAGATTTTATTAATTTGAAGAATCAAATGCTTTGATCAAGTAAATAAAACCAATATAAAAATTATTCTTTTTGCTCATACTTTTTGAGGATTTTCATAGCAAAAGAAAAACAATAACATATCTACAATAAGCTTCAGTCAGATAACTACTTGTCTTTAACTAGAATTAGTTTATTCAATAAAATATTTGAAAATATTTTTGCAGTAATGGAGCTCAAAAATATTCCATGATAATTATTGAGTCATTCTCCCTTTGTGTTTTATAAATTATAACAATAAGTGCATCTTTAAAATTAACACCATTTGTTTATAGATCTATATATTACCTAAACATTATAATATTTTTTTTTAAAAAAACCTCTTAAGCTATTTATCATTAAATGTAGTAATCTGAAATTTTGAATTATTGTCCAAATGATGAAAATATTAAATTTATCTGTTATTATAATATAAAAAATATCATATGCTGATAACAGATTTATGATATTGATTTTTAATTGGTATAATAATTTCAAAACTTATTGATCTAAAATGATGATAATCAATAAATATATCTTCTTTGTAATTTTAATTCAACATTTTAATCATTAAACTTTTTATCTTTAAATTTCTATATTATTTATAAAGTTTTACATTCATTTTGTTATTTATTCAATTAGGAAAAGAATACCTTATAATTTCTTTTGATAAAGTTACTAATAGTTCAATCATTGGAGAAAAACCACCATGATTTTTATTTTTAATCCATACAAGAACAAATTTACTTGAATTTACAAAATACCCTTTAAGTGTCCTCAGGACCATAACCAGCTTGAAAATCAATGTGGGCAATTTTAGTATTAAGTAATTGTTAAAGTTTGACATAAAAACAATTTTTAAGGACTAAATATTACATTACCTGCCAGTATGTTTAATATAGAATCTATTTGTAATGACATTATTAATTTAAATTTAAAATATACTAATCAATTATTTGTTCAACATTTTTTGCTTATGAGTGCTCAAATATATACAAACCTTTTTAACATTTTGAATCAGAATAATAATTTATAAGATGCCAATGATTTAAACCTTCATGCATCCAAATTTCTTTACAGTAACTTTTCTATCTAAAAAAACCATTCCTGATACTCATTGATAAGTCTTATGGGGAAAAATATTTACAAAACATTCTACTTCACAGTGCAATTATTTTCTAACTATGGCTACAATCTATCTTCTTATTTATTAAAATCTCTAAGAAAAAAAAAATCTTACATTGTTACTGTCTAATACAGAAAGGTGAATGTGGATAAAATGATAACAGGACTATTTTACAAAATAATTATTAACATTATATTCTTTCATTATTGCATCTGAAATTTCAAGAACAAAAGATACTAAGTTTGACTTCATTGCATATCCAATGTCTTGTAGTCTCTTTCACTGATTAACCACTCTTTCAAAAATAATATATAGACATATTCATTTAAACTTTCTTCCTCTGAAAAACAAATATCACTTAAAATATTTATACTAATCTTTAACTTTAATATATTCTTAATTCAAATGTCCTAAATTTAGATCTTAAAAAATAAATATCAAATGCGCGCACACATACACATAAAAATAAATAGATATGAATTATGTGTATTTTGCCCTGATAAAGATCTCAGTAGCCTCTAGATATATGTCTGATTTTAAATAGATGCGTGACTATTTACAAACTTTGTGTGTATAGATTAAATTAACTGAAAACAATATCAATGAGTGAAGAGGTAGATAAGAAATATGTAAATTTTTAAAATTTTTCTATATTCTTAGTAATTCTTAATCAGTTAAAACATAACAATATATGTAGAGAAATACAAATATATATATTTATACATATTTTAATTGCATTTATAATATTAAATATTGATTTCTTCTGTCTAATATGACATAGCTGCAAGTCCTTTAACATCCAGCATTAATAAATTTAATCACTGGTAGTGTTAACCATTTTTAGATCATAATGTTAATAAAAAAAACAAACAAAATTAAAACTATAGTTGATTAAAAATGTAGTTGAAGCAGCCCTTTAAAAATATGAATCATAGTTACTTAAAAATGTTAATAAAAATAGATATATTTTTAGATAAATATGTGTGTGTCCGTTCTCGAATACGTATGTGTATATACACACGTTTTATGTTAAATGCTATATTTGGGAACAAAAATATTATTTTGTCAAAATTATAGACTTATAACAATTTTCTATATATTAAAATACAATTTATATAGTTAAAAAAAACATACTAAGCAAAAATGGATATAAAATATTTTGCTTATAAATGTAGCGTAGAACTTGTAACTATATTGTATAGAAGGAATTTGTAATGTAATGGTGCATCTATCTTTTATACCTATTACCTCACTAAATTCAACTGGTTTATAGGCTGCCTTGCTAATGGTATAATATCGATTGGTAAATGGATATCTAGATATTCTTATTTAGAGAGGTAAAACAATTTGCTCAACATGTTTTTTTAGAAATTACCAATCTACGTTTTGATGAGATCAAGTTTTTGACTAAAATGTTAACTTTTTAAAAACTGACAACATGAAAATACCAACAAACAATTTTATAATCTTGTTCAATCTATATTTTTACTTTTTTTTTAAAAAATACACTCCCTCCCAAAAACACAACAACAATAGCATCTTAATGTATTTATGTAGTCAAAAGTAAATACATTTTTTAATATATAGTTATATGATAAATTGCTCTTTGAAGATCAAATATTGTTTTCCAAAGAGTGATAGAATATTTTCTCACTTAGGAAGTGATCCAGGAACCATTAGTTTTTTTTTTGTGATTACTACTCTCACTATTATACAAACTGCATAGAGTAATCAAAATAAAAAAAAAACATCAATTAATTAATAGGCAACTATAACAATAATTAAATTATTAGTTTTCTGATGATGTTACACGCAAATGGAAGGAAATATTAAATATTACTAAAATAAAATTTTTTCTAAAATCCCTTTTCCTATCAAAATTCTTATTAATAAAAATAAAAATATATATCATAAAAACATGACTTTAAATTAAACATAGCTCAATGTATATGTAAACAAAAGGAGTAAATTACCCTTCCTAGGATATGACTTAAAACCACTCTAAATGTTGAACAAAGAATCAAGAGTCAATGATTTCACCTATTTCTAGTAGCTCTGATGTTTATAAGCCAATCTTTGTCAACATCATTGGTAATTCAGAGTGAAATTAATTTATCATGCAGATGGAATTAGGAACTCAAGTGTTATTAAAGTCATAATTAATTATACAAAGCTGTAGACAGCATCTCACTTTTAACACCTTGATTGTAATAATTAAACAAGATTTAATATGTAAACTTTAAATTAAACATAGCTCAATGTATATGCAAACCTTAAGTGATGTATTCCATCTGGTTGATAAATTAATTTCACTTTGAATTACCAACAATGTTGAAAAGGGTATGTTTATAATCATCAGAGCTACTAAGAATAGGTGTGATAGGAAGATGTTAATTGGTAGTTTTTGAATAATAAATACTGTGAATGGTCACATGTTGGAGCATCATTTGTTATGGTAGGGCTGACTATACAATATTAAAATTATTCTAATAATAATATCAAACACATATATTTCATGCTACCAATTATGATTAAATCAAGTATTCTGTAATAATTAAATTTATTCCACATTAATATATTATCAAAGTACAGATTACAATTATAAATGCATTAACTAACTTTAAATTGTTGGTAAAAGTGTAATCTGCTAATATATATATATATATATTGTACCGGGTCGAACCGCTGAAACCACCTACTTATACGTATATATAAGTTTTGGCCGGTTTCAAACTCCTTCACAATACATTTATAATATTATAAAGGTTAGGTGAACGAACCAGCACGTTCGAGCAAAATGGGAGATCTTATTAATAGCTTTAACTATCAACAATGGCCCATCTTGGCTGCTAGATTCAAACCCCTACCATCCAAATACTTTATTTGTTTCGGGGTAAACCCCGGGGCGCCAGCTAGTCTGAAGACTAACATATTCGGGTAGTAGGCTCATAATCCAGCGCTCGAAACAATTCCCTTAACCAGCCCAGTCTAATTTTAATCAATGATATTTATTGCTAATAAGATATTGATAAAAAGAATTGACCGACAGATCAAATTTAAATTTAAAAATAATTTATTTCAATCAACATCAATTAAGTTTAAATATAATTTACTAACCAACATCAACGCATTCTAAACATTTTATAAATCCAAATTTCACACACACACATTTTAAATTTACATATGATAGGATATTTCATGAACAAAGCAACATAATCTTAGACATTTAAATTAACTCTCATTCGCAAAAATAATAATAAAGCATTAATGACATTTGAGACTCTCGCACACACATCAATAGTTCCTTTTATGTATGATAGAGTTCATATAATGTTAATCTTCAATATTTACGGATTACAGTGGTGACTACTATTGGTAAATAATAATAATAAAACAGATACCTAGGATTTTTTCTTGTCGGTGGCTACTTCTGCTGCTTCTAATGGATTGTATCTAACCGGTTAGATTTTGTTTATGGAAGAGAATTTATGGTAATCCGTTGGTTTCTTCTTGGAGACAGCTGCACGTTTTGACGGAGGGTTTCTGTGTTGTTATCCAGACATTACTTCTCAGGCAGGTTTTGATGGTCTTATTGGACTAACAAGGCTGGAGCGCAAGCGTATATTTCCAAAAGCTTTTCAGCACTGCATTTCTGTAAACTGACACAGTAAAACTAGACTGAATTTCAAACTCCAACTGAATGTCTGATAAAACAAAAAAAAGTCTATTTATACCTGCGACGTGTTTTTGTTTTAATATCCTCCGGCAATACGTGTTGTCGAAATTCCTTTAGATTAATTATTATGACAACGTGTTTTTCGATTGAATATTTTATTAGTCGTAGCTATTTTAAAATGTGTTGTTTTCATATCTTTAATTAGCAGTCCACCACTGTGTTTCTTTTGAAATACATTTCATTTCTTTATTCATTTTTCTTTTTTTTATATTATTCTTACATGCATACTTTTGTTTACATTCGCACGCACTAATATAATCTATTACAATAAACTGGAATGAAAAGAGATTTTTTTCTTTTTTTTTTTTTTTTTATATCTTAATAATTTTAACTTTTTACGAAACTCTTAGTTTGTTTTTTTTTTTTTTTTATAAGAAAACTCCCTCTCCCCTCTTTAAAGTAATTAATTGTAACTTTCAAATTCTTTTTTCCGAAAGATTTTGATAATAATTTTTATCCAAAATTATTTTATATACATGTGCCAATTTGGCATTGGCACATTACACCCCCCTTCGTTTTAGAGTAAAATGCGTCATTTTTGACCATTTTATCTCTTGCAATTTTAATTGTTGACTATAAAGATTTATTAATTTAATTTTTTTTTTTTTATTCTAGATAATTCCTACACATGTGTATATGTGCAGCATAATTCTACACCTACTAATATTCTAGATATCGAGTTATTACTGGACTTGCTTACAGGGAATCTATAATAAATACATCCCTTTTTGCACTCACCATAAGGTGCAGCAGTACCAAGAAAATAACCTAAAAGGATATCTGGATAAATACATTTAAGATACTCATCATAAGGTATCGTATTTACCGAATATTACAGTGTATGTGCGCGTATATACCCATGCATACTTACCTACTCGTAATACACATTAGACTGACTTTATACTTTTATTACTAATCTTATAATATTATTTGTAAATCGTTACGAACATCTTTATTTAACACATGAGTATATGTGCAGCATAATTCTACACCTACTAATACTCTAGATATCGAGTTATTACTGGACTTGCTTACAGGGAATCTATAATAAATAAATCCCTTTTTGCACTCACCATAAGGTGCAGCAGTACCAAGAAAATAACCTAAAAGGATATCTGGATAAATACATTTAAGATACTCATCATAAGGTATCGTATTTACCGAATATTACAGTGTATGTGCGCGTATATACCCATGCATACTTATTTATTTACTAACATTTTTCTTGATTAACATGTGCGTTGATCACTTTTCCTAAGTATTGACCATTTCAAATTCTTATTTTTCTAGAGTGCATGTAATATTAAGAGAAGTAGGCAGCAAAATATAAGGCAATTCAACACACAGATCGACTTTGTGCTGATTTAAACCAACTTTTAATTTCTTGCGGAAGTCGTGACTACAGCATGGGCAACTGTTGTGCACAACGGATCATGAAAAGGGACTTTAAGATTGCGAATGGCAGGACTATCTCTACTGCACATTCGACTTACTAAAACATTTATTTTATTTGGTTACTGGGACTTTCCTCCAGATTTATTAATTTTTATATGCCAGGACTTTTCTACTGGCGCATCATCATCAATATTAATTATTTTTCGCACTACCCATCTGTAGAACAAAGTCACCGCAAGACAAGGCTTAATCCAACAAAAGTCAGGCCTGGAATTTATCTCCTTGCCCAAATACTCGCACACACCTCAATCCTAATTTAATACCCTTTTCTTTTTTTTCCTTTTTTTTTTTTTTTTTTAACTTTATTTAATAATGTTTTATTTCCATTAATACGTTCATTATACACTTATTTATTTCATTTAAAAAAAAAAACATTTTCATTTCGTTTGTCTATTTTGATTTTACACATTTATTTTGTGAAAGTCACGCTCCGCTAGGTTCTAGACTTATGAGCTGGGATATCAATATAATCGATAAGACATAATCGAGGGTTTTGACATTTTAAAAACTCTAAGATTATTATATATTTACTATTATTGACTTTAATCTTTCTTAATTATTTGAACTAACTTGATACTCATTTATTTTTTAAATTTTAGCAAACATTGTCCATTTTTCCGAGTCCATGGTCGATAATAATTGGTCAAGCCAGCAAATCCGTCAGATTACATATTTTTAATTTTTGTCTGGCGGTTCTCTATCATAATTTTTTTTTCGCACATAGCCACTCGTGCTGGGGGATTGAGAATCACCCCTGGGCCTTTCCTTAACTCTAGTATGCGAGATGTCAGGATCGCTGTCGGTTCTTCGAAAGATTTTTGTTCTCTCGGGACTATTAGAATAGCGTCTCCTCCGGGGACTCCCCGAATTCCACCTATGTCTATACCCTACGGCGTTTACAGCCGGCTCTCTAAATTGGGGTTTGAATCCCCTATCTCTCGTGTCACCCGTTGGTCTAGCCCTGTCGAAAGCGCTCAACAATTCCGCCATTTGTTCCACTGTTTTCCTTTCAGTCCCTATGAGCATTTGCTCGACATTATGAGGAAAACTATGGCGGACTATCCTGACAATTTGTTGTTCAGATAGAGGGTCTGCTGTTAACGAGCGTAATTTTGCCACTTGCCTTCTAAAAAAAAGAAACAAACGGTTCCCCAGGTCGCCATTTATCTTGCGAGATCTGGTGACGAAGATTTTCCTGATAATCTTCACTCCAATAACTCGCTAAAATAGCAATTTTATATTCGGCAAAAGTGACGAGATCGGAAGATAACGAGTCCCACCAAGCTTGAGAACTCCCTTGTAAATGGCTACAAGCTATTGCGATCATAGCCTCCTCACTTAATTGATTTATAGCGAAATAGCACTCCAAACTATTTAAATGCTCCATAGGAGCTTCACCTTGATGGCCAGAAAATATTCGTATTTTCAAAAACTGGTTCACGATTGCCGGGTTGTTCATAATGTGCGCGTTTGCACTCGAGTGGTCACACTGTTTTATTTCCGTTTGCGAACCATTTTTTTGATTTACTTTCCGAGCTAAATCCGTCATTCCGACTTTTATCTCCTCAATTACTTTTCTCTCTTCTGTCTTATTTTTTTCAATTACTTCGTAAGCGGTCTCTATTTGATTTTCTACTTGTGTTTTAATCTCTTGTATTTCTTCCCTAATTTCTTCTTTTATTTTATTCTGGCCCATTTCGATCTGGTCCTTTAACTTTTCAAGCCTTTCAGCTTGCCCTTCCAATTTACTCTTCATTTCATTATTTTGGTCTTTAAGCTCTTCAGCTATTTTTTTATATTCTTCTGCTGTTTCTTTTTGTTTTTGAAACATGCTGTTTAGTAAAGCTATGATTTCTCTTTTCTCTTCTTTTTGCTCAACCTCTTTTTGTCTTCCTCTTTTTGTTTCTCACTTGACGCATTCTCTACTTCTTCCGCTTGAATTTCTATTTTTTCTTCACTGGGGACCTTTTCTATTTCACTAGTTTCGGTTTTATTTTGTTCCTCGCCGGGAACATTGTCTGTTTTTTTACCTTGAGTTTCCATTTTAGGTTTATTTCTTGTCATCTTTATAATTTTAAACTTTACTTTTTTTTATATTATTTTTGATACCGTATTTTCTTTTAATAAGTTTACTAATTACTATTTTATTTATTTCTTTCTAAACTAGAAATACACGCTGGCTCCGCTCTCTTTTGTCCGTTTATCCTACCCGATCTTAATGCTTTAACTCCGCCCAAACACCCAACTGTCATTTATTTAAACAGAACGTAAATAGCACAAAATCTCTTTTCATTTAAAGAAGTAAGAAAAAAATTCGGTCAATTCTTTTTTTTTATTTTTAATTTAATACATTTTTACCTACGTAATTTAGATTTCTTTAAGGTTTTTATTTTTAAACAAGAAACACAAACATTTATTTACTGTTATTTCTTAGGTTCAGCCCCAAACGTTGGGTAAAGCCATTTATGTACCGGGTCGAACCGCTGAAACCACCTACTTATACGTATATATAAGTTTTGGCCGGTTTCAAACTCCTTCACAATACATTTATAATATTATAAAGGTTAGGTGAACGAACCGGCACGTTCGAGCAAAATGGGAGATCTTATTAATAGCTTTAACTATCAACAATGGCCCATCTCGGCTGCTAGATTCAAACCCCTACCATCCAAATACTTTATTTGTTTCGGGGTAAACCCCGGGGCGCCAGCTAGTCTGAAGACTAACATATTCGGGTAGTAGGCTCATAATCCAGCGCTCGAAACAATTCCCTTAACCAGCCCAGTCTAATTTTAATCAATGATATTTATTGCTAATAAGATATTGATAAAAAGAATTGACCGACAGATCAAATTTAAATTTAAAAATAATTTATTTCAATCAACATCAATTAAGTTTAAATATAATTTACTAACCAACATCAACGCATTCTAAACATTTTATAAATCCAAATTTCACACACACACATTTTAAATTTACATATGATAGGATATTTCATGAACAAAGCAACATAATCTTAGACATTTAAATTAACTCTCATTCGCAAAAATAATAATAAAGCATTAATGACATTTGAGACTCTCGCACACACATCAATAGTTCCTTTTATGTATGATAGAGTTCATATAATGTTAATCTTCAATATTTACGGATTACAGTGGTGACTACTACTGGTAAATAATAATAATAAAACAGATACCTAGGATTTTTTCTTGTCGGTGGCTACTTCTGCTGCTTCTAATGGATTGTATCTAACCGGTTAGATTTTGTTTATGGAAGAGAATTTATGGTAATCCGTTGGTTTCTTCTTGGAGACAGCTGCACGTTTTGACGGAAGGTTTCTGTGTTGTTATCCAGACATTACTTCTCAGGCAGGTTTTGATGGTCTTATTGGACTAACAAGGCTGGAGCGCAAGCGTATATTTCCAAAAGCTTTTCAGCACTGCATTTCTGTAAACTGACACAGTAAAACTAGACTGAATTTCAAACTCCAACTGAATGTCTGATAAAACAAAAAAAAGTCTATTTATACCTGCGACGTGTTTTTGTTTTAATATCCTCCGGCAATACGTGTTGTCGAAATTCCTTTAGATTAATTATTATGACAACGTGTTTTTCGATTGAATATTTTATTAGTCGTAGCTATTTTAAAATGTGTTGTTTTCATATCTTTAATTAGCAGTCCACCACTGTGTTTCTTTTGAAATACATTTCATTTCTTTATTCATTTTTCTTTTTTTATATTATTCTTACATGCATACTTTTGTTTACATTCGCACGCACTAATATAATCTATTACAATAAACTGGAATGAAAAGAGATTTTTTTTTTTTTTTTTTTTTTTTTATATCTTAATAATTTTAACTTTTTACGAAACTCTTAGTTTGTTTTTTTTTTTTTTATATAAGAAAACTCCCTCTCCCCTCTTTAAAGTAATTAATTGTAACTTTCAAATTCTTTTTTCCGAAAGATTTTGATAATAATTTTTATCCAAAATTATTTTATATACATGTGCCAATTTGGCATTGGCACAATATATATATATATATATATATATATATATATGGCAATCTACAATATATATATATATATATATATATATATATATATATAACATTAGTAAAGATTGTTATATGAAACACCATCTTTGAAAATGTTGGACCATCCTGCAGATATTATTAAACCTTTCAGTATTATTACTATTAATTCTTTTCCATTGGTTTTAGCTAATACAAATCATAGACATTAAGAATGATGGTCATGTATGTTAAATTATTTTTGAAAAATTAAGGAAACATATTACATATATATAAGAATGGGAATAAACTGTGGAAAGGTTGGATTAATAAATTATCATTACATTTATTAATAGAAATCAAGCAAAAAATAATCAATACAACTACATCATCATCATCATCATTATTATTATTATTATTATTATTATCATCATCATCATCATCATCATCATTATTTGTCAGATATATATTTGCCCTTTGGTTATTAAATAGCTCTATTTAATAACCAAATATAGATCTGAATTGAATTCAGATCTATATGACTATATAAGCTAATGAGCTTGGATTGAAAATATTATATTGTTTTCAATTTAAGACTCATAGTTTTGTAGTTAAGTAGAGATAAAAGATGACTGCTAGAGGGTTGCATTAGATCCTAATATCTAGGTGCAGTGCTCTCAGATCCAAGGCTCCTCACTGAAGAAGGCCACAAGCCAGAAACTAGTCTGGGGATATTGGATGAGTAGGCACTAGATGGGGATTTTATGCACAATCCTTCTGGCATCCATTGATTACTCTGATTTGCATTGAGTGGCAATACATATAGAGAGTTTTGGTTGTTTTCCTACTTTCATCTGATAATTCCTGCAACATTTCCTGCAGCTCTAAGGCATTATTTGCAAAAACAACTAAATCATCTGCAAAATCTAAATGACTTAAATAAGCTTCATTTATTTTCACTCCTTTAGTTTCCCATTTTAATCCACAAAATTCTTCTTGCAGCACTGCTGTAAAAAGTTTTGGAAATATGAAGTCACCCTGTCTTACACCCTTCTCAATGCTGACTTTCCTAGTATCAATATATAATCTAATTGTTGTTGTTGAATTTTTATAAATATTTTTCAGAATATGATAATATCCTGGTTCTATACCTTGATGATCCAATGCTTTAATCACTGAAGAAATGTTTATAGAATAAAATTATTTATCATAATCTAATATTACATAGGCTGCACTATATAATAACAGAATATTTATTAAAGTAAATTCAAAATTTGCTATATATTTTATTGCAGGTGGTTAAAAATGAGATTGTATCTTTGTCCTGCTGCAGATCAAATAAGGTTACTCAATTAAATTAATTATAAGTCAGGCATATAATAGGTTTAAGTCTTGATTTCAGTATGGTGTGCAAAGAAGACAATGCTCATGCATGAGTGCAAAGAAATTTATAAAGTGCATGACTGGAGGGATTGTTCATTCTTTATAATAGTACATATGTAGGCTGGTAGGCTGCACTATATAAATAGCAGAATATTTATTAAAATAAATTATCTTCAAACAAAATCTTATTTTTTTATTAAAGAAAAAAGTAAAAATACTTTCCTTCAAAAAGCCCTTACATTATAGATAAAGCCTTATCAAATTAAATAATGAAATTTCTTACCAGTATTGTTTTATTAGTGCACAAACATTGTTATATATATATATTAGTAATAATAACAAGTCAGATGTCACATGACTTATATATAGCTTGCACTTACAAATATGTAAAATTAAGAGTGTGCTAATAGCTCTAAACAAGCTTTTTTTTTATTTTATTTATTTATGATAAATGCTACTACAAGAGAAGACATTCAAATCATTTTTATCTTGGATTGTCCCCATCCCCAGACCAGTTTCGACCTATGGGTCTCTTCAGTGAGGAGTTGGGACATTAGATTTAAAAAACCAACTCAAGCAAAGCATTTATCTAAAAGTTAATTGTTAGAAGAAGATCTGAAACTTTTAGACATCTACATGTCTTTAAAGTCAGCTCTCCAACTGAAAAAATCATATGGGCCTGAACTTAATTCAGATACTCCATATATTAGTAGGCTTAGCCATTTAATTTAGCCAAAGCCACAACAGCAAAATAATAATAGTAATAATAACAAGTCAGATGTCACATGACTTATATATAGCTTGCACTTACAAATATGTAAAATTAAGAGCATGCTAATAGCTCTAAACAAGCTTTTTTTTTTTATTTATTTATGATAAATGCTACTACAAGAGAAGACATTCAAATCATTTTTATCTTGGATTGTCCCCATCCCCAGACCGGTTTCGACCTATGGGTCTCTTCAGTGAGGAGTTGGGACATTAGATTTAAAAAACCAACTCAAGCAAAGCATTTATCTAAAAGTTAATTGTTAGAAGAAGATCTGAAACTTTTAGACATCTACATGTCTTTAAAGTCAGCTCTCCAACTGAAAAAATCATATGGGCCTGAACTTAATTCAGATACTCCATATATTAGTAGGCTTAGCCATTTAATTTAGCCAAAGCCACAGCAGCAAAATAATAATAGTAATAATAAGTGCAAGCTATATATAAGTCATGTGACATCTGACTTGTTATTATTACTATTATTATTTTGCTGTTGTGGCTTTGGCTAAATTAAATGGCTAAGCCTACTAATATATGGAGTATCTGAATTAAGTTCAGGCCCATATGATTTTTTCAGTTGGAGAGCTGACTTTAAAGACATGTAGATGTCTAAAAGTTTCAGATCTTCTTCTAACAATTAACTTTTAGATAAATGCTTTGCTTGAGTTGGTTTTTTAAATCTAATGTCCCAACTCCTCACTGAAGAGACCCATAGGTCGAAACCGGTCTGGGGATGGGGACAATCCAAGATAAAAATGATTTGAATGTCTTCTCTTGTAGTAGCATTTATCATAAATAAATAATAAAAAAAAAAGCTTGTTTAGAGCTATTACCACGCTCTTAATTTTATATATATATATGTAAAATTTTGAAGCAGTTTTCTAGCACTTTTATTGTCAATCTTTATTTTGTTGTATCAAAAATTTACCCTTGATTTAAAATATAGTTCATTTTTGTAGCATGGATATATTCAGATTCAGGTGTGATTCACTAATTCATTGATATCCATTGATTTTGATTATTGTAAGTAAGCAACATGTAATTAGAGCAGATCACATTTAGGTATGGTACTTGGTACAGAAGATATGTTATAACTTAAGATTCAACTTGAGAGCTTGGCCTGCCATTCATTTTGCTTTAGGTATTATGGTTGGAAGAAGAATGCATATTTAATGATCATAGCCAGACATTTTGGAAACTATATGCAGTTAGGGAGAATGCAGAAAAATATTTTTCCACACTGGTAATTTATTTTTTGACTTTTTCATATTAACTTGTAGGATTTTTCTATCAATGCCACTGGGCTTATTATATTAGAACTCACTGGCAAAGTTTTTGATCTATGATTACTAAGAATTCTAGATGATTGAGTTCTTAGACTTTTATTTGACCAAATAAAGATGAGCATGGAATTTTCCCTTTTCCCCTTGAACTTCTTTTTATAATCTTTTTATATGGCTACTCACTTGAAGATCAATAAACACATTTTCCAAAGCTCAGAAGATAATCTGTTAATCGGCACAAGGTGTTTCTGAGAAACATCTCTGATTTTCTTCTTATTTATTAAAGTCTTAATTATCTCACTGATTCTAAAATTGGGAGATTTGTTTTACAAATGGCAGCTTTTATTTTACTTTTGATTTTATAAAAATTATAAAAATATAACTTTAGTATATTTATTTTATCATTATGATTTTACCAAAATAAATTTGATATAAATAATTCAAGCATAAATTATTATAATCATTATTATTTGATCATGAGACATATATAATTGGCAGTTGAATTATTTAATTAACTGACTAAATTTATTACCATAATATAAGAATATATGTATTTGTGAGGTTAACCCCCTTTTCTTCTGTAATGAAAGATGAAATTTTAATACAGGAATTTGTGTGAGTACCCATTACAAAATTTATATAGCTTGAAATGTGTAATAAATATTATATCAAAATTATTTATTTTCAGCCATGAAGAATTCAGAAAGTCATTATATTCCCATCTTTTGATTTTCTCTTATGGAGTCAAAGTGCTCTAACTAATAAAATAAATGAGTACTGGATAATATAATATTCATCATTTTACACAATATTTATTCCTAGCATACCTATATTTATCCGTCATGATGTTCCATATTATAAATCAATTTTTATTTTATTTAAATCTTTATTTGTTCACAATGAATTTCAAAACCTTTATTTCTGCTTTAAAATCTTGCATTCTAATTTTAAGTACTGTATTGTCTAGAATTGTGACTCAATTTATAATTGCCATAACATGTACTATTTATGATAAACTTTGTTAAATTATATGTAAGAAATGTTCACATATATATGTAAATATGCTTTACAAAGTATATGATGTTTAAAATAAACAATACTTTCAGTTTTTACTTGAACTTAATGCATTTCCGGTGCTGGGCACCATAATAAGAGGTATTATTATTGCTGTAATATGTTTATACAGATAAAGCAGCTTTTAAATAACTCATAGTAGAGGACATTTTTTTTAATTAGTCATGGGAAAAAATATAGACGGACAGCCACAAATACATTGAGGAGAAGTAATTAAAAGAAAATGAAAAGTTGATGGGATATATCAAATGTTTTATATATGTGAATGAGACAATGGTTAAATTTAAATGATTTTAAAAATCAGTAAATATACTGCACTTAAATAATAAAATAATCAGAACATAATAATTAATGTGATTGCTGCCATAAAAACAACATTAAAAATATGTCATCAGTGATTTGCAAAGAATTATGCATTTTCAGAAATTATCCATAATAAAAACTAAAAACAAACGTTGACATTTTTTAAAAATAGCTATTTCAATGCAGAGTATTTAAACTGTGCCCTTTTTATACTTTTATTTATTTATTTTACATAATATGTATTCTTCCATTTATCTTTTAATCTATTTTATACACATTTGCATTTCATAATATGAACATGTCAATTCTAATCCTTTAACTTTCATAATACTATTATTTTTAAGGAAAAAATAATTTATAAGTTAATCTAATTGGATTTTTAAAAATTATATAATTTGTAATAAAGAAAGCAAAATCTTTTATAATCCTCTTTACAAACAACACCTAAACATATATGTTTGTTTAGATTTATTCATAATTACCATAATAGTTTTTGAGATTATCTTTCTACTTGGAATTCAAGTATAAATTCTAAAAAAATCTATAAATATCTCTTTTCTTCACGAAAAGCTTTTTAATGCATTGGAATTTAACATAAACGCAGCCAAATAATTATTTTAATTAAATAGAATCACATATTTATAAATAAATTACTTTTTTTTATTGCAAAACATTTGTTGTCAGATTTGTTGAAACCTTAGTGCATATATGTAGAAGTATTTTTTTTTTTTTTTGTGATGTTGGTGCAATAAATTACCAAATGTTCTTTTTATTTTTAAAGTTATGTTTGAGCTAATAAATAATGGTACATTTTAATATTTCAGGTTAAACTTTTTATTTTATGCATTTCAATAAAAGCATAAACCTTTTCTTTCTACGGGTCTGATATCAAAATGTTATCATACTACATATATTTAAAACAAAGTTTAAATTCAATGAATTGAAAACATACATTATTTATGCTGGAACTTTTCAGATTAGACTGTAAATAAAATTATATATTTTTGGATAGAATGATGATTTTTAATATATATTTGAGCAGAATTTATTTTTAGAAATAATATGTAAAAACATTTTTGAAATCTCTTAGAATAAAATGATAAAATTACTACATATGTGAGATGGCTGTATAGTCAGAAAGGGACTTTCACTTATAATAATCAGAGAATAATATTTTTCTTTGTTTCTTTTCCCTTTTTATATTCGATGAAATACTAATATATAAATTTGTATTAATTAAATAAGTGTTCAAGATCAAGATAAATTAAATGACAATGATATCAAGTTTTATTATTTATTTATTTTATAAGTAAAATAATACATACTTATGTATTAGTTCTGCTGCCTATATTTGTGATGGCAAAATACCATATGTTTCTCCAGTGGGGGGTGATGGTGGTGTTTGCAACAGCAGAATGTTGTATTAAAAAGTCAAATTTTTAACAATATGAAAGTATAAATTTGTACACAAAAATAATAAATACATATTAAATAAAAACAGGTAGTTGTGACTTTTTAATATGGTATTCTGCCATTACAACACCCCCCCCCCCCCCACTGGAGAAAGTAATGGCATTCTGCTATCACAAATACAGGTATCAAATCTAATATGTAATTACCAAATAATATATTTTGTCAGTTGTAACTTAAGAATATTTATTATATTGGTCACTATGTCAGTGTTAATGTTTGGGATGGATTTTTTTTTTTATTATCAGGACCATAATAAAATAATATTAATTCAAAATAATTGACATTGTGAAGTATTTGTTTGTTTTAGTCTTTATTTATGCAAGGGCGTAATATATTTTTGGGACTTATAAACAAACTACTTAACTGAATTATTTACATGCATGCCACACATACATATATATATATATAAATTAAATCAAATTAGAAAAACAACATTATTATATGTAATTTAAAATGATATAAAACTACATATTTAGACTCTGATTATTAGTAAGTTATTCTAAGGACAATTAATGGTATATAAAATAGACATATCATTAATTAATCTTCAGGCATATTATTTTCAATGATAATATTTGAGCATTGTGATTCACCACTAATCTTAAGGGTTTCTAAGTCATTTGTAAAGAGTCCTTCCACAAATGCCAACATTTAGAATGTGTATGTATAATAAAAGTATGCCAAATTTTCTAATTTATTAAACAAGCATTTCTCAACCTTTTTGTCACAAGATCCAGTTTATTTATTTGAACAGGTATTTCAATTTAAATGTTTATAATATAGTAATTTTAAAAACTTGGTAGATTGGAATCACTGTATATTTTCTAAATAAATAAAATGATACATATTTGGCAATAATTTCATATGTAAAAAGTAACAATTAATACATTTCTATTTTGAATTAATTTCAATTTACAATAAATATTTCAGTTTAATTTTTTAAATTTAAATTTAACCAGGGACAAATATAAGACTAATAATTTTAAATAAAATATACTGTACAAAATTATAGAAATTCCTAAAATAATTTGAATTATATTTATTAAAAACTCAAATAAATTATGATCACAATAATACAAGATATTAAATTTTTTTAAAATTCATACTTCAATAGAATTAATTAATATTATTCTTATAGCTGAACTTATATAGAGTCAGTTTCTGAACTTTTTTTTTATATAAGAATTATTGTTAAAAATTCACTTTCAACCAAATACATAATTGCAAGTGGTATATAGAAACCAGTGATGGATTCAAACATGACACAGATAAAACTTGAACATTTGTATTTATATGCTGAACTATTTCCATTATCTAATATGAGTATTGAATGTCTTTAGAAAAATTTAACTTTATCTAAGTATTCCAAATACATTCAACTGCTAGTAATGGCACACAGGTTAGTATATGCACAACATTTCAAGAGGTATTATTCTTCCTTCTTCTTCATGTTTTTCTGACATGACCAATGACAGTACTAGCATGGGACCTGAACCCAGACCCTTAGATTTTTGAGTATTGAATTTTAAGGTAATGCTCTAACAAATTGAGCCATCCTGCCAAAGGCAAGAATCAGTAGAAATTTCATAAACTTATCTATGAGGTTCCACCTGATTTTTCCACTTTTTCCTAAGAGCAAAGTTGATTAGTGGTTTCCATACATTATGTATAGTCACACTAGGTTGACTTATGGGATTGTTTGCTATTGTCATGTGAGCAGCTTCTTTAAATTTTCTTTTTTGTACCTTTTATTTTCAGTTGGTTAGTGTGTTACCTTAAAATTTAATACTCAAAAACATAAGGGTCCAGGTTCAATTCCCATGCTAGTACTGGCACTGGTCAGGCCAGAAACACCTGAAAAAGAGAGGAGAATAATACTTTTTGAAATATTATGCATATACTAACCTGTGTGCTATTATTAATAGTTGAATGTATTTGGAATATTTAAATAAAGTTAAATTTTTCTAAAGACATTCAACACTCATATTAGATGATGGAAATAGTCCAGCATATAAATACAAATAAAACACCATCATCCCAAACCTTCAAGAAAACTTGAAAATTTGTTTAGATTCTGATGAGAAATTTTATTTAATTTGTGTTTGTTATGTTGGAAATAAGTTTAAGTAAAAGAATATTTATAGAATTGTGCATTTTTGGTAAATGGTAGAGGTTATAAATATAGTAACTTTATCACCATGCTGTATAGTAATGTATGAGTTCAAAAAGTGGGGAACTTTCTATTAGCTTATACAACATCTGCATTAATTTATCAGGAGGTCCTCAAACTAGTTTCTGAATATTGTACTTTAATAGTAGGAACATTTGGTTAAATTATACATTTTAGTGACATGTAAAAATTTAAGCATTTTTACTTTTTAAAGCATTACTTGGTTTATCCTGAGATGTGCCAAAAATAAAGCAAAGAAAAAATAAACTTAAATATTTATGTTGTTTATACAAATTAAATAGATTATATTTCAAAATTATTTTTTTTTCAGAAGAATTATTTCTGTATTCTGTAATTGAAAGAAGAAAATAATTTGCCAATACATATTTTCTCAACTTTATTAAGAAATGTTTGAGGGAAAAGCATATTTTTCTCTGAATTTTATTGAATTTGAGTTTTTATTTTGATACTGCATGCATTCTAAAACATTCAATGTAAAAATATTGCACTTCAACAAAAGATGAAAATTAATATTATTTTTAATACAAATTTGTATAAAAGAAATCTTATGATCCAGCGTTTCCCAACCTTTTTTGGCTCACGTACCACTTGGTAGTACATCACGCTAAATTGTACCACTTCGTAAAAATGATTGTATTTCATGAAATTTGTTATTGTGAGTGTGTTATTTTATTTGCATTATAAATATTATAGGGTAAACATGTATGTATTCACATCTCATAATGAGACAAATTATATTGAAACACGCCTAAATGTCACGCCAGATTATAAACTCACTGAAATTATAAACTCACTGTAACATATTTATATGTATGGGTTTGTTCAAAGTTTTATATTTTTTCCAAAATAATTTACTAAAGATTACATTATTACATTAAAGGTTATTTGGTACATATTTTTTTCAAAGTGTTTTCTCATTCCTTCATTTGGTTTTCCCGAATTTGAGTCTGTTTTCTCTTTATCGGAGCATCTTGCTATTGGTTGCACCATGGAGAGTATAAATCCAGCATGTCCCAAGTCATGGTAAAAATAACCTCAGGGGTTATCAGGCTATCTCTTGTTCTTGTTTTATTTATATTGTTCAGCATGAAATTAATAGGATTAAAATTTTGATGATTAAATACTAGCTTACATCTAGTAATCCACAATAGATGATCAAGAATTAATGAGAGTCTAATTTCTGGGTATGATTCTTTTCTGATACATTCTTTCAAATTAAATAATTTAGATTGATTTGCCTTGATCTGACTCATTATTTATCTACTATTTTGTCATATTTCGTTTACTAATAAATGGTTTTAATAAAAACACAAAATTATAAAAAAACAATTAATATATTTTCTTATCATAATCAAATATTTTTATAAAATAAATTTAATGAGATCTTTGTGCTTGTTTTGAACAACATAATTTTTTGAAATTTGGTTCAAAAGATATGAGGTATAACCTTAAGTCTACAGCTGCGTTCTTATTTTAAAAAAAAAATATATGAAGAAAAAGCTCTTCCTACTAATTCCATACTAGTGTTCATATTCTTTAATGTTTAACCAAAAATTAATTAGATTGTGTCGTTTGAATTCTACTTGTAAAGTTCTGTCACATGATAATTCTATTAAATTTTCTTTATCCTTTATTGATAATGATGTAGCCTTTTCTGAATTTTCTGCATAGAAGAGGTTTGAAATCCAATTATCATTTGTGTTTTCGGATTTTGGAAAATATTCCATGAAAGTCAATTTTAATCCTGTTAAATGTGCTATTATATTTTCTCGTATATCTTGAGACAGACTAACCTTATTTTCAAACAAAAAAATATGTAGAGTTTCGAATACTTCCAGTTGATTGTTTTCGATACTTGTATATATTACTGTTTCCAAAAATCTAATTTCTTAATCATACTTTCAATTTTATCATTAACATTAAAGATCGTTATCGACTGTAAATATTAACAACTTTACTGTATAATATTATTAATTAATATAATTTTTATGAATTATAGGAAAAAACGTTTCTATGATATTTTTATGATTGAATTTTTTTTTTTATGTCTGCCATTATTGATTATTTTTCGTGTACCACCAACCAGCAACTCGCGTACCACCAGTGGTATGCGTACCACCAGTGGTACGCGTACCACAGGTTGGGAAACACTGATCTAAAACAAATACTTACATTATTATAAAAATTAAGAAACATCCCTGATGTATAATTTTAATAAAAAATATAATATGAAATCTATAATGAAGTGTCTATTTTATTTGTAAAAAGTGACATTTCTCAAATTAAATTTCTCTGATAATATGAATTTCAAATTATTTAAAAATTTTTTCACCTAAAAGCAATTGTTATTTGCATTTTTTAAAAAAATTAGATCTTCCATTTGATAGATTAGTTGAATCCATTAAATAAAAATAAAAATTATATTCATTTATTTTAAACATTTCTTTATATACTCATTGTTTAAATGAGTATAATAAATTTCAATTTCTTAACAAAATCAATCGATCTATTCACAATTTTATAAATTAATTATTCTTTTCTTTGTTTAAAAAATAATAATATATTATTTGTAGTTAGGTGTCTGGAATCATGATCCAGATAGAAAATTGAAGCAATTTCTTAAATGTGGGAGTTCAAAATAGAATAAATGAAAAAATATCTGATATATTTTTAATATTAAATATAAATCAAATATAAAAGAATGGTTAAATAATTAAACAAATTCACCTTTCTTTATCACTGTAACAATGCTTGTTTTATTTAACTTAATCAATCCGACAGTTTCGACTAACAGTATTCTTTCTGAGTTTCTTTTTCTTATCAAGTTTGAATAGAGTTTGTATTAAAAAATGGATGAATAATAAAAATAATAATGTTGAATAAGAAATATAAAATATTAATAAATGCTAAATATTAAAAGAAAGATTTAATAGTTTGCCTTTTAGCTCTTATTTAGAATGTTTCAGTGAGTTGCAATCTGAAAATTGTTATTCACATGTTCTCTTACTATTGTCATTATATATATATATATATATATATATATATATATATATATATATATATATATATATATATATATATATATATATATATATAACAAAATAAATGTCCACTAATATCAATAATACAATAACAAAACTTAAATATATTCCAAACAACGGTAAACAATTTATAATACAATATAAATAAAAACTCATAAAGAAATATTTTCGATTATATTCATAATCATTTTCAATTCAACTTTCAAAATGGAATCATCTATTACCAACTGGAAACACATGTCGATTTAAATATCCCACAATTCATTAATCCATTTTGAAAGTTGAGTTGAAAATGATTATGAATATAATCGAAAATATTTCTTTATGAGTTTTTATTGAGTTTTTATTTATATTGTATTATAAATTGTTTACCGTTGTTTGGAATATATTTAAGTTTTGTTAATATATATATATCAAAAATGATGGAATGAAGAATGAATTAAGTCAGTATACTATTTATATATCTAATCTTAATTATTATTAAATAATTATAATTTTAATAAAATTCATTATTTTTAATATATGAATAGATTCACACAAAATTTTTATTTCATTCTAGCACTTTATGTAATATATGAGATTTAAGCTTGTAATTTGTTTACAAACACTAAATCTTATGACAAAGTCTTAATATATTTTATTATATCAATAATTTGGATTAGTTTTATTTCTTAAATATTTTTAATAAACACAATTTATAATACATTAAAGATCAGCCTTTTCAAGCTATTGTGATGCGCTTTTTATGAGTGTTAATAATAAATGAATACTTTCATTCCCAATACAAGATATAGTATTTATGAAAGAATAAAATGAAACCACTTATTCTTTCCAACCCAAATGCTTATATATGGGCAAATCTTAAGTACTGGAAATAAAAGCCTGAGGATAGACCACTCACTTTAAATTACTGTTTATGATGTCTGAATGAATGATGTTGATGAAATTATCTAGAATTTACTAAACGTCACTCCCAAATGAAACTTAAACATATGTTTGTTAGCTTGAAAAGGCTGATCTTTAATGTATTACAATTTATAAAAAAACATAGCGCTATAAAAATAAATGCTTATTTATAAACACAATTTATGAAAATTGTGATTTTGAGAGTCTACTTATTGATTTAAAAAAATTAAATCTTGTTGTCTGATATATATATATATCTGTACTGAACATGAGAACAAAAAACCAAAGGTAAAGAGGCATGGTTTATTTCTAACAATTCCCATGCAATCAATAAAAAAGAAAATAGTGCTCAACTATCTAAAAACTGGAATATGTAAATTACTAATTTTCATAATTTAGCATTTTGCATACATTATATAATGCTTCCTGAAGATGAGTGCTATGAATCTGGTTTCAGCAGCTAAAAGTGCATTCAGCCATTGTATATATATATATATTGAATAAAACGTTTTAGCTAGTGTTCAAAATATTAAAATAAATCAATATATATATATTAAATCAAAGATTTTCACAGGCTGCATATAAATGAAATGTTATCTAGATACATCAATTTATATATACGTATATAACTTTATATTTTATCTCATTTTTTATTTTTTTATTTTATTTTACTTTTATTTTATTGTCAAAAATTTGAATATTTATAATATAAATTGTTAATGACATTATTTATTATTGTTTATCAGTAATGTAAATAAAAGTTAGATGTTTTGTTTATTTTATAACTTTGTAATACTTATTCATAGTTCCCTTTTCCGACATCAATTTATAGTCACATTAATATTAGTATTGTTGTTTGGAGTTAATAAAATGCTTTTAATTTTAAATATGTTACTGCACAAACTCGTTTTTGAGTAACAGTTGAAAATAATGTACAGATTTTATAAATAGGATTTTCATTCAAAAAAAAATTTAAGTAGAATTTTAAGAGTCTCCACATGTAAGTTCATACTACTATAAACAGGCAGCTGAAGTTAAAGGACACTACTTTTTATCCATCCATACCATTACAATTTTGATGCCCAAACTGGAGCTCAAATTTACAATCTTGAGATAAAATTTATATTTTATAAAAGAAATATCAGTTTATATATATTAATAAATTATACATGGATGTATGTGGATAACATTTCATTTAAATGTGTGTGTATATATATATATATATATAGTAATTAATGACATGTGTAATGAATTTGATTGAGAAAAACCCATGTTACTTTTCATTTGTATCATTCTCTCCTGCTTTCATTTAATCATTTTACATATTTATTATTTCTCTATAAGAATCTGATTAAAAATATTTTTCTAGCAGTGGGATATTTAAATCTAATGCACTATGTTTATTTTTACTATTTGTCATTATTTCATATGGTTAGTAGTTGCCTAATTCCTTTTTAATATTGTTACTTTTTATTTAATAAACTTGACCACAAAGTCACTTATAGTTTAGTAATTTTTAATTCCAGATATATTTTGAATTTAATGTGTATCAATATGTTATTATTCATGGAGAGTGAAGTTATTTCCCCTGCCCCTAAATTACAGTTCCAAACAAATTTGTTTTTAGTTATATTAACTTCTCTTCCAACATAATTGCAGTAATAAGAAAAATATTAACAGTAATTGTTTTAGATTTCATTGTAGGAATGATATCTATGCTTCTCAAAATTCCTTATTTAATATATAAAAATGTTAAACAATATAAAATAGACCATATCTGAACCAAAGACGTTTCAACATCCCCCCAAAAAACAATGAAGGAAAAAGCATTACTCATTGAAATAATTAATAAAATACTTGATATAATTGAAGGGATTTAAACACAGACTTTCATGCTTCCTTCAGTCATCTACTTCATCGTATATAATCAATGTGCATGACAACATATATGTAAAAATACAAATGATCTCCAATATATGCATTTGTGCTTAACCAGAAATCATCAGTTGGTCTGGATCATTATCTCCCATGTATATAATCAGAGATCAGTTTATATTAAGATTGCCAATCAACAAACTTTAATGAACAGGCTTCAATCCTCTTCACTCTCCAACTCTTCAGCCATCCATATCATTGTAATCTGAAGATGGAATTTTCAAAGCCCCTGTTGATGCCAATATTATTATCATACTCATGTTGTCATTAATTTACTCTGACCCTGTCATATATAGGGAATTTAATATGTCCATTTAAATACACAGAAGAGTGATGGGCAGAATACAGTCTATTTATGCAATATTTAAATACAAATATATTCTATATACTTAAGTTAAATGTAATTAAAAGGGATTTAACATAGACTTTCAAGCTCTCTTCAGTCATCCACTCCATCCTATACAACTGATAGATATATATTCAGGATGATCTTAAATTATCATTAGTAACAAATGCTCAGATGCTAGAGAAAATTTTACTGATCTCATTTAATGTTGAAATAATACAAAAATTCTAGCAAAAATTTAAGTTGTGTATATATTTAAAAGTATTTTAGTAGTACTTTTAGAAGGAATTCTCTTCACTCACTTTCAATGCCATCTGTTTTGTTAGCTTGAGTAATCTATAAACACTAAATGATGGTAATATTATAACCATATCCATGGTCTCCATTAGTAAGAACTATAAATTCAAAGTTAGAATTATCTTAAGCATTCAATAGTGAAGCTAATTCCCCAGAATTCAAAAAAACTTTAAAAAGTAAAACAGAAAATAAATTATATAATCCTAATTGTGTAAGAAGTGGAATGTTTTGTAATATAACTGTAAAAATAAAAGATCATCAAAATTTGTAATGTAGCTAAATATGAATTGCTAAAGTGAATTTTGTTCAAAATACTGATCAATCAAGTGCAATTTTCTATCTGTGATTGATGTTTTATTTGTTTTTATTTCCCCATATATGTCAAGCCTGTCTAATGCTATACAATATATATAATAAAAGTAGAATTAAATAATAGTAATAATAATAACAACAACAACAATAATAATAGTAAAAAAATCAAAGTTTACAAATTTTTTTTCTATTAAACAAATAGATCTTTGAAGTAGAAATTATAAACAAAAACATATATATTAAATACTGTCTACCACTATCATATAACATTACAATACTAGCAAAAACAAAATTTTGCCAAAAATCTTCCATGACCATGGTTTAATTCTTTAACAAATAGAAATTCACCAAGATGCATACAACATAGGTATACAAATCAAAATAGCCTTCCAATCATTCACCTCAAAAAACAACTTTCTTTAACATCAATTTCATGAAGATATAAGTTGGTTTTTGATGTGAATGATGGGAAGACTTTTATTTTATATATCTATGTTGTATGTACCTTACTGAATTTCACTTGAAAAGATTTATTTGTTAATGGATGAAGCCATGGTCATGAAATAATTTTAGTAAAATTTTGTTTTTGGTTGGTATTGTAATGTTATATATATATATAAACTATTCACAATTCAAGGGTAATTAAAAGAAATTATCATATGATTAATGATGCTAGACTCAAAATAATTAATAAAAAAGTTTCTTTGCTTTCTTTTTCAATTTCATCACATTTATAAAAAACAACTTTTGCATCATTGAACAATATTTTATAACCAGTATCATTTCATAAATGTATAAAGTCAAGATAAGTTATCTATTCTTAATTTTATTTCTATGAATTTTGCTTTTGCATAAAGACTTAATTTGCCCTCTCTTATATTGAGCTTAAAATAGCTGTGCAAAATTTTGACAAATATTTCTGGAATATTTTACTATTCACCAACTCTTTAGAATTATTTAATAATGAATTTAAAGCAAGATTTTTTATTTAATCAATTATCCTACTCTTTTCCACTAAACAATTGAATTATTACTACTAAGCAATTTACAAATTACTGTTAAGGCAAGGATGTAGATTTCTTTAAATCATTACTGTAAACAATTAATCAAACGGTTTATATGAACATTGGAAGTGACAGAATCTGAGCCATAATCCATGGATCTATGGACCTTGAGCTCTAGAATCCCCCATAGTCCAATATTACATGTGTAATGCAGTTGAGAATTCTGAGTTTGACTTTAATGGGTTAAAACTGACTCAAAGCTTCCAAATCATTATAACATCCACAAGTTGATATAAAGTTAAACAGGTATTAAATGTAATGTACATTGATTTTAATATATATTGTATAGATGTACATTCCATACTTTTATAACAAAAAATAAATACATAAATATGTATTTTTTTCTTTATATATCAAATGCGTTGACCGGGCCGGCTGCTTGGAAGGCAGCTATGCTAACGACTAGGCCACCAACGCTTGACTATATAAATGTTTTTTCCCACTCTTCTTACTAATTAATCAAAATCTATCGTTAAAAACTGCTTCATTTCAAGCCACCTGATTAAGAAATAAATCCGACCACTCAACCAACTCTAAGGAGATTATGAAAAAATTCTCCTTTTGCCATGCATTGTAAAATTAGAAACTTTTTTTTTTTTTGGATAAAAAAATACTTAAACATATGTATGGTTCTTTTGGCATGTGGCTGAGTAATTTACATATATTTATATATAATTGGATTTTTTTTTAAAAAAAATCTCAAAATCTATATATCTTAGCTTATTTATTACATTGTTTCTATTTCCTTTTAAAATGTATGTATTCAGGATTAAATAAAAAAAAATACATGAGTAAATTGTAATTCTTACTAAAATAATAGAGCTGCAGTGATAAAAATTTAAAGACTTTCTTCATAATTTTATCTGGATGATAAAAGTTGCCAGATTATAGCATTTAGCCTGTGCGTGATGTTATTTTGAACTTATAATAATTAATTTTATATTCTATTATTTACTATCTGTCTAAAAGTAGATTTTTTTAAAGATCAAGTAATTTTATTGCTATGCGGAATATTATATGTATATTACTACACAACAACAAGTTTTATTACTTATATAAATAAAATAAAAAACTTATTTAAATCTATGCTTTACATAAAAATTTAAGCTTATCTGCCACCTATTGGACAACTTTTCATTTCCATCTGTCAATTTCACAGACTTCAATTCAAAAAATATGAATATATATATATTAAGAAAAATAAAACTTTTGCAATTTTTCCGAGTTTTATTCTAAGTGACATTTATTAAATTAATAAAAATATACCTTAAAAATTTATTTAATCTATCTTTATAATTTACGCCTGCCAATCTTTGTTGAATATATGAATAAGATGAGAATTTTTTTTCTTTAGTATTAAAATCTTTTCCGTCGTTGCATCTTGCCAACGTTGTTATTTTTTTATATGTTTATCATTATCCTTATATATATGAATCAGAGTATTTATGTAAACTCATTGTGAAAATAAAATATTAGAAATTGTTTAGCCAATTGCTACCTCAAGTTTATTAGTTTCATTAAATCCTTACATATTACAAACTAGAAATCAGAATAAGTTTATATTGTTATTGTTTGCAATTCAGAATTTGATTTTATAGTTAAGATCTAATATCTTATTTTCACCACAAGCTGACAAAAGGAAATTAAATGCTTTGATTTATAACATTACAATAGAAAGGTCTTTAATGCATTAATTTAAGTAATTGATCGTATATATATATATATTGATGGCATAACCATGATGCACCAAGAAACAATTGTCTCCGAGTCTATGTATAAAAAACTTCCACTAAAGCTGAAACTAACATTGTTAGGATTTAAAAAATATATACAAATAAATGCTCATTTAGAATTGTGATCCAGGGTCTATAAATTCATTGCTGTGTTATTGTTAAATGTATGCAGTGTGGCTCATGTGCAAAGGCACAATTCTTATAATGGGATATTAGATATGATTCATTACTATTATTTATCAATGTTTTTAAACTTAAAGATTTGAATGATGGGTTATTTTTTATATTAATGTCTATTTATGCTTGTTCTTTATGCTATATTAATGTCTATTTTAACATTTTTCTGTGTTTATATCTCATTAAAATGACACAAACATTATTATATTACATAATATTATGTATAAGAATACACAGATAAGAAAATATGTATCTAAGTTTTGAAATTTGTGTATTTGACTATAGTAACTCATAGAGATCGAGATCAACTTAATATTTGGTGTTTTTACCATATATATATATGTTTGTGTGTGTACATATTAATGAAGACAACACTGTAAATAGGCAAATCCATGGCAAAGATTTTTCAGAAACCCTCCAGAGATGAATATTAGATAGAAGGCTTAATTCAGCACAATAATTAACTAATAATTGAAGATATATTTTGTGGATTTCTTTCTTGTTTATCTTATGGTTAACAATGACCAGATATTTATTTACCAAACAATAATTAGATCATATTAGGATATTTATAGAAACATTTTGTGTGTGTGTGTGTGTGCTTTGGAGGCTTTCAGATTAAAATTTCAGATCACTATTACTACATTAACTACCATATCATAAGATATGTTTTTTTTATATAGAAACATATATAAATATATATTATCATAATACATATATTCTCATAGATATGTATATACAAGTATTTAAAGACATGTATGCACCTTTACTGTAAATAAAAAGCAAACAAATACATAAATTTCTTTGAACTGTACTATACTAGTATGTATATACATTTACGACATTTGAAAGGCAATGTATTTTCTCGTCGTCAATCTTTTACTTTTTCTCTCAATTTATATATTAAAATTTGTATAAATGGTATTTTTTAAAACTTGACGTTTTTAAAATACAGCATTAGAATTTTTAAAGTGGTAACAATGTTGATGTTATTTAAATTCTAATGCAAATTGTATTGCTTTGAATTATTATTTAGTTAATATTTATCTGTATTATAATTTTTCTTTATCTGACATTAAAAGTTTTTCTCATTTCAAATGCATAAATTTTTATAAAACATTAAAGGAAGTTTTAAATATTTTAAAATCGTTTTATGTATGTGTTTGCATCCATTATATACACATATAAATACTTATACACGCAGAAGGACAATATTCAATTGGTTATATAGAAGAAATAATTATATATAAAATAAAAAGTTACCAGTTAAAAATATAGTATATGTAAATTTTAAATTTTAATAACGGTAGATAATACCAGTATATATATATATATAAAATGTCCATTAATTAAAAACAAAATTGTAATTATAATTGAAATAATAAATTTAACGGTTTACAAACTATTACAAACAATCCTTAAATCCGCAGATGTGCTTTCGGTTAATTTCTTAAACCTGCCTCAACTGCCATTAAATTCAAAAACAGTTGAGGCAGGTTTAAGAAATTAACCGAAAGTACTTCTGCCGATTTCGTTAAATTTATTATTTCAATTATAATATATATATATTAAAGAAGAGTACTTTTGATTGTTATTAATATTATCAATAATTATTATAAATATATATATATATTCAAATAAATGTACAATTTTACAGATAACTTTTATTAGACTTAAACTTGTGTTTATAAACCATCATTCACCATAAAAAATTCTGACCACCATCTTTTATTATACATGTATTTCAGATCAAATATCCTTATCAGACAAGTCAAAACTTTGATATTTAATTTTCATTTTAAACAATAGTCCAACCTTGATACTTATATACAAATGAAACTTCTTTACTTTAAAACAATGAATAAATTCATATGTATACTATGCTATGTTTAAACTTTTTTTTTATATGTCAAATACGTTGACCAGGAAGCAAACACAGACCAGCTGTTTGGAAGGTAGCTATGCCAACCACTAGGCCACCAACGCTTAACATGTGTAAACTTAGAGACATTAAATGCATAGATTATGTACATGCAAATAATTTTAATAAGCTCATAAAGTACATCTAACTGATAAATTAGCATTATTATGAGCAAATAAACTTGATTTACAAATTTGTTGAAATGGTTTTCTGATTTTGACTTATGAATTGCTGTTATAGTAATGGATTCAAAATTAGTTGTTGTATGAATAATTTTTTAGTATATATGTACACCTGGGTCTCTTTTTATGTGGATTTATTTAATGCGATTTTGAAATTACGCGATTCACGTTTCTCCGGAAGTCGAACTCCGATAATGTGCTATTACTTTAAATAATAAATTTCACGTATATTGAAAGTAATAGCACATTATTGGAATTCGACTTTCATCTTAGTAATTTCAATATTTTCAGTGCTTTATAATAGTAAGATTTTATGCAATAATGAAATTAAAATCATGATTTCCACATTTTATGTATACACACCTTAAATTTTACAAGATTATAATGTAAATTTGTTCAAACATTGTGTGTGTTAATTTTGCATTTTAAATCACATTCTGTTTTTGCTTTTTAAAAAACAACGTAATCAATTATTAATCATTTAGTGTCCACAAATTTATTTTTAAAAGGTGAGTAATAACAGTGGGCACAATTAAAATTGAAAATTAAAAAATTAAAGACAAAAATAAGAATTTAATTTTTAGTTGTTAGATTAATTACTAATTACGTTGTCATCAGAAAACCATTAACACAACATAAGAGTGACGTTGACGCTAGTTGTATTTCCTTTTGTGAAGAATCTGTTTTTTTACCAGTTTGCAAACAAACCTGTTTATCGGCAAATAGTGATAATAATTAAAATGTGTATAAAAAATGTAAATTACTGTAAATTATGCATAAAAATATATTGTTTTGAATAAAATTAAATATTGTAGTTAAAAAAAGTTTGTCTTGTATCAATTTTTTTCAAATTTGAATTTTTTTATTAGTCATATTTTAATTCCTTATTTTTTTTTGCGTGAATTTTAAAATAATTTTACGTTGGTGCTTTGCTTTTACGCGATTTTTGAAAAATCACAGTCCATATCCCCCCTTTTTCAAGGTAAGTTACGTCTATTTTTGCGCGATTTTGTTTGCGCATTTTCTGAGGAACCTATCTATCGCGTAAAATGAGACCCAGGTGTATATTAATTCTTGGGTGTACATATATATGCTGGTTTATGAAGTAAATTTTATTTTTTTTCTTTGCATGAATTTTCACTGACAATATCATATATGATTATGGTGCTAGTCACCAAAAATGCACTCAAGAAAGGAAAAAAAATGGCTTCAAAAAGCATACATACATATGTACACAAATAAGGAAAAAATTAATATTACATGTATATATTATAACATTATAAGATATGTGTCAAAAACAGCTATTCACTTGTCTATTATTGAGGGTAATCTAAAGTAAAAAATGATTATCAGATGAATATATAATTTCTTTCTTATTTGGACCTCAACTTGCCTTTGTTAATGAAACAGTTCATAACTATATATTTTAATGTCTGCAGTTTTTCAATAACTATAAGTAATCTATTATCCTATTTAGGATTGCAATAAAAAAACCTGATTAAACCATCATCACATCTGCAATTGGTTATACATTTTTTTTGTTACATTTCTAGCTAGAGGAATATTGTGCCTACATTTAATAAAGAACTGAAGACACTAAAATATATAGTTGCGGAACTGCTTTCAGATTTGTATAACAATTCAAGCAGGTTGGTTTAGGTTCAAAATCTTATGCTGATTTAAGTTTTAAATTTAAATTTGTCAGATATATTAAAGATGGGTGCTAAATACCCATGTGCATTTTTTCCAACTAAGAATCACAGGCTTCATTGATAAAAGCAAAATCCAGAAATTAATATGAATATGGAGTTAAAATACTAAGGATGAAAATTATATATGCATTTGGTAATCACTGATTATTCTAGCTTAGAGTAGATAACGATAAAGTGGAGATTTGCTTTTGTTTATTGGTTAAACTGGGTATGTTAGTGGTTTGATGAGAAAAGTTTCTTGTGCAATGAATGATAATGACAATCTATTAATCAAGATTCTACATTGCCTGCTATGAAAAAAAATATTATAGAAGTTGAAATCAATTATCCAGGTACCACATTAGACTGATAAATATGCAATGGTAAATAATTAAATAAATGTGAAACTTTTAATGGTGATGATGATGAAAGATATATATATATATCATTGAAAAAATTAAGAGACTTAAATGGAGATGATATATATATATTATAAGAAATAACAACATACAGGTGAAATCTTAAAGTAAATTTCAGAAGGTAGTGAGAGATCTAGAAAATGATCATGTATGAGATGGATAGATGAAATCAAGATGTTTGATAATATGGAAAAGAGAGGCTATGAATTGAAAAAATTGGATTAAATCTGAGATTCTGAAGTGAATTGATAATGGTTAAAAATTATGGTGATGATGATATATTTAAACTTTTGTCTTGATGTCAGTTTATAATATAATAGCTGTTTAAATCAATAGTGTGTGTTCGTATATTATGAAATCAACTGAATCTTATGAATAATTAAAATGACTCTTGTTATGAATGAAGAAAATTCAATATTTATTTATATATAGTCATAATAATTGTTAAAAGATAGACTTGATAATAAAGATCTAATGAAAACATGGCATGACAAAAATTCTGAACTATTGGAAAGTAAAGACATTTTAGCTTCAATAATTTTAGATATTAATTTTATGATACATTAGTTGAAAAAGAAATATTTGATATATACAAAGTTACTTTTTTGTCTACAGATATAACATTTTTGTACGATTTGTTTGAATTGGTTGATTAAATTTGACAAGATTCTATATATATATAAAAAGAAGTAAGAAAGCATTTACTATTAAATTTTTGACAAAAATTTAGCAGATAATATTTCATCAAAAAAATGTGATAAGAAAAGGAAAATTTATTTAAAATTATATGGAACTATAGATTTCAAATAAGAATTTTAGAAAAAAGCAAAATAAATATTAGAAATAAAGATGAACTCAGGGCTGGTCCCATAAATGAGGCAGCACATGCTGACATTTTGGAAAGGAACGAAAAGGAGACATAATATTTAAAAAGATATATATATTTTTTTAAATTAAAAAAAACAAGATGTGGGAATATTTTTCATGGGTCCTCTTCCTTTTTTTTAAATCAAAAGTTGATCAAATCTTTAGACAAATTATTTTCATTCTCTTAAAATTTTCTGATTAATATTTTGAGTTCAGATCCCCTCTAATTACGTCTAGCTTAATTATATATTCTATATTTGCATTTAAATATATATACTATACACTTGTGTTTAAATAAGTATGTGTTAACAGAATTATAAACAAAAGAGTTCAGGTAATCTCTTCTTTTAATTTAGCTATGGAAACAAAGTATTTTTGGAATAGTATTTATATACTGAAACTCCTAAGTAAGGAAAATTAATGTCATTAAAAGATAAAACCAAAAAATGTTATTGCAAAGGGCAACTTTAAATCTAATTAATTAGGCTCTGATTAGCGGAGGGGGGGGGGGATTATCATTTAGAACTTCAACTAATGCAACAAAAACGTTGCTTTCTTTTAAAGATTCTTCCATTTTCAGAATTTAATGTTGCAAATTTTTTTAAAAATTGCCTGCTGATTTTTGCACGAACTTAACCACTTTTTGTGTTATTTTTTTGGGAGGGGGGGGGGATTGAAAGGTATTATCAGTATTTCATATTTTTGAAAGTTTCTATTGTTAAGTGTATAGATGTTTTAAAGAAAAATAACTAATTATTTTCAGAATATCTATAAGCTGAATTGAGAAAAATAAAATAAAAGGAGAGGAAAACAGAATAATCAAATAATTTATTTTAGGAAATGTTCAGTAAACCAATTCATATTTAAATGTATTGATAATTTGTTTACAGGGTGATTAACAGTGGAATCTGTCAAAGAAAAAAGAATAAAAAAAATTGTAGAATTTAAATTTACAGATAAAAATATACATAAATTGGTGTTCTTGATGATATATTTGTAATTTAACGATTTCTGTGTTATATTTGATTTTGATGAAACTAGAATTCATTGAATGATCTATTCAACTTTTAAGAATAATTTAGTAAGTTATCTATGATACTGTAATTTAATCATTCAGTATTGATTTATGATTATTAGTATTATTATTATTTGTTTTTTCTACATTAATTAACTTGCACATTTAATTATTAAATTTGTCATATGTCTATATTCTTATTATATATATATGTTTGTCCATGTCCTTATGCATATACATGTTATACAAATGTATCAAGAATATTTGCTTTATACTTTGCTACACACCCAGGAGTGATAATAATATATGCTTATGGGTGTTAATTTCATATAGTTTTATTTTAGAATTATATGCATGGTCCTTGACTATTATTATCAGCATGGTGCTGTTCACTCATTGGTACTGCAAAAGTCAATTTCTTTAAAACTTCATTATAATTTTAATAACTGTTTGGTGTTAAACCATTAAGCATCATATGATCACATTTCCTAAACTAGCACATTAACTGTTGATAAACAGAGCAAAACTCTCCATACAGTATTGCCACCTGTGCTAAACAGAGTAATCAATGGATGCCAGAAGGCTTGTGCATAAAATCCCTATCTAATGCCTACTCATCCAATATCCCCACCAATCCTGCCTAATAGGATAGTGGTGGCGATGGTTGTAAAACAGCCAAAGACACCAAAATGTATGGGTGCTGAACTGAGTTCAGACCCATATGACTATATAAGCTATTGAGCTTAGATTGAAAATATTTTTTGTGTTTTCAATTTCATTCTCATAGTTTTGTAGTTAAGTAGACATAAAAGGTGGTTGCTAGAGGGTTGCATTAGATCCTACGATCTAGATGCAGTGCTCTCAAAGCTCCTCACTGATGAAGGCCACAAGCCAGAAACTAGTCTGGGGATATTGGATGAGTAGGCATTAGATAGGGATTTTATGCACAAGCCTTCTGGCATCCATTGATTACTCTGTTTAGCACAGGTGGCAATACTGTATGGAGAGTTTTGCTCTGTTTATCAACAATTAATGTGCTAGTATAGGAAATGTGATCATGTGATGCTTAATGGTTTAACACCAATCCTGCCTAATAGGATAGTGGTGGCTATGGTTGTAAAAGAGCCAAAGACACCAAAATGTATGGGTGCTGAACTGAGTTCAGACCCATATGACTATATAAGCTATTGAGCTTAGATTGAAAATATTTTTTGTGTTTTCAATTTCATTCTCATAGTTTTGTAGTTAAGTAGAGATAAAAGGTGGTTGCTAGAGGGTTGCATTAGATCCTAAGATCTAAATGCAGTGCTCTCAGATCCAAAGCTCCTCACTGATGAAGGCCACAAGCCAGAAACTAGTCTGGGGATATTGGATGAGTAGGCATTAGATAGGGATTTTATACACAAGCCTTCTGGCATCCATTGATTACTCTGTTTAGCACAGGTGGCAATACTGTATGGAGAGTTTTGCTCTGTTTATCAACTGTTTGGTGTATTATTATCATTACAATAATAATCACCACTAAACTCTATTAGAATTTTATTTATTTCAAGATACACAATTTTTAAATATATATGTACAATTGCATTTTATATGCGGGATTCGAACTCAGACTTTCACATGACCCACTACTCTTTGTGCCATCTCATATTGCTGACTCACCTGATCACACACATGTTGAAAAGATAAATAATCACCAATATACATATTTCATACTAAACCAGCAACATGGTTAGGATGACAACCTTCGCACTAACAAGGGCTTTGAACATTCCACCATCAGATTTTCAATGAAATGGAAGGCTGAAGAGTTGTGAGTTGGAATAGTTTGAAGCCTGTCCATTAAAGTATGAAGATTGGCTATCTTAATATAATGCTGAGCACTGATTATATATATATGTGTGTGTGTGTGTGTGAGGATAGTAATGTAGACCAACTGATGATTGCTGGTTTAGCATGAAATATGTATATAGGTGATTATTTATCTTTTCAACATGTGTGTGATCAGGTGGGTCAGCAATATGAGATGGCACAAAGAGTAGTGGGTCATGTAAAAGTCTGAGTTCGAATCCCGCATATATTACATATATAAATGCAGGTTTAAGCCTGTAGAATGTATTAATTGCATTTTATGTATAATTATAAATATTATGTCAGCTTGAAGCAAAATGTGGTCAACACCATAATTAACAGTTTAAGTAATCCCTCTCACACACTCTCAGATATTATTTGTGTGTGTGTGTGTGTGTGTACACATTTTACACTTTTCCCACATATTATATGCATATGCTGTATTTTTCTTTAATTTTGAAATTCTACAAAAATCATCATTTAATATTATATTACAAGTATTTATAATTTTTCCAGATTAATATTATTACTCCTGGTAAAGAATGTAAATAAATAATTCAAACATTAGGCAAAATGAATGTAAGCTTTTTACAAAAAAAGTGTTACTTAATATATTTAAATTTTTTTATGCAAATTAGTTTATAGATTTAAATGTTATAAAAGTATTTATAAAGTCATAAAAATATATATTAGATAAAAATAATTCTTTAAAAGTCTATAATACAAATATTATTTTTGAAAAAACTATTTGAAAATAAAATTAGATTACTATATACTTGAAATAAAGATAATAGGAATATTGAAACTTTGGAATACCAATGCTGTCTATATCATCAGTAAAAATATCATTTTACCCAATGGTACTTGGGAATAATTTATTTTTTTACATTTATTGGCAAAAAAATCTTTTTATCTTCATCTCAATGGAAGTGAATGATTTGAATCCAGATTGTACTAGAAATTTGTAGTGAAAAATCATCTATTGCTTTTATCGTAGTGTATTTACCCTGGCATGGCCTGGCTCCCGTATAGTCATCATTTCCTCTTTGTTTGTTAATATCACTACATATTGATGAATTCTTCAGTGCTTCTGATTGTGATGTTTTGATGAAGTCTCATTCTTTTAAACTGGACTATCAATCATCGACCTTGTCTTTTGCAGGGTAAACTTAGAATTAGCTTATCATGCTTCTGTTATATTGAAATAGCCCTTCTATTTTCCATATAATCATTAGGTAGTATTATATTGCTGCATATACATGTCATTGTTAGTGCACATATATGCACGTGTCCAAGAAGATGAATATTTATTTTTATCAAAAGTCATTCACCTATAGTATCCATCCTATTTTTTAAAGGATGTTAACAGATTTTAAAGGATGTTAACATATTATTTTAATCTTATTGAAGTAATTGAATAGGGGAATCAATTTAACTGTCAAAGCTGTCAATAATACTATACTCTCTTAAGATATTCATAGATGCAATATTAATTAATTTATGATTTCTTTATTTGTTCTTTAATTATAAGAAACATTATTATTATATTTATTAAATTAATTTGGCTGGCATTTATTTACATCTGTCTATCAATTGTTTAATAATCCAGAGTCTCATACTCTAAGATGAGCTAGTGTCAGGGACAAATAATTTATTGTATGTCAGGATGCTCATTATCAATAATGAATAGTTTTGGTTACCTCAAATAAATTTTCTACATTAATTATGTAACTTAGTGATCCCACAAGTGACAATGTTCTTAATGCACGTGGATCTGGAACATAAGGTATTTTATAATATATTTTTAAATATATATTTCCAAATAATGTTGTAGAAATTTTACTATTCTTACCTATAAACAGTTATAACAGTCATGACAGTTTTTTAACTGAAAATTTTATAAAATAATTTATAAGCAATAATGTCTTAAGTGATTCAGCAATAATTTCTACAGAAGGCCTATATTTAAGACAAATTACAAAAAAGCTATCAAACCATTTGCTATGCCAAAAAACATAAAAAAGATATAATATGTTATGATTTTCGTTGATTCTGTAAATTTTTTACTATATTTTAATTTACTTTATTTAATTTTTTATATATTCTTTTTTATTTTATTTTTTATTTAAAAAAACATGTATTTTTTTAATTTAATATTGATTTTTTTGCTATTTCATTCACTGCTTTCTTCACAAGTAAATAAAAGAATCATTTGCAATAACTAGCTACTGCAGGACAAAGTTGTCTCCAATAGACTCTCATAGAGAAACAAAAAATTCTTCCATTCTTAATTTTCTACCATCTATTCTAAGCTTTGATAATCAATAGATATCATATTGTAAAACCTTATCCTTGAAGTCATGTTGGTAATGTGATCTCTAGAGAAGCAGCAAAAAGGAAGGAAATATTTTTTAGGTTTACAATTTCAAAGAAACAAAGATCTAAGTATTTCTCTAACCTTTACTTATGTTCTAAATAAAGCAAACTAGATATCTCTTTACTGACCTATGTTCCCAAGACTTTTGAAAATAATTTCATTTAACTTGAATTTGAATTTAAGAATATAGGCATGGTAAGAAATATGCTATACGTGCACCATGAAATCTTTCTGAATAATTTTAAAAGCTTTATTTTTAAAGGCTTATCACAGGTATTAAAATTGACTGATCCAATTCTGAATAAACTTATACACTTGTGCATATCCAAAATCTAATTAAAATATGGTCCAAAGGTTTGTGATGATGGTATATTAGATGTGATATGTTGGACTTTTTCCATCACCAATCAGTAAATGTTGAATGTATAAAAAATTTTAAACTTTATTCAAACTTTTCAAATACATACAACTTGTTAGTTTAGATATTATGAAAGATTATGTCTAAAACTGGCCAAGGGTTTACAATAAAAACCTATTTTCTCTGAGAGAGCTGAGAATTTTGTGTCATTACTAATCTGTGCTGGTTATTTGTGTATTATTACTAACAAGTTGTTTGTATTTGAAAAGTTTAAATAAAGTTTAATTTTTTTTAAACATTTACTGATAGATAATGGAAATAGTCCAACATATTATCATAGGGCCAACCTCAAAAGGGGTGGTCAATACCAATAAAATGGAATGTTACTTATTCATACATCAACCTGTTAGTGCAGTTATTGGCTCTGCTATATATCTACCAGACCTAGGACACCCATATTACCAAGCCAGCCTTGATGGAGAAGCCAATACCAGCAATGGATTTGAGCCAAAATTAGCAAAGTGTATTTAGTATTCATCTGTACAAAATATAATTTTAAATAAATAAAATATGATCAATTTCTTGCTGAAATTCTAAATATGTGCTGTTTGTAACTTATTCATTGAATTGTAGGCAGGTTTTTCCATAAATGAATTACTGTGCTAGGTTTTCTGGTAACATTTCAGCAAGCAATTTAATAAGTTAGGCTTATGGCCAAGGGTAACATATCATATGATCATTTTAGGAATTGTTTCCTTAAGTCTTATAACATGATCATTTTAGAAGAAACACAATTTTTCCAGAGTAGCAAGATTGTGTATAGTGTTTTAAATTTTGAACATGAATGACATTTTCTACTCTAATATTTTTTTGAGAGAGCATTTCATTTATTTTATTTAATTTTTCCATTGTGCTATTGAATTTTTTTAAAAAAGCCTATCTTAGAATTTATTTTTGCTAAAATATGTATTTAATTCAAATAAATAATACATTTCTTTAAAGTATCAATAATTAATTGATCCATTAGACTTTTTCCTGTGGTCTTCTTTCCTGATATTTATTGTGTAGTTGATTTGTTTATTGTATGAAGGCTAACAAATAAATCTGTATTTTAAAATAAGTCATACGATTTATTTTTGGAGTGTAAAAATATTTTTAAAATGATTTATATTGTATAAATAATATTTCTACAGAAAATAAACTAATCCTATTTTTGTGACATAAACTATTTTAATTTCTAAATTATCATTTATTTTTGTTTTTGGGTAGTCTTAATACTATTAATAACCATAGCCAAAAACATGACTTTAGCATAAGTAAACTTCAAGCAGATATGCTTCTTATCAGAAAATTTTTTTTATCTGAAAAAAGTTTTAACAACCTAAAGTAATTAGGCTGGGTAATGTAGGTGTTTTCCTGTGTTTGTTTTTTTATAAATTATATGTGTCCACAAACTATATTTATTTCTTTTACCTAATACACGTAAAAGTAGAAATCAGTTATTTTCTCCTTTTTATATAAATTTGATGTTATTGGAAAGTGTTCAAAAATTTAATATAAGACATCAAGAAAAACCCAAATATAAAGCCAAAAAATGAAAGAAATTTTAGCTTCTGACCTTAATTTCATTGTTTCCATGCTTCTATAAAAATCTAAATCTTGAGAAATAAGTTAATTTATAGCTAAACCCAATAAATTGTTTGCAGATATTTCTATTAAATATAAAAAATGTATTTGATGAACAATGTTTAATTAAATGCACCTCACTTACAGACACTGAAAAAGAGAAAAATTACATCAAAAAATGACAAAAATATCATCTTTAAATAGTTTTGTATCTTCAATAAGCTTGAAAAATTGCATCTTTGTAACATAAAATAAACATTTGTAGTCTTGCGTTGTTAGCCGAGAGGTATCGCAGCCGCCATGCAAGCAAGTAGTTGGTTGCAGACGGGTGTGGGTTCGCGTCCCGGCAGATGCTATGACATATGAAAAAAAAAAAAAAATAAACATTTGTAGTCTTGCATTGGTGGTCGAAAGGTCAGCGCGACTGCCTTGCATTTGCAGGCAGTTGCCCGGGTTGCGGGTTCGCGTCCCGGCCGATGCTATGACAGTAAAAAAAAAAAACATTTGTGTTAAGCATGGTTTTAATTATAAAGTTAAAAAGTATATTAATGTTTGTGTTGATAAATCCGCAGTGCTTATAATTAAACACAGCTGCTATTTATTTAATATTAAATTAGTAAAACATGATACCAACTTTAGGAAAATGCATATTTTAGAAAAAATAGACCAAAGGTTAATAAGAAGATTGAATATGACAGTCAAATAAACGAAATGCTATCACGAAAATAAATATTAAAGCTAAAAATATTTATATGCCTTTTCTGTCAACCAGTGGACTGTGAAAATTAAAAAAGAAGAAAAACAAAAAAATTAAATTACATAAATGATTTTATAACTTTAAAAAAAAAAACTCACATTGAAATATCAGTTACATTTTTATTATTACATTCTCATAAGACTATTTATTAACTTGAAAATAATAATGAAGAAAACAACAGGTCAGCATCTTTTTCTTGATATTTAAGTGTAGATTGAACTACTAAATTAGTGAACACACACATGATATTTCTCAATAAAAACAAAAAAATAAGCAATTTTTATCCATGATAATATTCAAATAAACATGATATATATTTTTAAAACCAATGAAATCTCTTAGCACCATGTATTTTAAATTTTAATTGAACTTCTTTCCTTACATATTATTCAATAGTTTTAAGCTGATAAAATTGAACTTATTTCATCTGCTTACCGAGTTCTTGTTAAAATAGTGTTAATGAACACTGACATATTGAGATCCAATATCAAATTCAAGGAAATTTATTAAAGCAGGCTGCCAAAACATTTCTGATAATTTGATGATGAATCTTAAAAATGCCACTGTTTACAAAAGCCATCCCAATAAAAAGTTCTGAAACAGAAATGGTTCCATTTTTACCAGCTTAAGGTTGTTTGATAATGATGTAAAAGTAAAATACTTAATTAAAACTATTGGCTCCTAAAATAATTATATATTAAGTGAAGCTATTTAATTGGACTATTATACACACAACATACACACACATATAAGACTTATAAAAATATGTAATTAAAAATATCAGAGTTTAAATTTATAGAAAAAATATTTTAACTACATAGCAGATAATCAAATCTCCACACAAGTGCTATTAAACAAGATCTTAAAACTGCAAAGATACTCTTGGTCCAGCCACAAGTGTCTAGAAATGAGAGCATCATATATAAATTTGTGTTTTCCTGAAGGTTTGTGATGATGGTGTTCTAGTTGTATTTTTATTGAATTATTTTCATCATCTAATATGCATTTTGAATGTCTTTAGAAAAATTTAACTTTATTTAAATATTCCAAATACATTCAACTGTTAATAATAGCATATCAAACAGGTTAGTATATGCACAATGTTTCAAGAGATATTATTCTCCCCTCTTCTTCAGGTGTTGCTGGTCTGACCAGTGACAATACTAGCATGGGATTCAAACCTAAATCCTTAGATTCTTGATTATTGAATTTTAAGGTAATGCTCTAACTGACTGAGCTATCCCGCCCAAGGCAACAGTCAGTAAAAATTTCATATATTTGTCTATGAGGTTCCTCTTGATTTCTCCACTTTTTCCTAAGAGCAAAGTTGATTAGTGATTTCCATACATTAAGTATAGTCATACTAGGTTGGCTTATGGGATTTTTTGCCATTGTCATGTGAGCAGCTTCTTTAAATTATCTTCTTTGTACCTTTCCCTCTCTATCCAATATTTTTGTAATTTCCCAATTGAACATATGTTCATTGGTACATACATTGTTTACTACCTTAGACACATCTGTTTTCTCTCTTCTAATCATCAGTTTATGTTCTTACAAGTGTTTTTCAATGGGATGACTGGTCTCACCAATATATGTTCTTTCACATTTACATGGAATTTCAGATATGCAGTAAATAAATAACAAAAAGAGCCATCAAGAGAAAAGACAAGTATTGATACTGTAATGTACCCATATATTCCAAAAATAGCAGACAAATAAAGACAAATTTGCAATCAGTATAACATCAGAACAGCTTTCCAGAGCCATACCACACTATGAGAAATTCTAACATTTACAAAGCCTAAACTTAAAATGCTGAAAAGAAAAACTGCATCTATAAAATACCATGTGAATGTGTAAGAACATATATTGGTCAGATGAGTTGTCCTATTGAAAAGCACTTGCAAGAACATAAACTGATGATTAAAAGAGAGCAGATGTGTCTAAGGCAGTAGGCCATGTATGTACCAACAAACATATATTCAACTGGGAAAATACAAAAGTATTGGATAGAAAAGAAAAGGTACAAAAAAGAAAATTTAAAGAAGCTGCTCACATGAAAATGGCAAAAAATCCCATAAGCCAACCTAGTGGCTTTATACATAATGTAAGGAAACCACTAATCAATTTTGCTCTTAGGAAAAAGTGGAGAAATCAGAAAGAACCTCATAGATAAGTGTATATGAAATTTCTGCTGACTGTTGCATTTGGCGGATGGCTCAGTTGGTTAGAGCATTACCTTAAAATTACAATAATCAAGAATCTAAGGATTCAGGTTTGAATTCTATGTTAGTACTGATTAGGCCAGCAACACCTAAAGAATAGGGGAGAATAATATCTCTCAGAATACTGTGCATATACTAACCTGTTTGATATGCTATTATTAACAGTTGAATGTATTTGGAATATTTAAATAAAGTTAAATTTTTCTAAAGACATTCAATACGCATATTAGATGATGGAAATAGTTCAATATAAAAAATACAACTGAATATATAAATCATTCATTTTAAATTTTTATTATACTTATTAGCTTCTGAAATATTAATGTTTACTTTGTGCCAATATTATACAATATTAAGTTATGCGGGTTCAAACTCAGAGTTTTACATAACCCACCATTCTCAGTGCCATCTCATATTGCTGACCCACCTTATCACACACATCTTGAAAAGATAAATAATCACCAATATATGTATTTCATGCTAAACCAGAAATCATCAGTTGGTCCAGATTACAATCCTCACACATATATATATAATCAGTACTCAGCTTTATATTAAGATAGCCAATCTTTTTAATGGACAAGCTTCAAACTATTCCAACTCACAACTCTTCAGCCTTCCATTTCATTGAAAATCTGATGATGGATCAGATTTTCAATGAAATGGAAGGCTGAAGAGTTGTGAGTTGGAATAGTTTGAAGCCTGTCCATTAAAGTATAAAGATTGACTATCTTAATATAAAGCTGAGTACTGATTATATATGTGTGTGAGGATTGTAATCTGGACCAACTGATGATTGCTGGTTTATCATGAAATATGTATATTGATGATTATTTATCTTTTCAACATGTGTGTGATTAGGTGGTTCAGCAATATGAGATGGCACTGAGAGTGGTGGGTTGTGTGAAAATCTGAGTTTGAATACCGCATATATTACATATATAAATGCAGGTTTAAGCCTGTACAATGTATTAATATTAAGTTATGTAATATTCTATAAATTTTACAAGCACAGTGTTTAAATTGCAACTACATAGAAAGTAACAAATCTCTACACAATTCAATAACATTCAATTAAAATAATTACTGAAACATTAATATTCAAATCATTTCATTGCATTTCAAATCATTTTAAGGTCAGGAAATAACAATTATGGATTAAAATATTTATTAAATATATTTTTACAATCTGAATTTGAAATTGAGGTAAGAGAAATGTGGATTTTTTTTGGGATCAAAAAGAATTAAAATTATTTATTTATGTAATTGGCTTATAATCTAGCTAGATGCATATTCATATATACTCATTAACGGGTATTTAGTATTCTTAGCTATAAGATAAAATATAAAAGAAAAATCTTAAACTGTTTGTTATCCTAGTAAATGAAACTTTTCCATTAACTTAAAGGATTGTTAGAGAATAATTTACTGTGCCATGGTATATCTTATTAATATAAGACTCTGTGATATCTTTGTTACTTCCACACTCTGGATTAGTGAAATGTTAAATTAACATGAAACATTTTCAGATATCAAATAATTTTAGAACATTTTAAATAGCCAGTTTATACGCAATCCAGCTAAACATCCAGTTATTATTTATGAAATGAATTATCTGATATTTTTATCCAAAAGGTAAAGTAAAAATAAAAAACAAAGACATTACTACCCAAGAAATGAAAAATTTTATGACAAATAATTTTTCTTTTACTGATCCCATTTGACAAAATACTAAGTCTGAGGGAAGTTACATTTTAAATATCTACTGGAAGACTAAGAGTGTATCTCGTCCATTGTAGAAGCATGTTGTTTGGGAATGATCTTATCAATGTTAACCATGTTTAGTTTTAAAAGAGATTTAAGAATTTAACTTTGACAGAAGCTGATGATAAATTATTATTAGTTTAAACTTTTTAAGTTTATATAATTATTTTTCTATTTTGTTTGTGGATTTTATTGCTTTCTTTACACAAACTTTTATTTAATTTTAAATAATGAATATTTTTATAAATAAATGAATACAATAATTTATAATCAGAGGCTTTCAAGTTAAAAAATGTCAATGAATCAAAGATAAGATATAACACTAAGATAACAATTCAGTTCTATTTATAATATATAGGGTATATGAGCACACCCTTTTACACGACCCACAACTCTTCACATTATCTCATAACACTGATACACTTGAACACACATATGTCAAAAAGATAAATAATCACCAATATACGTATTTCATGCTAAACCAGAAATCATTAGTTGGTCCAGATTACCATCTCTACTCATATATTTTATAAGTGCTCAAATATATATTAAGATAGCCAAACCTCATACTTTAATGGACAGGCTTCAATCTACTCCACACTCCAACTCTTCAACCATCGATCCAATTGAAGATCTGATGATGGAATGCTCAAAGGCCACCCTGAGGCTGCGATTGGGTGTGACAAGAATCTTGGCCTCAGGGTGGCCTTTGAGCATTGCATCATCAGATTTTCAATTGGATGGATGGTTGAAGAGTTGGAGTGTGGAGTAGATTGAAGCCTGTCCATTAAAGTATGAGGTTTGGCTATCTTAATATATATTTGAGCACTTATAGCATATATGTGTAGAGATGGTAATCTGGACCAACTGATGATTGCTGGTTTAGCATGAAATACATATATTGGTGATTATTTATCTTTTCAATATATATGTGTTCAAGTGTATCAGTGTTATGCGATAGTGTGGAGAGTGGTGGGTCATGTAAAAGTCTGTGCTCATATACCTTATATACTGTATTACATATATAGACACAGGTATAATAAGCCTGTGTGTTTCAGTTAGTACCTATTTATGTAAATGAATGAAAGTAGACCAACTTCCATGAGGTGTGAAAATATAAACGTATATATATATATCCATATTTCATTGTCAAAAAAAATCATGAATAAAATGATGTACCATTTTATTCTAAGCTAGGTTCTTTAATAAGGCGTGATTTCTTTTACAAGTACAGGAATAATGGTGAATTTAAAAATTGATTTTAATCATGTATTTGTCAAAAAAATCAAACCTTCTTTAAATCACAGGTTTTGAGTAAAGCAGTATATCATTTTATTCTTGACTTCTTTTACGATAAAAAATATTCTTGACTTCTTTAACAATGAAACATGGATGTAAACATTTTTTTAAATTATAAAATAAACTTTACAGGAGAAATTAAATAATTTGCATAACGTATGATTCAGTTATATGTAGGTGAATATGTAATTTATATGCTTTATATTTTATTGCAAATAATTTATAACTAAGAAAAATATTATTCTGCCAAATTTTGTTTGTAGTACTTCTAGAAAAGTATTTTAGAGCATATAAATTGTTATTATACCACTCTTTAGTATTTTTTTAAAAACTTTGTATTTTTTGTTGTCAAAAATTACAGAGCAACAAACAAACCACATGGTTCCGAGAATATGAATAATTACTGTGGCATTATAGTGATGAATAATTTTAATATTATTCTCAAGAAATTGTTAAGATTAATTAATTATTCACTTATGAAATACAAAGTGCTATAAGAATGAAAAGTATGGATAAGTTTGAAAAATGTGTATCATATCTTCTGAATGGTCATTACACAATCATATGTGGAGTCCAGACTCAGTTTAAATTAGAGAAAGGTTTTGGTAGAAATTGTGCCAAGCAATAGATTAAATAAATAAAAATTTCAACCATGATTGTGGAACACATATTTTCACAGTCCATGGAAGTTGTTTTGCTTTTTTTTATTTACATATTTTTTAACATTGTGTCTGTCTGTCTGTCTATCTATCTATCTATCTATCTATCTATCTATCTATCTATCTATCTATCTATCTATCTATCTATCTATCTATCTATCTATCTATCTATCTATCTATCTATCTATCTATCTATCTATCTATCTATCTATCTATCTATCTATCTATCTATCTATCTATCTATCTATCTATCTATCTATCTATCTATCTATCTATCTATCTATCTATCTATCTATCTATCTATCTATCTATCTATCTATCTATCTATCTATCTATCTATCTATCTATCTATCTATCTATCTATCTATCTATCTATCTATCTATCTATCTATCTATCTATCTATCTATCTATCTATCTATCTATCTATCTATCTATCTATCTATCTATCTATCTATCTATCTATCTATCTATCTATCTATCTATCTATCTATCTATCTATCTACTTGTCTATTCACCTAGCTATCTGTCTATCTACTTATGCTACCTACCCACTTAACTACTTTATTACTTATCTACCTATCATCTATCTATCTATTTATATATACATACATATATATGCTATAATAGACTTCCCAGATATTAGCATTCTCAAAGATTAGAAATGTCATTACTTTAATTAATTAATTTATTTTTAAATATATTTAATAAAAAAAATAAAAGGCTAATTAAAAACATAAATTTACTAACTGCACTATTAAAAATATAAACACATTATTATATCCAATCTTATTTTGAATGTTTAATATAATATTGATGACTTAATATTGTGCCCAATCAATAATAAAGTTTTACTTATGTCATTTTATATTTTCATTACCATCTTCAATATATCACTACAGTTTTAATGTTTTTATTTATTTTGTATGTAATTATTAAACAAATACTCAGATATACAGAATATATTAAAAATATATGTAAATTATACTTAAATATGAGTACCTAAATTCCGTTCATCAAATCCGTACAAGCTGTAAATCAATAAATAATTAATCCCGTCCATAGAAAAAAAAATCAATAACCATTTCATCACTACACAGTATTTTGATCTGGAATAGGAATCTTATCAGATGACATTGAAGACCAAACACAAGTCCTCTCAGACATTAACAAGGTAACATTTAATATTGAATTTAGAAATGCATGATTTGAAGTAACAGTTTTATTATCTTGACAACTTTAGGAGACATGGTACAATTTTTCAACTAAAAATAAACATATAATCTGCAATATTGTTGAATAATATACTTCCAAATGAGAAAATGCAAAAAAATGCAATAGTCACGTGACATGTTGAGTGTAACATTGGCTAAAATATTTTATTATTTGGCAAACTCTTATTATATTTGCTTAAGCACAAACAATATTTATATGAAATATTTTCGAATCAAATACAACCGTTAGGTTAAATAATTTGCTAAAATAACATTTTTTCCTCAATTAAATAATTTTGTTGCTCTAAATTAAGTGGAGAAAATTAATTTGGTTTTTTTTTAATAAAATTAATTGTAGATGAAAACTTTCTCAAGTAAATAAACAGAAAAAATAATATTTAATCACTTTTGTTGGATAGTTATAACAACAAAGAAAATTCTTATAAAAAAAAGTTATGACTTAAAAAATATGTTTATAGTAAATTTTAAGTTATTCAGAAAAATAAATTTAAAAATAAAAGTAGCAGTTTTCATATCAAAAAATAGTTGGAAATATTGTAAGTTGTTTTTTACATCTTTAAAAACGTAAAATATAATAAAGAATAATAAAAATATTTTACATATGTGTTATGTATAGAAATTTTGTAAGATCAAAGTTTATAATTTAGAAGTTGGTTTTTTATTACATATATCTAATATTTTACTTGACAATGAGATCAGTAGGTGGCACTAATATATATAATATTTTCATGGACTAATTATGCTGTAAACAAAAAAAAATGTTTGTTATTTCCATGTAGTGATTAAAAAAATGTGTTAATAGTGGTATTGTTAGATAACTATCAGTTCGGTTCCAATTGACAGCTTTTTAAGCTAAATAATTTTCTCTAATAATCCACAATAGCCTTTTTGTCTTGGACTTATGTAAACACTTTAATGTATAGCCTTCTCATCACTTTGCTTAATTAAGCTTATTAAGTATAGATTTTATCTGCATATTTATGTCTTTAAAAATGATAAATGAATGAATCTTAGATTATCAGAAAAAGCAGCCAGAATAATTAGGCCACATGTAATAAAACTTAATCATCATTAATAGTAATTTGTCACTACTTTTCATGAGTGATTCAGCATGAAATGTGCATGTTAGGGATCATAGATATTTTTCATATGTCTTTGATCACAAGTTTATGAATGCATCTCTGCACATGGTGTTAAAAGTGAATAGAAAAACAGTTTCTTTGTGAGAGTGGTGTAGTGAAAATTACCCTATAGAAATATTAGTTTATTCTAAAATCTCAATTTTAGAGCTTCCTCATAAACCTTAATGAGATCTTCCTTATATCATTACAAAATAACATTGAGATATATTCCTCATTATAGGAACATTTTAAAAAGTTGCAAATTATAACTTTATACTCTGAATTTAATAATGTATATTGTAGATCATATAAGGTATGGCACAGTTATTATATTGAAAATGACATGAATTGGTAGAATCCAATGAAACTCTGAGATGAAATTTTGAAGATGTCTGCTAGCTTCAGTCCATTTTGCCTTTTAAAAAAAATGTTTCTTTAATGCACTTAATATTGACTCTTCTAATTTTTTGTTAATGATACTTTAACAAGATAAAACAGCTTTAAATAACTGAATGCAGACAAAAGGTTGTTCCAAATATTTGTGCAAAAAAAGAACCTGTGAAGAAGAAGGCATTAATCCCTAGACTAGCAAGATAGTGAGAGTTTATTAATTTTATTAGTTATTTTGTCCTCTAGCTAAGAATAACCTAACACTTTAATAACAAATGATTAAATAGTATAAAAATATATATCTAACCTTATTTGGAATATAATTTTTTTTTAAAAGTTTGCATCCAACTTGAAGTTTGAATTAAATAGAATGACAAAAAAATTTTTTAAGGACTATATTCTCAATTTATAGCATATTCCTTCTCATTTAATAGTACATATTTCAGGTGGTTGATGTAATATAGTTAATAATTTGATTAACAATCAAATTTATATCTAGATGGTTTTATAAATTATATAAAAGATAAATAATGTATAATTTATATATATATGAAAAAGAAAAACAAGTTTTATATATATATGCTTAAATAAATAATAAAATAGCTTTAAATAATCTATCACTGTGCTAAACCTCTGTAACATCTTCCTTTTAGGAGAAAAGTGTGAGAGAAAACATAAACAAGTTTTATTGTCAAGTTAAGAATAATTATATATTTATTTTCAAACTAATATTGGAAGACTCATTGGATTGAAAAGTAATCTATAAACAAATTTGAAGCTAGTATGGGAACTTAAAAAAATAATCTAAGTTTTACTCGGTTTGGATCCACATTCAAAATAGGGTTACAGAAGATAAAAATGCAGTCATTATATCACGATGTCTTTTGCATTTACACACATACACAGATGTAATTTGGTTACTGCTCTGAGAACATTGTGATAAATAATACTATAATATAATGAATTACTACAAATGTAATTACAAAATGCACAAACGTCATAGGAATTTTATATCATCTAATATCAAAAATCAAATTCCATAAATTTTAAAAGTGCTTAATAAAATTTGGAATGATTATATTTTTCAACACAATATGCATAAATAGTAATTGAATTCAAAAATCATTAATTCAGGCTAGTGATTCTATTTTAAGCTTTCATATTACATGATTCCAATTATAATTATAAATTTATTAAACGCACATTGATTATGTAAGTAATATTTACTGAGGCTATAACCTCAACAATATGCGTATAACATGCGATAGTAGGGACCTCTACAGTTGTTTTAACCACAAGCTTCCATAGCGCAAGCTTGTGGTTAAAACACCTGTAGAGGTCCCTACTATCGCATGTTATACGCATATGATTCCAATTAGAAATAATCTCAGAGTTAAAATATTAAGTATAATAAATTGTACTTAATAACAAAATTTAAATCTTTAATTATAAGTTATTATTAGGGATATAAAATGTTCTTTGTTATTTAATCACATTAATCTTGTATTTCAATATTAAAGATATGATTAAATAACAAAGGGCATTTTATTGTATTTAATTCGTAACTTAAGCAACGAGATATTAAAGTGAAGATGGTGTGTATAAAAATAATGAACAATATTTTGTATCAAGAAATATACTTTTAAATAATGTTTAATAATTATAAAATCATGTGATTATATAAAATATAATAGATGATGACCATTAACTAATTAAAGAAACCATTAACTAATTAAAGTCAAAGACAAAATAATTAAGAAAATATAATTATTTTATTAACAATAAATAATAATAAAAAACAATGATAACAAGTTCTTTACAATTATTTTAAATATTCTTATATTTTTAATTATTGGAAAATGATTCCTACTTTATTAAATGTATGGTGTACCTTGAGTGATATAAAACACAGCACTTTATTGGAGAAGGTTGCTAACATTTATTCAAAACTCTTAATTATAAATAATAAACAAAATAAAATAATGTTTTATTGCATCTTCAATTAATAATAATAACATCCATTTCCTCTAGATATCTGACTTATAAACTTAGCTATTTTGAAAAAGAGCAAAACATTACCCAATTTACAATATTCTTGTGAAAGTATGTCATTAATTAACCTGATCCTAATAGGTACCGGTGGCATTCTGTAAGATCCTTATCAAATTTAAATTATGAATAAAACAATAATACAATTTTGTTAGAAGTTAAACTGATCAATAATATTTATATGAGTATCAATACCACAAGTATAATTGAAAATGCAATATAATCTTTATAAAAATCCTGAGAGTACCTGTGTGGATAAATAGTAAGGATAATATTATAAAATATCTTAACTATATGCTTTAGATACCTTTAATTATAGAAGAATAGCATTAAATTAATAACCACTAAACAAACATGATCACTATCTCATATACTATATGATGGCACTACTATATGGAGAGTGTTGTTTTGTTTTGAATTGTTTAATTAAATTAATAAACCAATAAAACATATAAAAATATTAGATATTATGATAAATATAATAAATTATTAATTAATTTTAAATATTAACAATTGATGTCCATAGTATAAAGAGTCAATAACACACACATATACTAAATTGTAATCATAAATTTAATATAATACATGTAAATACATTTTTTCTAATGAGAATTTTCATTGAACAAAACAACTCTAAATTTTGTAACACTTAAATACAAATTTGAGAAATGTAACACATCCTTATAATTTAAAATTAATTCAAAGTTTATTTTAAAATTTAAAATATTTATTCTGACACATTCTTTCAAAATAGGTGAAAGTGATTAAACCTTTAAGGTTCCAGATTATAAGATCCTAATGAATGGAAGAAACAAAATTTAATCTTTATGATAGAGTAATTAGTAACAAAGTTTGAGCTTTCAAAGTACAATTCATTACTAATGAGTTTCAAATATTCAAAATCAAAGTAAGTCATTTTATTTTTTAAATTTAGTGTATAATATATAATTTTTTAAATCCAATAATAATAAATAAAAAATTATTCCAGAGAATAAGTTTTATTTCCTCGGTGTGGAACATAGTTATTAATCTTTTAAAGGATAGTATTCATAAATTATAACTTTTTTTGAAATATTTAAGAAGACAAAATCAATTTGAACAATAATTATTCAATATAAAAGTGCTTATCCAGATGAAGATAGAATTCCTTAATTAAAATTTGGCTTTTAACTATAATTGTCCAATACCCTGGTGTTTCTCAGGCAACTGTAAGTGGCTGTAGTAAATATATTATCAAAAAAAACCTTTGGAGACTAGATAAGTGAATAACATCATTTAAATAAAAGTAGCATTTCCATATAATTTTAAATTTTCATATTGAAATCCAAGTTTAAAGTTTGATTTTTTTAAAAATGACTTACAGGTTGATGAATATAGTTAGATATTTAGTTATCCATTAAGAACAGTTTCAATATATATATTTCATTAAGACAAATGTTTATTTGATTTTTTACTCCATTATCATGGTGCTGCAAGATGTCAATATGGCTAACTTTAAATTGAAGTCCAATACAGTTCACTTGCAATTAGTTAATAAAGACAAAATAATTCTGAACACATGTTTATATTTATAGGTTTGTGTCACATCATTAATGAGATCATCTTCTTTGCTCAAAATTCTTCACTGTTTTTGCTTTTTATGGGAAAATTTTATCATTGTTTCTAGGATACAATATGTAGAGGTTATTTTTGAAAGTTTTTAAGAATTTATAGTACTAAATTTGTAATAAAATTATTTTAAAATTGCATAATAATATTTTAAAATATTTTAAATATATTACATTAATAAAACAAAAATACATATCATTTTACAAATAAATATTTATTTTGTAAATATTAAAATAAATGATTTTACTTTATTTTTAAGTTTTCATTGTAATTAATATATTATCGATAATAATAAATTTACTTAGATATTTTATTATTATATCCTTCTAAATTTAAATATAATCAAGAACTAGAATCATTCATGCATGCACACACATATATTTAAATATTATATTAAAACTTTCTATGTAATTTCAATCTTATTTGCGTCATAATAAAGTAATTCCTATAGTAATACTATTTTTAAATAATTTATTTTTATTTTTATTATTGTTAGTGTTGTGCCATTTTATCCTGTATGGTGTTCTTTTAAAATACTAAATATAAACTACAATAAAAAAATGATATACGTAATGCTGAGCTGTTACAAAGAAGTATTGATCAGATTTTTTGATATCTTAAAGTTGAATATTAATAATATTTAAAAATTCAGTTTTCATCTCACCATCTCATGATCATAATAAAATATTTCATCAAAACAATGATCTCATCTTCATTGTTTTGATGAAATATTTTATTAGGATCATATAAATTTAAAATAGTAGAGAGTGGATAGTGTTGATCTCACAACTTATCTACCATTTGCTGATGAGTGATTAGGATATTAGATTAACAAATAACCAATCAAGTTAATTATTGGTTATTATGGTTTGAGAAAGATCGTACTTCAGTAAGACAATAAAATTCAAGTACTATGCTCAGATTTATAGATTTGTATTATAAACATGTTATTTTAATTATTATTTAGTATTTTATTTTATTTAATAAATAGATCAATGGATGTATTTTCTTAACATATATAAATTTCACTACTTCTTTTTTCCTTTTTAAAACGGTTTTATTACTTAATTTTTGTACATCTTTACTTATTGTAATTTCTATCAAAGTATAAACATAAAAATTTATCTGAAAAACAGAAATAAAAACAAAATATATACTATCAAAATGCATCATAATCATCAATTTTAAACTTTAGTGAAACATTATAGGACGAAGGTCTCTCCAAGTTTAATCCAGATTTTATGATTTATAACCTCCATTCTCATAATTACAGTAACAATTTTTTTTATTTTATAAATCCATTTCATATGTGGCATTTTTCAATCTCTTGGAATCGTATTTTAAAACTTCAAATGTTGATCTATTGTCATCTCTTTTAGCAAAATATATCCATAATTCTTTCAATAATATCAATCATACATGTTTGTTCTCTCATCCAAGCATTTTACTTTTGATTTCTTCTTACTCCCAAGATATATTTATATATGTTTTACTAAATGGTTTAAAGTCTTTGTTTTGTTATTCTATTAAGAGTTCAAATATCACACCTGTAAGTAAGATTCAGCAAAGCGCATCTATTAAAAACCCTTTATTCAAGCATATAACCATATTTCCTTTTAATAATATTTCTTGAAAATGAACTATAGTTTCTATTTGTTTTAATAATCTGATCAAAATATTTGTTGTTAATTTCTTCTAATTCATAATTATCAATCTTTATTTTCTTCTTCTGTGGAAATCCATTAAACATTGTTATAGTCGTTTTAGTATTTATCTTTAGTATTATATCTTACTTTCATCTGATAACTATTGCCAACATTTCCTGAAGATCTGAAGTGTTATTTGCAAAATAAACAGCAACTGTAAAATCTAAATGATTTAAATAATTTCTATGTATTTTTATTTCTTTAGCTATCCATTTTAATCACAATATACTTCTTATAAAATTACTGAAAACATTTTGGCATTTTTATCAATATTAATCCTTTTAGTATTACCACATAATCTAATCACTATTATTTCATGTTTTATATATTCTTTAAAATATAACAAGTTCCTAAATCATTATCTTGATAATCCAAAGTTTTAATTACTGTTGAAATGCTTATAAAATGAACTACCTCTTCATAATCTACCAAAAAATAATGGTAACTTATTTTTCTAAATACTTGGATGCAATCCATTGAAATTAAAACCACTCTTACATATATATATTGTGCCATTTTCTATAGGTCAATGATGGTTATAAATGGTCAATTACTAAAAAATTTTAAAATTAATATTATATAGTATTTAAAATTATAGATTATATTAAGCAGTAAAAGATTAATATGATATATTTAATAATAAGTATTGTGATGGTGAGAATTGTATCTAATTCTATATTTTTCTAAATTGTTTTTCAAAATTTTATATAATTATTTTATATAATATAAGTAGCAAATTTATTAAGACAGATAAAATTAGACTAAACACCGAAAATGACTACGTGACTGTCTGGAATATTCTATGTATAAGCACCGGTTTAAATTAATACTAATAATTAAAATATTTAAATAGTATATTATAGAAGTGGATGGAATTGTCACACATCATAATAAAAATAAGTAGTATACACCTTTATTAATTATTGTTTCAAAATTGTTTTAAAGGTAGTTAAATTGTAATAGATAATAATTGATTTAAAAATAATAATGAGTTAACATTTAAGTCTATTATGTCATGATTTTAAAACTTTAGAAATTGTTTATAAATCCAAGTAGGGATTGACCAATAAAAAATAGATCTTGGCAGACAACCAAAATCGCGCCAACTAATTGTATAAATGGGGGAGAACAAAAATGTGTTGACTCCAGAGCAGAGGTAAAATTTTAAGCTCTCTAAATTTTTTTTCGTCAATTTATTAGTCAATTTTATTATAATTTTAATAATATCTTTGAAAGAAACCAACTGACAATTTAAAAATCATCCGAAGAGAATCTTAGAATAAAATGTTTTAAAAAAAAAGTTTTTCATAGTAATGTTTCACTAACTTTACAGTAACCTGCCAGTGGATTCTATCGAAATATAATCAGAGTTTTCAATAGAAAATGGATAGATTCTTAAAACCAAGTTGTAAATTTTATAATGTTCCAAATATGTTAATATTATTCGTTGATATAGTTTATATAGCGTATCACTATGAAAGCTGTTTTCGTGCATATAAAATCAATGAAAGGACATTGTGCGCAAAGTTAATGAAGATAATGGAAAATAAAAATAAGTATTATTCGTATAAGAATAAATGGACAAAAGGAATTTTAATATTGAAATAGTTTGAATTGCTTTCTTTAAGATGACTTGAGAAAATACTCTAGAAAATAGTTAAAGATCGGAAGTAGTGTATATAAAATAATAATGAATGAAAGTGAAGTTTACCAAGGAAAACACTTGCCTAAAGAAAAAAAAAAAATTTACAGAAGAGAAATATAAAATATTGGATCCATGGAAAACGCAATTGGTACCGTAATTATTAAATAATTGTAGTTTAACTAGAAATAAAGATGCATCAACACGCCGAGGTAATATTCGCCAGAACATTAAAAAGCTTCGTGGGATAATTAAATAAAATGTTTTCTAATAATTTTGGATTAAACACTAAAACTAAAGATCGTCTAAACAGTTTATTAAAGGAACTAATTTATTTAAAACTTTAATAAGCAGAAAGGAGAACATTCGGACAAAAGAAGAAATAATAAATATTATGGGACTAACCAAGATATACCGTCAGAAAAATATGTGATTATGGTTTGAATTATTTTCTTTACTAATCTAAGTTAAACATTAAGTTTTAGATAGCGATAGGGAAAGCAAAATACATTAATTCGTGATATAACATTATATGAAATAATATGTTTTGATTTTGAATTTTAAAATAAAATTGTATGTATGTGGAAATTTGTATATTTGCGATGCTCGAAGAGAAAGAAACCTACTACGAACTCTGATAGGAAGATAAAGATTGTTTTTGGTAACATTTATAATTATTAATGATATATAATGTATGTTTTATTTATTTAGATCAGCTGGGAATCGAATGAATGTAGCGCAAAAGTTTTATTGTTATTATTGTTGTAAAACGCATTTTTGAAAACAACACTCTAAAACACTTTGAGATGTGATTAGATTTTTAAAAAGTATGCATACGATAATCATTTTATGTGTTATTAATATAGTTCAATATAACCGATGGTTATGTGATATTTTCTGTTAATTTTCCGATTGGGATATTTAAATGTTATTTTAACAAAACGTAGATGTTGAACCTACAGTGTAATAAAGCAAGACAAATTGTTCTTATGGAATAGGGAAATGTTTTTATATTAGCGAATTTTGTTTATTGTTTTTAAAAAGTAGTTAGTATTTTATCGATGTTGGATACAGTAAAAATCTCGAGAGATGGTTTGGGTAGTGACTTGGTAGTACGTGGTGATTCGGAAACCAAGAGGATGTATTAAAAACTAGGATGCTACAGGGAGTGAAATAATAAGTAGTTTTAGATGTTAATCAGCGTAGTTAACAAAGCCCTATGACTGGTACACATGTTGTCTTGGACAGTGGTATTTTATATATTTCTTGTGAGTCATACTAGATGTTTGGTAAAGCTGAGTAAATAGCTGCCACATCATGCTTATCGCCAAGGTTATTAGACAATGAATGTCGGACCTATTCACACTGTTCCTTACATTTTTGAAGTATATTGCGGATAAGTTATCTATCTATCTTCCCAATATCCTATACATCTTTTGCTACCTTTATCTGTATTTCTTGCAACTACATCGTTATATGATAAGTCTATTAAAAGGGAAACAATAGATATTTTAGAATGTATGTCATGCTATTATTTGGAATAAGAATAGTTAAGTATTAACGAAGAGTAGATTATGATTATTGAAAGAAAGATGCAGATATCCTAAGAAGGGAAGGAGTTAGAGAATTATGTTAATTCCTTTTAAGAAATGAACTATAATTTTATAAAAGTATATCCAAATAGAAATATACAAAAATATTAAATATAATTTCACGTTTTCTTATTGTTAATTATATTTTAAAAAATATAAGTATTGCATATTTAAAAAATACAATAACATTCGATAATTATAGCATATGTGAAACTGTAACAGGTGATAATTAAACCCATGTTATAGTATTATACATGAGTATGGCTTATGGAATAAACGTATTATAGTTTACGAGCATTGGAGAACAAACGTTAAAAGTAATAATAATATTTGAATAATATGCGGAGTGACTTATATAAAGTTACAAGAAAGGTAATTTTCTTTTAAAAACCATATTGATTGTAAAATTATGATGTTATAAATGATGTTTATCCACATAGATAATTTATAATACAGTAACTTTAATATTAAAAGGTAAAGAATGGTGTTACCCATAAAATAGTTAAAATAAGTGATATGATAAACCTAATGAGAAATAAATAAATAACTTATAAAAGGCATAATAAGTTTAATTAACGATAAAAGAAATATAAATGTGTATAATTCAGCTATTGTAGTGTAAAGAAAAATGAGGATATCCCTTGTAAATAGATGTAGATGGATTTGTTTGTTTTATTTATTTTTATTGATGTTAATAAAATTTTAAAATTTGTTTATTAAAACTTGTGTCTGAGTTTTGTTTTCTCTACATCATTGCATGAATTCACAGGGTATTTTCACAACCATTAAACTAAGTATATGATTGTTGCACAAAAGATAAATAGAGAAGTATGTTTAATCTTAATTATTTATTGATGTTCTTGTAATTAAATAATTATAAAATTGCTTGCGTTACTGGTCATCAATCCATTATCATAATATTTTGCTAAATTATATGATATTAGTTGCCACTTGCTTTATTTATCAGATTATCTAAACACTGCCACTTATTAATTTATTTTATTACTTAAAGATAAAAAAGGGAATATTAGATTATTAACTAATTTATTACGGTTATAAATTTGCGATGAAAGAAAATCTGTACTAGTTGGATTAAGCAATGAAGATTGTGATTATTATTGTTTTATTATTAATCTAATTTCAGAGTAGTAGATTATGACATAAAATCCCTTATCATATTTTGCTACCATATGTTATTAACATACGAATAAATTTAAGAACCTGAGATTATTTCATTTGAGCTAGATGATTACTATTATTATTATTAGAGATAAAAGATTAATACTTTAACTGTTAAATGAGTCTTAGTGATTAGAAGTTGTGGAAGTCATAAGAATACTATGTAGTTATTATGTGAAATAGTAGTATAAGGGGGGATAGTGTTCTTATGCCATTGAGGTGGTATCCTGTGGGATATTGTCTCAATGTAATCTACCTTGTCACCCGTATTTCCACTTCTAGTCTCATGAATTCCTAAATATTTATTTGAGTTAGTTTAAAACAGAATCTAAGTTAATTTTAAGAAACTTGAGCTAGTAAAGCATTTAATTGAATATTTCATTAATTATTAGAGCTAAAACCCGGTTAGGTGATTTTCACTATATTATATTTATTTTGGGGGAAGTGGAGATGCGGGAACGGGGCAGTTAGATTATGGCCCTCAACGTGATTGGCCTGATGTGTAGTGGAGCTACACACGATGACAAGGGCAGAATATATATAGTTCTTTTGATTGGAATAATATGTATTTTTTAATGTAACTATTATTTTAATATTGGAGCAGACTAATCTATGATTTGCCCAAACACCTGCTCTTGTAGTGCTCACATAATGTGACCTTAGATTTTAGTCCACAGTCAATCAAATATTCAGGAAGACTAATGAGTACTTCAATGAGATGTTTCTCACTTCAGATTTTTCCAAAAAAGTAGAAAAACTGAATATGATAAAGGCAAGACAAAACTCTCCATATAGTAGTATCACTCAATGCAAGTCACAGTAATCAATCAATACAGCAAGGTTTATATATAAAATATCTGTGCATACTCATCCAATATCCCCTCACTAGTTTTTAGCTTGTGGCTTTCATCAGTGATGAGCACTGGTCTGAGAGCACTGCATCTAGATCTTACAATCTAATGTAACCCTTCAGCAGCCACATTTTACTAGCTAGAAACTAGTCTAGGAATATTGGATCAGTAGGCACTAGATAGGTATTTTATGTATAAACCTTCCTGCACCCATTGATTACTATGGCGTGCACTGAATGGTGCTTCTGTATGGAGAGTTTTGCTGCTGTGTAAACAGCTTGTGTAAGCATAAAGAATGGTGATCATGTGATGTTTAGTAGTTTTAATATGGTGAAGAATGGGAATATTATTTATCTTATATAATCTACTAGTATAAAGTTAGATTGCAAATGAATGATGAATTCTACAAGTCTAATTATTACTGCAGAAGAAATTAATTGGAGTATATTTACAAATAAAATATTATTTAGTTTGATCATTATCATTATTCTAAGTTAGGAATTATATTGAAGTAATATTACTATAATGAACGATAAGATTATAAAGTATTTTCAGAAATTCCCCTATTACAATACAGATATGTACAAAATCGTCTCTCTCTCTCTCTCTCTCTCTCTATATATATATATATATATAGTGGTGAGAATATTTGCTTGTTAATGCCCATAAAGTTCAATTTGAATTCAGATTTAGTAAAAATTGGAAAAAAAATTAATTTTTTTTAGCTTAAAAACAAGCTTAAATTTTTCCTACAGATAATTGTCCCACATGTACTCCATACCATTATCCAGTATTGCTTAGAAGTATTTAGATATTTTATATTGAATATTAAAAATATATAAAATTGCCAAAATTCTCACACATATATAGGCAATTGGCAAATCTGGTAATATTTTCTTCCATGCTTCTATTTGGAGAAAGGATCTGTTGGAAAATCCTTTTGAAATAGCCCATTGAAAGACTATTATATATATATAATTAAATACAAATGTATTCAAGCAAAAGCCATGATAAATTGAATCATAAATTTTAAAAATTTTACAGCTTCATCAAACAATATATATATATATAGGTGTGTGTGCTTGTGTAATATCATTTGTTTATTTGATTACTTTGTCATCCCTTAAGATTCGATCGTCATCAAAGAATTTATTTCCACATAACTGCAAAATGATCAATGACCATTAAAGACATTTTATTACTGTTTATTTTCTATGGTTAGTACTTAAAATTTCCAAGCTATTTCTTCAATCTACTGTTATGATTTTAAAAAGTTTTTTTTTATTGGATGAGCAATTAGTTTGATAGCAAATAAAATGTTTTAGCTGAAAACTGTAGAAAAAGAAAGTTTTTTTTTTTTTTTTTTTTTAAAAGAATGAAAATATATATTAATTACAATTAAGCTACCAATATAAACCTAGCTGCAAAAATCTCAATATTTTAACTAAAAACTTTGTTTTCCAGATTGTTCTTATACTAAGCCAAAAGAACAACGGTTATAATATAACACACTAATACACAACACGTGTGTGTATGTTTAACAGGCTAGTAATATTTCATAATTTCAATCAAATTCTGAGAATTCTTTTGATAAAAATTTCTGGCTAACAATAAAAAAATTACCTTCCTGTGGCAAATAAATATAATTCTTAGATTATCTATTAAGTTATTAATTTAATTTTACATCCTATCATTATATAAACATATAGATTGATTTTATATAAGATTAACAACTATCAAAAAATCATATTTTAAAAATTTATTATTATAACTTTTAAATTATGAAAACTATAGTATAGTATTATAGTGAATAAATAAAGAAATCGTATTTTGATTTACAAAATAATTGTATAAGCAATGCGCTAATACGGAAAAAACAACAACAAATTGAATATTTTGGGATTAATATTAAAATACATATTTGCAATTATACTTAAAGTTTTTTTTTCTATATTTTGAATCAAATTAATAATACATATCTGATAGTCCCTCATAGCCTTCCCATCTACCCTAATCGTGAATGCCTTTTTATTCATAAAAAATAAAAGCTATATATTAAAAGCAATTAGCCAGCATTTTATAAAAAAATATCATCATTAATAACTAACTATTCGTAAAAGATTATAGTTATTTTACCTTTAGAAAAAAAAAAGATAAAAACAATGAACAAATTGTTAAAGATAATGTTTTGCAGTTATTATTAGAGATGAGTATAGGAGTATCCTTCAGATATATAAGTTGAAAAGCTGTAATTTTGCCAAATGGTTGCATCATAGGCTGGAAATCTTGAAGGGTGTAAGCCACAAATACTTTCACATATTGATATCATTACTCCTTAGATTTCGATATCTTGCTTAGTTGTAAATATCCATTGTATTCTGTCCTTAATTATAACTTCTCAAAGGAAAACAAATAATTTTGCAACTCTGAGATAATTAAAGATTTGTCTTTTCATTGAAATAAAAATCTATTACTTATAATATAATAATTATTAATTCACTTTACGTACTCAGACTAGCAATAACTTTTTATAAAAATATATGCAACATCATCAAATTCTAACAATATCTATTTTTTTAATTAAGAAAAAAAAAATGTTATAGTAATTTTTCACACATTTAAAACTATACTGAGAACTATTTAGTAGAAAAGTAACTTCTGATTGGTAATTTTTTCTTTATTTAAAAATAATTGAATACTTTTTATTGACCAAAACTCTATTGAATTTATTTATAAACAATATTTATATTTAAATAAGTTGGTTGAAAATTTTTGTTTTCGTTTTAAAATAGAACTCATGGTTATGGACACATTAAATGGAATTTTTCACCATTAATTATCCATATATATATATATATTGATAAGGTTCTATACATGAAGGGTCAGAGTAAATTAAGGTCAACATAGGCATGACAATAATATTGAAATCAACAAAAGTTTTCAGCATTTGGTCATCAGATTTTCTATGGTATGGATGGTTGAAGAGTTGGAGGGTGGAGTAAATTGAAACCTATCCATTAAAGTTTGAAAATTTGTTATCTTAATATAAACTGAACACTAATTGTGTGTGTATGTGAAAGCTGATTATCTGGAAAAACTTAATGAGTGCTGGTTTAGCATGAAATACTTATGTTGAAGATCGTTTATCTTTTTCACATGTGTGTGATCATGTGTATTGGTTGTATGAGATAGAGGGGATAAATGAATAACTGAAGGAAATTTGGAAGTCTATGTTCAGAACCTCTATATTTCTTTTAAACTCCAAATATATGTGTTACGCTTGTATCTCAAAAATATTATATATATAATCGCAGTTTTATTTAATTAATATATTAAAATTATTCTGAATTTCCATTAAAGAATTTTTACTTTATTATTTTCTAATATACAGAGTTATTTATTCAAAGCTTTAGGGGGAATAATTACTTTACATGTGTGTGTGATTAACTGGAATAAATTATTTTCCCTCAAGCTTTAAATAAATAACTCTCTGTATGTTAGAAAGTAATAAAGAATAAAATGAATCCATCTATTCTTTAAGGTTTTGATATTTATAAGCTAACATTTGCCTAAATATGATGGAAATTTAGAGTGATTAACGTATTATTTAAATAAAACTATACCATTAATAATTTTAATCTCATAATCTCAAATTCTTGGACTGGTCAGTGCTAATTCTTTGTCTTTAGTTGATGCATCTTCTAGTTGGCTGAATCTTTTGTTATTCACAGGAAGTACTGGTTGTTGATTTTTCTCTGTTGACTGACTAACAGATTGACTGCAGGATTTATAAGTCTGTGTTTATTTGTTTTCTGTCTTCACTACTAACAGCTATGATCTTCTCTGATGATCATAGTAATTGGTATTCAATTTTTCTCTTGATATATGTGGCAGGATATAATATATATGACAATACTATTTTTACTTTTTTGGGATGTTTATCATTTCCTATTCATTCCCTTTAATGTAGGCATTAAATGTAAGAGTAGATAATGTAGTTCTTAACATGCGATTCATTAACATTTCAACTAGAGGTATTACAGACATCTGAAGATGCAGTGTGCTTTATCAGCAATATTCTAAATAACTGCACATTTGTTTCTCTGTTTTTCTTTGTCTATTACACCATATGTTCAACCTTCTTATTATTTTCTGAGGGATATGGTGATATCAAAATATGTTTAATATAATTTTTTCACACAGAAAACTAAATATTGGCTAGATTTGAAAACTGTTTTTTTTTATTGGAAACTATGATCATAGGAAGACAATATGTGGCAAATAATTTTCTAAGTGCCTGACAATGATTGATGGGTGAAAAGAGGATACATCTGCAACTTGAAAAAAGGCATTAATGACATTAGAAAATTGTTTGCCTTTTCATGAATCTATATGATCTGTAGAAATTTTTCTAAGACTTGTGACTTAGAGTTTATCCTAGTTTTAGTAAATACATTTTAATTTAATTGGCATTGTTAGAATCATTGAGCATGTGATTCCATGTCTATATCTAAACCAAATCACTATATATATGACTTATTCAGAATCTTCATTCTGACTGTACCTGAATAATCCTCAATTCAATTAGCTTAGGATTTGTTTGTGATCTTTAGGTGAAGCAATACCTGTTGTCTCTTATAATATGTATTTAGTTGCAATGGATATCATAAAGGGTTTTGGGTATATTTAATGACCAGTTAACTAGTTATCTTGAGTATATTGAATTGTTCAATAATTTGTAATCCAGATTATTTGCAATTTGATAAACTATCACTTTACTTTATATCTGGTTACCATTTACAATGCCAATGATATTATTTGTTTTTCATCTCCTTTCAAAGTCAGGGTCTTCAAGAAGATGTTAAGTGCTTCAACATGAAAGACTGTCTTTCTTCATGCTGCAACTTAAAATCATAGATATTCAAAAAACTAAACTTCAAAATGTGGGTGAGATACACTTTAGATCTTTTTCAGATTAAATGCATATGGCCATTTGCAATATAGATAATCTTCCATAAATATATTGATGAAATTGTTTGATGTCTGAAAACAATGTCAGAGCTTTTTTGATTAGTTTGAGATTAATCTCTTTCAGTTGTGGTCAAGGTGCAAGATCAAATCACAAAAAAAGAGCACTTCTATTTTTGGTTTGGTGAGCTACAATTATTCTGATTCTGAATCAACACATACAAGCAGCCACTTTCTCTTTGGATCAAATGATTTAATCCATTCAAATTTGCTGTTTTTTTCAGTTTGCTAACGATTTAGTTTTATGTATCATTTCATTTTTATTCAGCTTTTTTTTTTATTAGTCAGGCAGTATAATAGTTAGATACCTTCTGTTTTGTGTAAAATTAAATTTTTATAATAATAAACAAGTCCAAAAAATGCCTGAGCCCATTTTTGTTGGTGGGAGTTTTGCTATTAAAATGCTATTTGTTTAAATTTTTGTGGAAGATATTGCTGCATTGTCATCTTATAACCACAAAATTCTATTTTACTGGCCTTATAGTACACATTTATTTTAATTTCTCATCTCTTAAATTTATTTTTAATTTCTTTGATAGTCTTCAAAATTTTGCTCTTATTCTTGGCCACAGTCAAAAAAACATTAAATTATCAAATGGCTGCTAATATCTCAGTGGCAAGTTTGATTGACTACCAGCTGGAATACAGCTAGAATGAACAAAATTTTACATTATGATTTATTAACGCTATAGAGTCTTTTGTGTATAATAGTAGCAATAATCTTAAGACTTCATCATTAACTGTTAGTAAAAAATAAGCATGGCAAAGCTCAACTTCTAAAATACTATACTATTTGTTGAAGTAGAGATTATTTGTTCATTTGAAAATGGAGTGGGGAGGATTAATTCTTAAACAAGACACCTTGTTTGACATACATTCTTCATTTTTACCAATGAGTTCTCTAAGTATAACTATTCTCTAAGTATGACTCACATGACATGCATTAATGGCCTACAGCCTAGCCTATAACAACTCTTCAGGAACTTTGGTTTTTAATGCAAAGGGAAATGTTTAACAGTGACAGGAGATCAGTTCTATGCATTTATTCTATATATATAAATGAATAAACATACATTTTTGATAATGCAAGCTTGGTGTATATAATTTGTTTTTTATCATTGCAATATCAGTAAAGACCTGCTCCACACTATCTAAAATATACCCAGAGACTTTACAACATACTTTCAAAATAACTATATGAATTTAGAGACACATTTATTGCTAGTTGCATATAAATTTAGCAGTCACTCAGAGAAATAACTTTTTATTTTATTTTTTATTTTTTTTTATCCAGCAGCTTTTTGATAAAGTGTGGATAGAAGAAGCAATGTCAATCTGTATTCTTATAGATTTATTAATGTTGACTAGCATCTTAAATGATGACACATCTTATCGTTATTTAAGAATTTTGACATTAAAATTACTGCTAGGCAATCATTGGTACATTTTTTTATTGCATTAACTGTTATTCACTGTTTCTTTTTTGAAAGATATTTAACTTTAACACGATCTTTTCATTGGCAAAAATAACAAATTGTATTTATATGCTGACACTCGCTGGCCGTGTGGTTATAGCAATAGAAAGTCCATAAATGATTTCATCTTTTATTTTTTGCCATTGTTTTTGTTAATCTAAATTTATTTTAGACTTTCCTTCTGTTAGCTGAATCTTTTTCATTGTCACTTGAAAAAAAGCTGATTCAATGTAATTGGATCGAGAAAAAATTTATTTTTATATTGTGATTTTCATACCTCATATAAAATAATTTACTTCCTCCAGAAATGACTTAAGTTTACAGGCCAAGGCTATCTTTCAGAGTTCAATGGCATAATCAATTTCTTTTTAATTCTCCTCTTGATGGCGCAATTGTGGGTTGGAACACCTACAGCTAACTCAAACATTAGCTCACACAGATGGCTAACACTTCTTGTGATTAACCTGATAAGAGTCAGACTCATGCTCAATCACATGAGTAGAAAAATTAATTTAGTTTTTAGTGGAGTCGATAAAGGATTGCAGTCTATCTCAGTATACTGGCCAACTAAAGAGACCTGATTCAATACTTTATCTGCATGCTGAAGTATTTCCTGGTAAAAAAGGATATTTATTATTTTATTACTATTTGTTGAATATAGTTATCATAATTTTCTGCACATGTTCACTTAATTTTATGATAATAAATGACACATTATTGCCAGATCAACAATTTAAACTGAGATCAATATTTAAATGTCAGACCCCATGGATTCTGTACACCCATGTTCATCACATATGATATTACATTTTAGAACTTTATTAATTCAATAAAGTTTACAATAATGTAAGTTATTACAATATTTGCAAGTTTGTTTAATTCTAGAGAAGTTTGAAATCCCTATTTAATTTTATTCTGTATTTATCAGATACTTTTACCTTTTAGTATGTACACCAGTTTTCCATTAACATTAGAATATTCTGGAGTATTTATTACTGCATCTATTTATAAACTATATGACATTGAAAGGTTATTACCATTGTTACTTTTAATTTTTCCAAAATGTGTTGCAAACAGAGAGAAAATTTTTTAGGGAAGTTATCTTTTATTTATTTTTTGTGAACCATAGAGAAACTTTTAGACTAATTATTTTCTGGTCTGTTCAATCCAACTGGATGCATTCATTTAAGATAGGTGAGTTGAGCTAAACGTACTATTAGTTTATTATTTATTTTTAAAACTAATAATAAAAGATACTAATTAGATAACTAATAACTTTATATTAATTGGTCTAAAAATTCATTCATGGTTTTGTGACAATTAAATTAAAAACAACTATGTCTTAGTGTATTTGCTCTTTGCTTAAATTACATTCTGAAAAAGCCATAAGTCATATAGGTGGTAATGTTTAATCCATATTCAGCAACACAAAGCCAGTGAATAAATGTGAAATCACTACTATATATACTAAATGCCAAAAGTATCTGATAAGTTTAGAACTTTGTATATTAAACTAAGAAGATTTCATTATGTCCAACTTTGGGATAAACAAATTTATAAATATCAAGATAACTTATAGTAAACTTCTGAAATGGAATAACACATGTCTGCATATGATACACAGCATTAAGAGGAATGAGTGTAGGATTTATGGGATTTATAGGATTTGAAATTTGCAAGATTTGCAAGATGTAGATTTTAATCTCAAGTTAAGTTATTGATCTGACAATAGTAGATAACTATTATAATAAAATTGAATGATTGCATGAAAAAATGAAAATAACTGTACACAAAATATAACCATAAAATTAAAAGAAATACTCTTTAAAGATTTTTAAAAAAAGCAAACTGGCATGGCTTAAGCTAGGGTTCTTGAAGAATTGTCAGAAAGCTGGTTAGCATAAAAAGATGCACACAAGTTCTTCATGGCCCTACATACTCACCAGAATAGCCAATTTTGATTCAGATTTTATTTTATTGGACCCCTTAAATAAATGGAACCTGAAAATCAGGAGGAAAAATAATAATTGATTATACTGCTTAATAACAGAGAATAGTTACATCTCACAAGAGATCATTTTTAATAAGTTGTATATGGGATCACAAACTATGATTAAAGCTTTTTTAATGAAATGCATTGCTATCTTTCACACATTCTTGAAAAATGTTTAAAATAAATATCACTCAATAAAAACAAGGTCAAAAAATAAATATTAGTTTAGTTATTAGCTTAAATAAAGTTTTAAAGGTGTAGTTGTCAAGAAAAAGATTTACTGCTACAGTGTTCATACAGCCAACCATTGTAGTAATGAAAACATCACATTGAAGCTGTCTTTTTTAAAAAACCGGTAAATAACAACTTATGTAATAAAAAAAAACACCACCAGTTGCCTATTAGAGAATTTAATATATAAACTCCTAGAGTGATTAGAACTGTCATTGTTTAAGACATAAGTTATCATTGATGGGACTTCTATGCCAATGGATATTGACATTGATTTTGCTATGTCATATCAAAAATATGTTGGGATAAAAATAAATAAAAATTGAAAGGCAATTCTCTGGCACACAATTACCATGTGCAAAATAATTCAAGGAGAAACAGAAATGACAATTTAAAGAGGATATAAATATCTAACTTTGGTCATTGATGGTATCTTGTAAAGAGCACAGTATCTTAATGGGTCACAATTGGTTAAAGCCTCTGGGATTCATTTTAATCAGTGTGAGTCAATTCTCAACTCATATTACAAATATTAAAAAGGAATATGCCAAATTATTTGACTCAAGCTTGAACTATCAGTTTATATAAATAAAAACATAAATCAATCAGCAGTTGCTGTTGGGTAACAGCCCTAGCATTAAGAAAAAAGTTTCTCTAGGCTGATTGAGGTCTATTCTAAATGGAATATATCTGTATTGAATGGAGAAATGCATATTTGAGGATATTATCATTGCACAATAAGCGAATCTTTGATATGTAATAATTACCCAGTCTCACTTCAATGAAACATATATTCTCTCTTTCAACAAGTAGCAGAGTACCTTAAAAAACTGATATCAGGTATGTCTACCTCCAATTACCAGTTGAAGCCTCAAAACATTGATGATCATAACACACAAAATACTTCATAATCAATAGATTGTCATTTGCAATTATGATACCCATCCATATTTGATTAGTAGTCAATAAATTTGTTGCTGGATTACTGAAAGCCATTCAGATTTCTAATGATCAAGAGTAAGGGATAACTCTTTAAGACCACCAAACTTTTCTTAAAATATTTAAGTGATAATCCAAAATAACTACTGATAAGTATTTAATTGAAAACTACTGATAAGTATTTAATTGAAAATAAAAAAAACAAAGTTTTTTTTATTAGAAAGTGGCAAAAGATGTTTCCACAATGGTAAAATAAATGCATATTTTGAGAGCAAAAATATCACAAACAAAAAAAAAAGCTGCTTAATAAAAACTCTGAATGGAAGTGGGTTAAATTCCACTTAATTAAATGCATTATGATCCAAAAATAGAGTTTCTGTTCATCTGTGAGAGTCAGAGCTGTTTTGGCTCAAACTGGAAAAGATAAGCTTGACTTTGTAGGACAATTTCCATCATTTAATATCATATGAAAACATTAACTTTATTCACATTTTTCAATGACATTCAATTGTTAGTAATAGTACCCAGATTAATATATATATATATATATATATATATATATATCTATATATATATATATATATATATATATATATATATATATATACATACACACACAATGGTTTGAGTAGTGTATTATTCTCTTTTCTTCTTAGGGAGATGTTAAGTGTGCCAGTGCCAGTACTAACATGGGAATAGAACTTGGATGGTTTAGATTCTTGAATATTGAATTTTAAGATAAGGCACTAACCAACTGAGCCATCCTGCTAAACACAAGAGTCAATAGAAATTTAATATATGTATCTATGATATTTCTCATAATTTCTAAGGTCATAAGTTAATTAGTGGTTTTCAGACATTATGTATAGTCACACTAGGTTAACATATGAAGTTATTGGCCATTGTCATGTGAGGAACTGCTTTGAATTTTTTTTTTGTGTGTTCCTTTTTGTCTCTATCCAATATTTTTGCATTTTCCCAATAGAACATGTGTTTATTGGTACATATAAGATCTGCTACTTTAGACAAGTAATGTTTAATAACATTTTTTTGCACAGAATTATTTAACTAGGACAGACATAAAATCTATTCTGTTATAGGAAACAATGGACATAGAAAGACTGTCATGGCAAATAATTTTAAGTACCCTAACAATAGCTGATGCATTTAAAGGATATTTATGCTGCCTCTATCACTTGGAAAAGGGATTAATGGCAATGAGAAATTGTCTTTTCTTGGACTTGTGTGTGGTCTATGGAGAATCTTTTCTAAGGGTCTGGCTGCTTGTTAAAGGTTGTTTTTTTTTTTTAAAAAAAATCTGTATATATGACAAAACCAGTTTCTTTATTCTGACCACAGTGTAACAAGCTGATAATTTGTTTGCAACCTCTATATGAAATACACCCTCCCCTTTAATACACATTTATTTACTATTGAAAGTGATGCTTTTCTTGCCTAAAAAATCCGTGTACATTAAATGACTTGTTAACTGGCCATCGTGAGCTTATCAACTTTGTTCAGTAACTTATAAGCTGGATCATTTACCATCAGGTGAGTCACTATTTGATTATTTATATGGCCACTATATATCAAGGGTCAATTATATTAACTGATTATCAGTCAGTAAATTAAGTGTAACCCCAAAGATTTTATTGAATGCAAGGTGAGACATGCTGCAGGAGGACATTTTTAATATTAAAAATCCTTGCAATCACTTAATGATTTATTTGTAATATGAGTAATCTTACATAAATGTATTAATGGGATATTTTGAAAAACACAACCAATTTCAGAGCTCTTCTGTCTATTTTAAAAAAAAATTCTCAGTTGTTTGTCTAAAGATGTGTGCTGATGGTATTTTAGTTGTATTTATATGTTGGGCTATTTTCAACATATAATATTAAATATTAAATGCCTTAAAAAAATTTTACTTTAAATTTTCTGATTACATTCAACTGTTAGTAATGTATTCAGGTTAGTATATACACAGTATTTCAAGCAGTATTATTATTCTTTTTCTTCAGATGTTGCTAGCCTGACCAGTGACAGTACTAAGATGGGAATCAAAGCTGGACCCTTGGATTTTTGAATGTTGAATTTTAAGCTAAAATTCTAATGAACTGAGCCATTCTGCCAAAGGCAATAAACAATTGAAATTTTATACACCTATTTATAATGTTTCTCCCAATTTATCCACTTTTTTCTAAGAGCAAATTTAATTAAAAACTTCCAAACATTATGTATTATTGCACTGTGTAGACTTATAGGATTATTCATTATTGTCATATGAACAGCTTCTTTAAATTATCTTCTTTGCATCTTTTCCTTTCTGTCCAATATTTTTGTACTTTTTCAATTAATGCATGCATGATCTGCTACTTTAGAGACATCTGTTTTCTCTTTTTTAATCATTAGTTTGTGCTCTTGCAATCACCTTTCAATGGAGGGACAGATCTCACTAATATACATCCTCCCACTTTCACATGGTATTTCATAGATGCAGTTTTTGTTTTTCAGTATTCCAAGTTTAGCCTTTGTACATGTTAGAATAGTATTGTTCTGGACAACTGATCTGATATTAAATTGATTACAGATTTTCTTTAATTAATTTGCTATTCCAGATATGTATAGATTCACTACAGTGCCAATAATTGTTTTTTCCTTTGATGATTCTTTTTATTGTCTCTTTAAGATTTTCTTAATGACAGATAATAGACAACAAAAAGAACCATTAAAGGTAAAAAACAATTATGTGTCCATATATACCAGGAATAGCACATTGTAAGAAATTTTAATATATACAAAGCCTAAATTTGAAATTCTGAAAAGCAAAAGCTGAATCTATAAAGTACTATGTGAATGTAAATGAATGTAAATTAGTGAGATGTTTCCCTATTGTAAAATGATTGCAAGAGCACAAACTGATGATAAAAAAAGAAAGCAAGTTTGTCTAAAGTAGTAGACGATGTATGCATTAATAAACAAACATATATTTGATTGGAAAAATACAAAAGTATTGGATAGAGAGAAAAAGATGCAAAGAAAAAATTCAAGAAGCTGCTCATATGACAATGGCAAATAATGCTATAAGCCAACCCAGTGTGGAAATACATAATATATTGAAGCCTCTAATTAACTTTGATCTTAATAAAAATTGGAGAAATTAGGAGAAAGCTCATAGATATGAAATTTCAACTGACAGTTGTTTTTGGCAGAATGACCTAGTTTCACTTTAAAATTCAATATTAAAAAAATCTTAAGATCTAGGTTTAATTTCTGTGCTAATACTGTCATTGGTCAGGCCAGAAACACATGGAAAAAAGAATAATAATACTGTTTGAAACATTATGGTTATACTAACATGTGTAATATTACTAGCAATTAAATGTAATTGGAAAATTTAAATAAAGTTAAATTTTGTTGAAGACATGCAATATTTATATTAGATGATGAAAATAGTCCAACTTATAAATACAACTAAAATACCATCATCACACATCTTTAGGCAAATAGTAGACATGATTATTCACTGCATTTGCATCTCATACTTTGTTTCCAGCTGACAAAAAATCTTTTTAAATAGACAGAGAAGCTCTGGAATTGGTTGTATTCTTCAAAACATTATGGAAGATGTTCTTATTACAAATAAATTATTAAGTTATTGCAAGGATTTTTAATATTAAAAATGGCATCCCACAGTATGTCTCACAAAATCCTTGGGATTGCACTCAATTGAATACCTGATAATCAGTTAATATAATTGACTTGATATATAGTGACCACATTAATAGTAAATTAGTGACTCACAAGATGGGAAATTACCCAGCTTATAAATTACTGAACAAGTTGATAAGCTCAAGATGGCCAGTTAACAAGCCATGAAATTTTTAGGCAAGAAAAGCATCACTTCCAATAATAAATAAATGTATATCACAAGGGAGGGGAATATTATTTCATATAGATGTTGCAAATAAATTATCAGCTTGTTACATTATAGTCAGAATGAAGATATTGGTTTTGTCATATGTACATATTTTTTTTCTAAAACTAACCTTTAACCTCAAACAGCCAGATCTTAGAAAAATTCTACATAGACCAGTCCAAAAAAAGACAAATAATTTCTTATTGTCATTGATTCCTTTTCCAAGTGATTGAGGCAGTGTAAATACCCCTTTAAATACATCAGCTATTGTTAGAGTATTTAAAAATTATTTGCTGACAGTTTTTCTATGTTTATTGTTTTCAATAACAGAATGGATTTTATGTCTGTCCTGGTTAAATAATTCCGTGCAAAAAATGTTATTAAACATATGTTGACACTGCTTCTCCATCAAAAAGTAATAGGTGGGCTGAATATATGTTAAAGAGAAAATAAAAAACTTATAGGAAGGAACAACAAGAGATTAAAATATGATCTTATTTAAATACTCCTGGTGCAGCTTATTATATCTCTAATGGATTATTATCAAAATAATACCTGAAATTTAATTATTACACACATAGAACTAAATTAGCTAATCTTAGATGTAGTTCATGCATTAAACCATATAAAACAGTAACAGTAATTACTTCAAAATAGGGCAAAAGTTATAAAACAAGTCAGACCTTTCTAAAAGTAAAGACACAATTGTCACTGACTTCATCAATGAATCTATCCAGCTAGTTAATGGAGCTCTACAACTAGTATTTTTCATGATTAATAGAAGATCTTCCAGCTGAAAATGACGAAAGATTCAACCAGTTCAAGAACAATAGAAGATATTGAAAATATTATCAAATTAAAACAGGGTAAGACACTATACCCTACCAAAACATTCTCATAAATAATTTTTATGTTATTATTAATTTTTCTCTTGCTTTAACCATAAAGTAAAATTATTATAAAATTCACCTAAATATAAATGAAATCTTCTAGATTATGAATGGACAAGGAAGTAAAAGATATTAGTTGATTATTTATTACTGCTATCAATAATAAGTATTAATTAAACAACCAATAACAAAAGGTATTAAATAATCTAGCTGCTTCTCTATGATTCATGAGAAATAAATAAGACAAATAAATTTGAAATTAATTTGTCTTTGTTTGCAAGGCATACTGAGAGTTATGTTACAATATGACTAATGTTTAACCATATTTGATGCCATAAGCCAGTGAGTAGATACACTATGATTAATTAGATGAAGTATAAATGGAAACAAAAAACATTGTATATGCGTAATACCAAAAGTTTTTGATGGGTATAGAACAGTTCATCAGTGTCATGACATGGGCAAGAAGTATTTTGTTTGAAAACCCATTGAAAATCTTTCATACATAAACTTATTCACATTTTTACTAACAAAATTAGTTCTTTAATAATGAAACCCTTGCATTATTATTTAATATTTATATATTAAAAATAATAATTTATTATATATAGAAACATTCAAGTATAAGCAAATTATATATATAGTCTGATATTTTAAAATTTCATACTTACATTGTTTATTGATATAACTTTGATATTTTGTTCCACCAAACTAAGTCAATTTTAAATAGCATAGCTGATATAACTGTTACTTTGCATTAACACTTTCATGTTAAAAGGAAAGTTTTTTATATTCAAAATCTATTTGTTATTTCTAAATCAGTATTTTTCAAATACAAAACTTATTTACATTTTTTATTAACAAAAATACTTTCACTTGTTTTCATTCAATAATAAATTTACACAATTATATTATATTTTTAACTCTTATTAATAAGTTCTATATATATTATACTTTATTATACAGTTCAACAGTAAGAGAATTAGCCATGATTTATTTAAGGAAAATATTTTAAATTTTTATACTTAGATTGTGGTACTTATGTATTATTCCTTCACTCTCTTATCTGGGTGTTTTTTGGTTAATTATCCATTTTCAGGGGCATCAAAGTATTTTTTTTTCCTCAGAATTATTTTATCAAACACATGTTACTTGTTAAGTTTAAAAAAATATTTAGAAATCAAATATAAATTTATATTAATTTTAAAAAGTAATAATTTTTTTATAAATGCCATTTTCAACATTTAATGAATTATTTTTTACATATATTATAATGTAAAACTGTTAACATGTGATTTTTTTATGTTCACCTGTTGCATCATTCAAGTTGTTGGTTAATTATTTTTTCTAACCTTTTGCAAAAATGATTAAAATTTGGGAATATGCCAATGAAAAGATGCAGTGAAGTATTTTCAAAATTATGTAATAGTGTCGGTATGAAAAGTGTGTGTTAATGGGCATGATATGAACCTTTATCTGTGAATGGAGATAATGGCAAGTTAATCTCAAAACATGTTTTAATTGAGTATTCTTTTACCATGTTTTTGGTTTGTTTATTACAGTTATATTAAATTTTATTTGATTACAATCATTTGGAGTTTTGTGTAATTTATTATATTTTTATAATCATTTAAAAAAAAAAAATTCAACAAAGTAAGTAATACAATAATCATCTTAAAAAAACAAAACAGCCACATTGTTTAAAATATGATGCCTCTGAAAATGCATAATTAACCAAAAAATGTCTGGCTAAGAGAGAAAAGGAATGATACATAAATACCAAAGATTGTTTGCTCAATACATTTTTAGAAGCAATTAAAATGCCTTACACTTCATTTTGTTTATTCATAGGTTATGTTGGATAAGTATAAACAAAAAAAAAATCATACACTTTATTTGTTCTGCTAGATACATATTTTTGGATTTTGTCAATAGTGCAATTATGTAGGAGTCTACATTAAATAATATCATTAGCATAAAATTTGTTAAAAATTAAATATTTGGCCTGCAATAATATCTTTTTAAAAATTATGTCTTTTAGTCATTCTGTTTTTTTAAAACAGGCAAAACTCACTATATATATATATATTGCCACACACAGCATAGCTAGAGTAAAACAGGCAAAACTCACTATATATATATATATTGCCACACACAGCAAGCTAGAGTAATCAATGGATGCCAGAAGGCTTGCTGTGTGTGGCAATATATATAGTGAGTTTTGCCTGTTTTAACAACAGTTTTACACAAGCATAAGAGGGGATGATCATATGATGTTCATCTGTTTTTTTTAGATTTGAACCATAGTGTGAATTATGGATCAATTATGAGTTTTTTACTAAAGTAAACATTCAAGGAAAAGGTATTTAGTAAAAAATATATATAAAGATAATGCAGCATAATAAAAAAAATAACATTATTGATAAAATTTAGCACAACACTGGAATCGATCCCAGAACTCTGTTTAGCATGTGTAAAATATTACTGATAAATATAATTTCATCATATGCAGAATTACTATCATTATAAGGCAATACTTTTAAAATAAGTTTTATTTTTAAATAAATTATTAATAATAATGTATTACTTCAAATATAAGGTGTGCCTGAATGTAAGGCATAATAGGATTTTAAATCTGAAAAATTGGAAAGAAAAGTTATCCCCTAAATTTAAGATGTATATATGTACTTAAATAGGAAACCAATATAAATACAATAAACTAACCTAATTTATTATGAATCTTCTTCAGATATATAGTACTTTCATTTTCTATATCTTAACTTTCAGAACTTGAATTCTCAATTTCATTATTCCACCAGGTACATTACATTCAGGATATTTAAATTGAAGCTGAACATTATAATTTTTTTGGCAATTTACTTTTGTTTAAAGTACATTCTTCTATTAAAATTTGAATTATTCTTCTAAAATAATTTACATTTTTACAAATATTTTCTGAAAAAAATAAAAAATGTGTAAAAAAAATTTAAAAAAATTCATTTTCACTTTGAAATTGAGAATGAAAACATTGGAACTGTCATTATTGGCAAAATAATGTTAAAAGTTTCTAAAACATTCATTTTCACTTTAAAAATCAAAAGGAAGCTATTAGAACAGCCAAAATTTTGACAGGAGCTCTCTTGTGTGAAGAATAACAATCAACCAATTGGCATCTTGAAAGGTAAGTTCTTATCTCATTGTTATATTGATTTGTTAGTTGTAAAACTATTGTACTGGTTATTTGGTAAAATTTCTCAATGAAATACTCATAAAATCAGTAAAATAACATTAAAATAGCACATGGAGAGAGAGTTAAAGCTGTTTTGAAATTAATTCCAAAAAATATTGATTAAAAAAAATTTAAGATACTTTTCTATACAGGAAATGATTGTAATACTAGGTCCATGTACAACATTAAGCAAAGATCCACAGAAATAAGATGTTAAAAAATTTTTGCTTTAAATTTGGGATGCACGCCTCTTTCAGGGTTCTAAAATTTGGAAAAAGAGTGTAATGTTTAAAAAGCTATAAGACTTTTTTCTTCTATTTAAGAGCTTCATGAACAATCATCGGTTGTAAAAAATAAATACCAATAAAAGGAAATCTTCAGAATAAATAAGTAATAATAAACTTTTACTACTAACAAAGAATAACAACTTTTGTTATAGAAATACCATATTATTGAATATTATGCTTACTTATGTAATGATTACAAAATATTCAAAGATTTTTGTGTATATCAATTATCAACTGTGTCAATAAATCAAGTCTCTGGATCATGAAGGGGAAACTTCCATGAAATTAAAAAAATTGTAAATCACATGAATATAGGTAATCTCTTCAGATAAAGATTTGTTTTATGTATGTATGCTATTGTCAGACCAATATGTAATACTTTCTTACTTTTAGTTTCAAATAACAACTTTATTCACACCTTAAAAAAATAAATATGGAAATCATTTTACATCTTTCTTATTATAGGCTACATGCTTACAAATGGGCAGTGGCTCTACAATGAAAACAATAAATAAGAAAAAACAAACAGTAAAAAGAAAAAAAGGAAAGGCCATCAGCCTAACACATCTATAAAGGATTACATTGAATTAAGCTACTTAAGCAATATTTGTGTTGACCACTCAATACAGTATTTTAACAATAAATAACAACAAAAGAAAAAAAAACAGAAATACAATGGCTATCTAGGCAGTTTCAAGTAAAAGTTTTTCATGCATCAAAGTGGGATTTCACTATAGTCCCCTTTCCACCATCTACTTATTACTTTCTTACTTGTTTTGTTTTCCATATGTCATAGCATCGGCCGGGAGGCGAAACCACAACAACTAAAACAGAGACAGTTGATATGCATATGTTTGTGTATTCCAAAAGTACTGTTATAGAATCATTTTCAATAATTTAAAATAAATAAAATGATAAATATATAAAATGAGAAGAGGACAAAATAAAGTGTCAAAAATAAATATGTAAACATATACTTGAAGTAAGAAATGAGTATTCCAAATGTATTGTTACAGAGTGATTTTAATGAAATAAATAAATGAGAGAGGCAGATATAAATTAAAATATCACAGATATATAGTAACTATACATTTGAAGTAATAAATTGATAAACAGAGTAAATGCTGAATCTGTTTTTATATTTAAAACCAAGCTGTAGAATCAGATTCGATAATTTTAAATAGACAGTGTATGCACATGTAAATCCAGTAATAACACTTCATATGGGAGATATTTATGGACAGCTGAATGAAGTGCTAAGGATTAATAAATCTAAGAGCTAATAAACAATAATTTCCAAAATTTCTATGAAAGAAATGTACAAGTATATAATATTATAATAAGTAGATGTATAAGTAAGAAGCAGAATTGTAGATTTGTTGATTAACCAAAAAATATTTAGAGCTTACACAAAGCATAGGTATTTTATATATGAGTGAGCCAAATGGATTCAGAAGTAAAAAGGTTACAATAATTTTGTTAATAATTTATAATAATAACTTTTAAAAAAGAATTGTGCCTGTATGATCCATAAGGGCACGAAGAGCTTCCCACATTTGTTAAATAAAAAGTATCAAGATTGCATTTAGAGTTGTAAAGTCACACATGGAGGGGATACCATAGTTACCATTCTATAATGACTTGAGATAGTGATCCCCTTACAGTCTTACATACTCTCCAGTACAGGAAGTACATAATATTAATTTTCATATTCCATTGGGTACATGCTATCAGTGATAAAGATAGAGAATAGAGCAAACAAACATATTTAACATAAATCCTGAAATAGTGGTTTAAAATTTTTTTAAAAATTTTTTTTGTTAAGCCTGCTCTGAGATTTCCCTCAGATAATGATGTTAATCTACATTTCTCATATATGATGTTAGCAAGCACATCATACTTATATCTGTTAGAACTCATACAGAGATACTAATATACACACTATAATAATAATAATTATTATTATTATTATTATTATTATTATTATTATTATTATTATTATTATTATTATTATTATTATTATTATTATTATTATTATTATTATTATTATTATTATTATTATTATTATTATTATTATTATTATTATTATTATTATTATTATTATTATTATTATTATTATTATTATTATTATTATTATTATTATTATTATTATTATTTGAGATCATCTTTCAAAACATTTATGATTACTACATTAATATAAGACAGAAACAAAAGCAAATAATTTAAGGAATATATTATGTAAAATGTGAGTGTTCACAGATCATATCCACATTTATTAAAAAATTGAATGGTTTATCTTCCTCTTTGTATTAATAAGAAGAGAAAATTAAGCTTTATTGTGCATCAAATCTTGGTTATTGGGAATGATTAATACTGAGTATGTAAATTTCTAATAAAGAGAGAGAAATGGATATTAAAATTTTATTGCTTTCTAAATCTTTGTTAGAGGAAATAAAATGTTCAAATCTTTATGATGAAGAGAGAGAGAGAGAGAGGGAGAGGGAGGGAGGGAGAGAGGGGGAGGGAGGGAGGGAGGGAGGGGGAGAGGGAGAGGGGGAGAGGGAGAGGGAGAGGGAGAGAGAGAAATATTAATTAAAAAGTTATCTAATCAAATTTTTGTGTGGTGAAAATTACAATGTTATTAATGTATCAATTGTTCTCTTTACCTAGTTAGTGTGCTTGCAATTCACTTCAAGTCATTAAGAATTTATTTGGGGGTGTGTTTTCAAGGAGAATTCTTACTAATTTCCAATTGGTGTGGTATATTAGTGATGTGGTGAGGGGAAAAAAAGATAGTTATTGACATTAAGAAGTTTCAAACAATGAAATATTAGGTGAAGTTTTTGAAGTAATTTATCTTGAAGACCAAGTAAACCATGCTTGTAGATTTATGAATAATTGCCTATATTATTTATATACCCTTTAAGTAACTAGAGGAGTAAACTTTTCTGTTTGGTAGCTAATGTATAGACATAATATACCTATAGCAATTAGTCTACTTGTGGTTGACTCATTTCCTTTGTTTTTATATATCTCAAGTCAAGAAAGTAGTATAAGTGTATGATTACCAAATTCATGTTACTATACAATAATGGTAAATAAATCAATTATTTTATATAGCATGATGTTTATAAACTGTAATAGTTAAACAGCATTAAGCAGTTGCACATGCGCTTTGCAGATTTTAACTATAAATGACTGAATACTAACACCTCAAACACATGATAAAGTCTTTGGGAAAAGATAAAGTGGCCATCTAATTCTTTTGTATGGGCAAATCTTAAGTCTCTGAAAGTGAAAGTCTGAAAATATTAAATAATCACTTTAAATTACTTTTACATGCTTGAATGAATGACGCTGGTGAAAATTACTAGAATTTATGATACGTCATTCTTATTTGAAATTAAATGTATGTAAATAAATCAATTATTTTATATAGCATGATGTTTATAAACTGTAATAGTTAAACAGCATTAAGCCGTTGCACATGTGCTTTGCAGATTTTAACTATAAATGACTGAATACTAACACTTCAAACACATGATAAAGTCTTTGGGAAAAGATAGAGTGGCCATCTCTCTTTTCAAACCCAAATGCTTTTGTATGGGTAAATCTTAAGTGTCTGAAAGTGAAAGCATGAAGATATTAAATAATCACTTTAAATTACTTTTACATGCTTGAATGAATGATGCTGGTGAAAATTACTAGAATTTACGATTTGCCCATACAAAAGCATTTGGGTTTGAAAAGATAGATGGCCACTCTATCTTTTCCCAAAGACTTTATCATGTGTTTGAAGTGTTAGTATTCAGTCATTTATAGTTAAAATTTGCAAAGCGCATGTGCAACAGCTTAATGCTGTTCGCAATAATAGTCTAACATCCATTATCATTATAATCCACCACTCACTTCTGGTCAATTACAGTTCCAAAAATAGATCATAATCATTCATATAATTTTAGACACTTGATCTCCAGATGCTTAATTACTTATTACATCAAACAGCTACATTAAAACTCCAGTCCCAGATATTGGTAACCTCTTCACATATCTAACTTATATTTAATGAATATTGAGACATAAAATCATAATTTTAAATGATTAAAATATCTTTAGTATCAGTATCTATTCATATACACTATTTATATACATATAATCAGCAGACAATAAAAATTTACTGTAGAAAATGGTTTCTCTGAGTGAATAATAAAATTCTTTTTTGCCTTATAATGATATAGATTTTCTTTTAAGTCACCATCTTATATTTGATTTTTCTAATTTGATATCTAGCTTTCATTTTCTAATTAGAATTTAATTTGATTAATAAATTTTCATTTTAGTCTTGCGTTGTTAGCCGAGAGGTATCGCAGCCGCCATGCAAGCAAGTGGTTGGTTGCAGACGGTTGTGGGTTCGCATTCCGGCCGATGCTATGACACATGGAAAAAAAAAAAAATTTTCATTTTAAGTTTTTTACATTTGCAATGCTATTACCAGTGAATGTTTTAAATATAATCATCTCTTTTCATATATGTCTTTATTATTCCTAACAAGTATATTTTTCTATACTTCTTTTGTAAACCTGCATTATTTGGTTTATTTTTGAACTCTGATAATATGTTACAACAAATGAATAGATTTTAATTATTATTATTATTTTAACCCCAAGGACATAGTTTCTTAATAAAATAAATATGAAAGGCATTCCAATTTTTTTAGTTTTTATTATTTATTTTTTCATTTTACTTAATACAATCTGGTTTTTATTAAATATAGCCATTCACTTCTTTATATAAAGTTTTCATGAAACTCTTTGGATTTAATATATTTTAAAAACTTTTTGTACTGCAGATGGAATGAACCAAGAAAAAATAACATTAGGAAAATATTTGGATTGATGTATGGTTAAGTTCTATTGTGAATACACAACAAATAATCCAAAATTTCTGGTATGTTAAAATAATAATTTTTTGTGATTATAATATTATAGAATTAAACAAATAATAAAGAGACCATATTGGCCTTTTTAGAACATGAAAAAACAACTGGACACAAATTTGAACCCACCAATCCCACATGAGTATGTAGAGAAAGAAATGACCATAGCTGTAAAATTAAAGAAGCCTACTTCATAAAGAACGATAATAATTCTATAAATAGGAAGGACACCTCTTTTACCATTTCAAAAAGATGGACAAATTAATCAAAACAAAGAAAGTGCCTTACTTATGACAAAATGAACAGCAAACTAATTTGCATAAATTACAATATTCCTCCTCATTATCATTGACTGCACTCAGCTGTGAATATGAAGTCTAAGAACTTCTAAAACACTTAGTGTATATAAACTTATAAACAATATTACAGCACATTTTCATAAAAAATTCCAGTGATTACATTATTTATAACCCCAAAATAAAACTAATAAACTTATTTTCACAAGATAAATAACCTAAACAATTAAATCACTTGATAAAGCGGCTGGTATTTTAACAGGTTAATATGCATCTTATACACGAAATCAAAATATTTGGCTCATTTTATGCTTTATGTTGTGTAACCAACAGATAATTATGCAATAAGTTAGTAAAAGCATGAAATAATACTTTATTACCAATAATAATTATCTTTACTTGCAAATCCTTTAACATGTAGTATGTAATACTTAATGCCGTGAAGGGTTTCGAATTAAGGATTCCTGAATTGAAGCCACCTGCTCAAGCTATACATGATATTATGAGAAACTAACCATTAGTCTTTTATTTTAATATTTAACAATAGTAATTAATTTTAATGAGCTTTTTATCATTAACATATATCACCAGTAAAGTCATATTTTTTACATGGTGGCACTTTTTAGATGGCCAAAAGATTGGTATTTAGACATCTAAGGGTATAAGAATTTATTTTATATAAAAAGTAATTTTAAAAAATATTATTAAATGTTGAATCATAAAACTTTTTTAAAATCAAATTTCTCTTTCTTATTATATATTTTAAAATATCAATAGAATTTATTTTAAGTATTGTACATTTAAAAAAAATAAAAATAAAAAATCTTACAATACTCAATTATACTGTATGCGAATGAGGAGGCGAAAAAGCTTTTTGAATATGAAACTTATAGAAAATGAATGTATTTATTTATATTATTATTAATAAAATTAAAACATCATGAAGCCATAAAATCAAATCAAAAATATTTATAATAAATCACATTTCTTTCTTTTTTTTAAAAAAAAGTTTATATTATACTTTTACTAACTTAAAATGCATTTTAAATAAACTAAATTTTATATATACAAAAACAATCTATTGTTAACATCTTTGCTGAATGAATGGTTAAAAGTAAAAAGATACAAGAAATTATGCAACTGAGCATAAACTGCTCTTCTATTCAAATTGAACGTTCTTATTTAGATTATTTCAATAACGCTTGAAGTCTGTCAAAATTCTCCAGAGAAAAACTGCAAAGGTTTTTATAAAAGTACAGTCAAAGTCTTAATTTTAATGAAAGATTCTACAACAAGAGTGAGCTTGAAATGGTTTTATTTGAACTGGATCTGATAAAGAAACTAATAATGATAAAACCAATTGTGGCATAAAGATTAACTTACTCAGGAAATCAACTTTACTGAAGATTAAAAAAACCTGATAGAAAAGAAAAATACTAGATTTTTTAAAACCAAATATAATTTAATATAAAATATTAATGTTATCATTTACATATATATTACTTTTTTTAAAAAAAGACATCTTTAAAAGTTCTATAAAATGCCCATTAACGAAGCCAAGCATATCTCATCTATTTTAAGTGATGATATCGATATCTCAACAGTGATCTTTTATTATCATTGGGCAGTAAAACCATATTAGCTCTATTTATTTATCAGCTAAAAATTTCTCATACACATAAATTAATAAGAACACTTTATTACCTAGAACTTATTTTGTGGTCCATTAAACGTAGAATTGAAAAAAAATTATCAAGAAGAAATCTTAATTTAAAAATATATCTTAAATTAAAAAGACAGGAGGGGGAAGATTTGAAGCTCTAGGGGGTGGATTAAGAGAAGAACAGATTTTAAAAAAAATCAACCTTAATAAAAAATTGTTGGCAAAAAACCAAGTAAGAAATATGGAGAAAAATTAAAAAAAACAACAATCGAATTTGATATGCATTTAGAAAAAAATAAATAAATATTAGAAATGCTAGAAAATAAAAAAAGTTGATAAACACATAAAAATAAATGGCTATAAATGCTTATGGTATAAAACAATTATACAAGAATTTGAAAAAGATGGATTGAAATGATATATACAAATTATCTTTTAAATTGTGATTATAATTCTTAAGATGCATAATACATTAGCTTCCTCATATCCTTTTATATCATCATAGACTGACCATTAAATAAATTCTGTTCATGACTATTTTTTATAGTTTCAAGGTTTGCATATAACACTCATTAATAGCTTGACCGTTAATAGCAATGTTATATATTGATCTATGAAGCTTAATGCAAGAACAGATTGATAGATTCATAAATAAAAACTTTAAACCATTATAACATTATATGATGGTCATTTCTATGTATACACTATCTAGTAACCCACTATTGACTTTCTCCATATAATACAGCCATCAAGTGAAAGTCATAGTAATCAGTGGTAATCATATGATGTTATAGTAATTTAATACCACTCATAGTCATAGGACGTTAGTAACTATGGTTATTAAAAAAGTAAATATAGCAAAATATATATAAATACTGAAATGGGTTTGAATCTGTATGACTATACATGTGAATTATCTTGGATTAAAAAACATTATTGTGTTTTCAGTTTAGGTTCATAGTTTTATAGCTAATTAAAAGGATAAAAAGTGATTACTGGAGGGATGCATTAGATCCAAAGATCTGGTGCAGAACTCTCAGATCCAAGATTCCTCACTGATGAGAGCTATAGCTGAAAACTGATCTGGGAATAGTAGATGAATATGCCCTAAATAGAGATTTTGATGTACTAATCTTCTTGCATCCACTGATTACTATGGTTTGCACTAGGTGGCAATATTGTATGGAGAAATTTGCTTCTGTGTTAAATGAAAACTTTTTGACTTTATATATTTAGCTAACCAAAATAAAAAGAAAGCTCATTTTATCAAATCTTTTGTGTTCATCCAGTTACTTGAAGACATTACATATTAGGTCTGCTGCTCATGTTTGCAATGACAGAATGCTTTACCTTCTTCTGCTAGGGTATGTGTGTTTGCAATGGTACAATGCCATAGTTGTTACTTTTTAATATGACATTCTGCCATTGCAAACACTCCACCTCTCCCTATTGAGAAAGGTATGGCATTCTGCCATTGCAAACATGGGCAGCAGCTCTAATATGTAAATAGTGACAATAATATCACATGTCTCACAAGCAACTAACTATATAATATATTTAATATTTTGCATACTAAAATAGTTTTAAATTTTTTTATTTGGATTGAATTATTGTGACCCTAGGATTTTTTCCTCCAGAAGCTAAGATATTTCTTACATACTTTTATAAATATTTCAGCACATAAGTCCATCTTGAAAAACCAGTCTACATTATTTAATATATTTTTGAAAATGTCCACAGTTTAAAACTGAATCAAGAGTTCTTATATATCAGTGATTTATTCTATTTTTTAATTAATTAAAAATATTGGATAGCTTTATTGTTTGGGATTTTATAAGAAATTTGAGGGCAGAAGTGCACCAAATCACATAGAGCTTTTAGTTAATAAGGAGGTTTAATAAATAATACGTTTTAATTTTTAATGATAATTTCTATGACGATGCTTGATTAAAATTTCTAATAATCAGAATTCTAGATCATAATTTATCCATACCAAAAACTGTTACCTAAAATTATTTATCTAGATTGACTATAAATTTATGATTAATTATGTAAGTATGATTTAAATTAAATAACATATTCTTTATTATTATTTAAAAATTGTTTTGCTCATTATATACAATAAAAAAAATCTGAATAATATAACATTAATTAATATATATATTAGGAAGTAATATATTAAAAAATTCATTAAATTAACAATGCAAAGTACAAATTGCATAGAATAATGCAATTATTAGATAGAGCAAACATATGCATGTGCACACACGTATACACACAGAAATATATAGATAACGACTTGCATATCATTTTATTCCCCAAATCAATTATGCCACCTTATTTTAAAAAATTAAAAACATTTAGAGTGCCAATAAAATAGAAAGCCTGCTGAATTTAAATTCGGTTTTAAAAAATATTATTGTAGACATGACTCATTTAAAAAATATTTTTTAATAAACATTTTTATAAGAGATGGTCCTAAAATTGTTAATAGAAAACTTTAATTATTATCTAATAATTTAGAGAAGGGACTAAAGTAATTGGATATTTCATACTAATTACATAATAGAGATATTTTAGTGTTTAAATTCAGGTTTTATAAGTATTTTATGGGTATCTTTTTACTATTCACTAAAATGATACTTTCCAAATTATCTTGTTTTGTTGTGTAAAATACTCCAAATTTCTACGAGAATTTAATTATTATTTATATTTAAGTTATTCAAAAAAGAAATATTACCTAACATTAAAACATTTTTCTAAGAGACAAGGAATTTAATCTATAAATAAGGGATAGCTAAATTTTTTTTAGCATTTTTCAGGAGATGATTGAAGAAAGCAAATGAAAAACTTCTTCATTAAAGTTAAGATGTTTTCAGAAATATCCAACCCAATATAATTATGAATAAGCATATTAAAGATAAATCATTATATTTAGAGTTAATAAAATGAGAAAAGGAATATAAACATGGTTGTTTAATGATAATGAGCAACTGAAACATTATGATCATTCATGAAAGAGATGATAAAATTATTGAAGATTATATGCATAAAATAAGAAATGAAAGAACTAAAAGGCTAATATGTTTTTTGTAGAATAAATTGCAGAATAACAATGAATATTAATTTTAAATCACAAAAGAAAAATTGATCTATGAAAGTTTAAGATGATATGTTTCAGTTATGGTTCATGAGTCAGTTCTGGAAAAGTGTCAACACATTCAGCTAATATAGATTACAATTTAGCAACTGTAGAATTGATATTATCTTTTAAAAAAAGAATTTAGAGATATTAGAGAAACATTTTCAGAGTAAAATTAAATAAAAAGATGGAAGTTATGTAAAATAAGTTTGAAAAATACTAGAATAAATTTTTAAAAAATCACTGAAAAAGCTATGCATATGATAAGACAAAAAATAATATCATAAAGTGAAAAAATAGTATCATAGATGATGTAAAAATATGGATTTTAAAGCAATAGAAGCTTTAAAAGCAAATTATGATATAAAATGATGAAACTATAAGAAAATGGATAAAAATATACAGAGAAGTAAAAGAATTACAAAAAAGGTAGGTTGGATTAACTTACAATAGGACAAAACAGTTTGGTTAAGAAAAGTGTACTGAAAAAAAAGTAAATTATTAATAAAAAAAGTTGATACATTGACAACATTGAATGAATATTTTAATGCTATACATGATAGAAATACTGCAATAATTTTTGTCTATATTAATAGAAAGAGAAAGTCTTATAGAAAATGTACTTATATGTTGTATTATTTCCATCATCTAATATAAAATATTGAATGTCTTTAGAAAAAATTTTAAACTTTATTTAAATTTTTTGATACATATTGTTTCAAGGGATATTATTTTCTTTTCTTTTTCAGCTGTTGTTGGGCCAACTAGTGATGGTAGTACCATGAAATTGAGCCTGGACTTTTTGATTTTTGAATATTGAATGTTAAGATAATGCTATGACCAAATGATCCATTCTATTACGCAATAATCTAAAGATCCAGATTCAATTTCTACGCTAGTTCTGTCACTGGTTAGGTCATAAACATCAGAAGAAAAAAAAAGAACACCACTTGAAACATTGTGTATATACTAACTTTTATGCCATTACTAATAGTCGAATGTAATTGGAAAATTGAAATAAAGTTTACAATTTTTTCTAAAAATATTTAATCTTTCATATTAGATGATGGAAATAGCCTATCTAAAATGCCATCATCAAAAAACTTCATATAAAAAAGAATGAAATAGATTGTACAATAGTGAAATTATAAAACCATTAACTGAAAAATTTCTGACAAGGCATATAGAATTGAAAGATTCTAATAGAATTATGGAAGATTTTAACTAAAAATATTTTGAGAGAATTGCTTGATATTTGCAATGTAATTCAGTAATGTGGTCAATAATTTTTTTAATAATATGATTGTATTAGAAAAAGTTACAGTTTAATGAAATATGAAAATTTTAAAATAGTTAACTTAATCTTTCATATTGCCATATCTTCTAAGTGAGTGGATTTTTAATAGATTAGACTTGCTTCTATCTGATGAACAATTTAAATTAGAAAAGATAGAGAACAAAAATATAATTCGAGTGGGAAAACTAATGTATATATATATATATATATATCAAAATACTCTGGGATAATCTCTACAATATTTAATATAAAAATATAATTATAGCCAGCTTACAGTAATGTATGCCATCTGGGGTAGCATTTAACTGTTACATTTTTTTAAAAAAATCTCAATTCATTTCACACTATCATTTGTTTCAGTGAATCTGATAGTGTGAAATAATTCAACTTTTGATATATTGAAAAAATGATATAGATTGGATAAAAAATATTTATTTAAGAAATTTGTATATGAAGCAGAAATTATATGAAAAGTTAAATGGTTTTTTAAAAAATATAGAAAAAGATATTAATGATAATGATATTTATCCCTTATTCTGTTTATATTAGATAAGCTGTTAATTAGATTTGTTAGTTGAGAATAATCTTAGAAAGATATGGGATTGACAAAGCTTATAGAAAGGCATAAAAAAAAAGCAATGAAAATAAACAGAAAAAAAAACTAGTTCTTTTAAATATTTGCAATACTTGTGATGGAATAGTAATAAAGAAATTTAAACATTGCAATGACTAAATTAGCTTTTAATAGGAGGACATTATTTTGAAGAATACTGAAATCAGTTCTAGGAAAGAAGCTTGTTAAATGGTCTGTTTAAAGCCTAGCTTTATATGAATTAAAAACATGGACATTTAAGAAAGGTTAAGAAACAAAATTTGGACTTTTCAGAGATATGGATTTGTAAAGAAAGAAAAGATAATTTAGAAAAATGAAATAAGAAATAAAAAGATTATGTTTTTAAATAAAATTATAGTGATAAAAAATTGAATTGCACATGTATTTGAAATTATAAAAGCTATGTGGAAAAAGAACTCAATAAAGAAACAAATTGATTGATCATTTGAAAGAGATAAAAGTTTGGAGAAATTTATCTGGTTGGTATTGTGGGATTTAAATTTTGGCAAAAATTAGTGATGCTGACAAAAAAATAATATTTTGAAAGATTTTAAAATGTCTGATCCAACAATTAATGTTGGAGGATTATCTTTTTATGAAGATTTTTTTCCCCTATCTAAGTTTATATGTATAGTGTATTTCAAAGCTCATTTTAAATATGTTTACTTATAGAGCATTATTTTTGTAAAAAGATTATATAAATTAATATTTTTAATTAAGACCACCCAGATTAATTAAAACACAGGATGTATATTTACTTCCACTTTCTTAATATAATTTTTGGTTTTTGGGTTGCCTAAGAAAAAAATGGTGGTCTCTAGGTTAAGTTAAAAAAAATGGACACCCTATTTTAATAATTTATAAGCTGTGTCACAGTATATAGAGTGGCCAATAAAGATATTCTGTTTATCTTAGATACTGAATCTCACTTATCATTTATTCATAAACTCATTCCATTGACAAGAGTGCTGTTGCTTAATATTATTTTACTTTTATATGGAAATGTATGGTTTAGAAATCTGAATAGATTGAGATATTATCTTTAGTTAGTAAACTCAGATCTAGGTCTCATAAAAGAGAGTATTAGTTTTTCTAAATGCTAGTTTTTCTAAATAATATATATTCTTAGTATATAATAAATTAGAAGTGAATTTTAACATTCTCTAGTACAGATTTAAACTTTACTTTTTTAAATACATGTTTTTGTCAAACAATGGTTTCTTGACAAAAAAAAAAGAATATACTTTTAAATGTAATCAAAATACATATCCAGACATAATTTTTAAATATATTAACTTAAAAAATATATTTTCTATGAATTATATTTAACATTCTGTAAATAATTACAAAATATATTTGAAGATCTTTGAGGTGCTGATCTTTTAGGTTTCCTTCACTTTTCTGTGGTTACCTGAAGTGCAATTTTAATAGTTTTTTATTCATTTGATGGCATAAAATGAAATGAAAATAGTATTGATTTATTAATTCAAGAAAGATTTAAAGATGTTACTATTCTGCAACTATCATGATTTTCAAAGTATTCTTATCCCGCATATCATATCATTGTGAGATTCTTTGTTATCTGGCTTCAAAAATCATTTGTGAGATTATTTTAAGATTTTTAAATTAAATATGGGATGGAACCTTCAAAACATCACATAATCACTATTCCATATGCTTACACATGCTATTAATAGGAGTACCAAACTCCCCATACAATAGGGCCACCAAGGGCAATCTTTGTAATCAATGAATATACCAAAATGTATGGATGTTGAACTGAGTTCAAATCTATATGATTATACAAGTGAATAAGCTTGGGTTAAAAATATTATGATATTTTCATCTTGGGTTCTTAGCTTTATAGTTAACCAAATAGGTAAAAAATGGCTTCTGGAAGGTTGCATAAGATCCTGAGATCTAGGTGCAGTGCTCGCAATCTAAGGCTCCTCATTGACAAAAACTACAAGCTAGAAATTAGGCTTGTACTACTGTATGGAGAGTTTGGTAAATATGGAATGATTATTTTTATGCAATATTTGTATAATAATAATTTAAAAACAATTAGACTTCACTTTTCTTTGAACATTTTGAAAAATATGTTATCAAATTCAATAATAATGGTAAAGAGAAAACAATAACAATAAGATTCTTAATATTTTAAAAATATTTTTTAGTATGGTAATCTGTAATTTTTGTAATATTTTGAAAATTATAAATGCAATTTAAAATTTTAGAATAGAATTTGATAGATTTATGATTGTATCATATTAATTCATTTACATTTCATAAATAAAGTTCCTTCAACAACGTTTTTTTTTCCCAAGGGCTATTCTGGTTTTCTTTTATACCTTTCAATCAAAAAAGGTTATTGTCCACGTTAAGTGTTTTACTTTATTATTATTTTTTCTAAATTTTCAAAATTCAAATTTGATTTTTAAGAATGTTTTTTAATTATAATATTATACTTCTAGCAAATCAAGTCCAATTCATAAAATTCTAATACAGAATGAAAAGTTTAATATTAAAATCAAATGTCAGATGATTACAAAAGTTGCCACCAGGAAGAATGATAGAAATGTTTTCATCAGTTGAAAAATTAAATAAGTTTTAAATATTTGCTTTTTTTCCAACAGTAATGTAATTAATGTGTACATTTTAGAACTTTAAAAATAAAAAAAAATAAAAATTCATGCTGTAATTCTATGAAATGAATTATTTTGAAAAGAAAACAGCCCCAATATTTTTATTTTATTATGGTTGGGTATATTTCATGAAAAAATTGCCAAATGGTTCTGCATGTCAATTTATTTTCATCAAATTCAAGGTGTTCTAAGTATATTAATCTATTTATTTATATTATTCTATGAAATAAAAGTACTAATAAATGCTAAATAGAATTTGAGTTAAAAATGTACTTACTTGTTATATGAAACTGCCTCAAAACACAACAGCAACATTGTTATTCTAACATACTAAAAATAATTCATTCTAAAATAAAATAAAAAAATTGGATAAGTCATCTGCATGAGCTACAACTCTTGATGAAAAGTGAAACTAAATTTAAAAGTTTGTAAAATGAATACATAAATTACAAATAAAATAATAATGTTAATAGAAACAAATGACACCAGAACATGATTCTCTGTAAGTATAATTTTAATAATTTCTCGAACTGCATAAAATTCCAGATATATAAGGTTATAGTAGTCTTATCTAATATAAAATTTAAGATTAATCTCTCATACAACATATATTCCATCAACAATGTAAAAGATCAGAGGTCATATGAATATATTTATATAAACACTAGCCATTTTTGTGATGCAGTTGAAAAGATATTTATATTTCTAGCATATTGATGTAACTGAGTTATTGCTACAACAATTATAATATAATAGAAGTCAATGATTTCAAAGTTTAAGCATTTGTAGTGCTAAAATTTACTTCTAATTTATTAAAAACCTTCAGTGCAGTAATTATATTGAATTAATAATTTCATGGATTGTTATTGTAATAAAAAATAGAAATAAGGAGATTATCCATGTAAACAGAGATAACTTTTGCCTTTTGATGTTGCCAAGAAACTATCAATTATTACTAATTGACAATTATTCTGAGGCTAATTTTTTTTCTTCATTAACTATAATAGTTTTTTTGTTGAAGTAAAAGAATATCCTCTTTTACTTCAAACTGAAGTTGTTAAATAGATTTCAATCCAGGAAGTTATTTTTATAGATTTGAGAAAGTGAAAATAGCATCTTTCTTGACATTCTGCAAATAATATTTTAAACATTTCTTGAGAATTGCATATATTGAATAAAATATATTCATGGATTATTATTATAGACACAATGCAAGCCAGAGTAATCACTAAGTAATAATTGAATTATGCTACTATATGGAGAGTTTTGCTTTGTGTTAAACAGCTTGGGCAAGCATAAAGAATGGTTATCATGAGATATTTAGTGATTGTTATTATATCAAAGAATAGAAATATATATGCTTATCAGATATGTGATCTACCTTAAATTCATAATCCATTTAAAAAATGATTTTATAAAGAAAAATCCATGAGATTAAATGTATATGTTTATTACTGAAATTGCCAAGCAGTTTTTTTTAGCAAGTGAATCAATTCAAAAAGTATTTTGTAAAAAAAATTAATTGATGACAATAAGTGTGCTAAATAAAAACCATAAAAAACTGTGTGACTCTCAGCAAAAAAAGAGACCACAATAAGTACACTAAATAGAGACCTTTTAGCAAGCAAAGCAATACAAAAAATTAATCCTTGAGAAAACAATTGATAACAATAAATGTGTTAAACAAAAATAATAAAAAAGTAATCTAGAATAAATTAAATGCAATTTTGAATTTGTTCCCCAAAACTTGCAAATCAAAAGAAAACTCATCACAAATGACATGAAATGTAACTTAAAATTAATGATAATTTTTATGTACAGAGCGCAGGTGCTAATGTAATGAACAGTCTAACTGCTTATTGGAAGTACATTATATGTAGCGATGAGTAAAAAAAAAAAACTGATTTTAGAAATGGTCTCTATTTATTTTTGAATTTATGGCTATAAGAATATGTTGACTGAAATTAAGTAAATAATATATTTTGCAATACAAATAATAATTCAATTACCAAAAGAATAGCAATTATTTATCATATATATTGAAGACAAATTAAATATATGCAGAAATGCAAATCCATAAGAAATATCCACATTTATTCTTGAATTTGTGAATACAATTGTATAATAAATTAAAGCATATATATGTGTGACATATGACTTGATTTCTTTGCAATTATATATATCATCATCATCAAACATTATCAATCCACTGCAGGATAAAGGTCTCTCAAAGTTCAATCCATCTTCTCCAATCTTTAGCTTCTCTTCTTGACATCACCCCTGCACATTTTCTTATTTTATCCATCCATCTCCCATGTGGTCTCTTTCTGGGTCTTTTACAATCTCTTGAAACTCAGTTTAAGATTTCAAACTTGTGCATCTATTATCATCTCTTCTAGCAATATGTCCAGCCTAACTCCACTTCAATCTTTTAACTTTTTCAATGAGGTCAGTAACACCTGTTTGTTCTCTTATCCATACATTGTGTTTTCGATCTCTTCTTGTTACTCCCAACATGCATCTTCCTATACTTTTTTGAGTGGTCTGAAGTCTCTGTATGACTCTTCTATTAAGTGTCCAAGTCTCAGATTCATAAGTAAGAACTGGTAAAACACATTTGTTAAAACCTTCCTTTTTAAACACATAGGTATATTTCCTTTTAGTATCAAGTTATTTCTTCCAAAAGCACCTCAACCAAGTTTAATTCTATGATTAATTTCATCCATTATGTTTCTAACTGTATTAATAATCTGACCAAAATATTTGTAACTGTTAACTTCTTCTAATTCATCATAATCAATCTTTATTTTCATATTTTGAGCAAATCGATTAAACATTACTTTAGTCTTTTTAACATTTATCTTTAATCCTACTTTCATCTGATACCTCCTGCAACATTTCCTGCAGCTCTGAAGCATTATTTGCAAAAACAACTACATCTTCTGCAAAATCTAAATGACTGAAATAATCTCCATTTACTTTCACTTCTTTAGTTTCCCATTTTAATCCATAAAATACTTCTTGTAGCACTGCTGTAAAAAGTTTTGGAGATATGGAATCACCTTGTCTTATGCCATTCTCAATGTTGACTTTCCCAGTATTATTATGTAATCTAATTATTGCTGTTGCATTTTTATAAATATTCTTTAAAATATGATAATATCCTGAATCTAGACCTTGATGATCCAATGCTTTAATCACTGAAGAAATATTTATAGAATCAAATGCCTTTTCATAATCTACAAATCCAAAACATAATGGCAACTTATATTCATTTGCCATTTCTATAACTTTTCTCAATATCTGGATATGATCTACTTTACTAAAACCACTTTTAAATCCAGCTTGATCTCTTGGTTGGTAGAAATCCAATGTTCTCTGTAGACGAGTTGTAATTATCTTGGCAAAATTTTGTATAAAACTGATAAAAGGCTGATAGGTCTGTAATTTCTAATATCTTCTTTATCACCTTTTTAAAATATTAATATTATTACTGCATTCTTCCAATTATCTGGTACATGTTTATCATTTAGACATTTGGTATATAACTTTGCTAAAAAAAATTATATTTCTTCACCTGCTTCTTTTAATACATCAATTATAATTCTATCATTACCTGGAGCCTTTCCTTTTTTCATACATTTAATTGCATATATCACTTCTTCATTTAAAATTCTGGGCAATTCAGAAGATGTAATAAAATTCTGGGCATATTCAGATAGATGTAATATATATATATATATATATATATATATATATAGGAGGTACTTGTTCTTTATTACTATATAATTCTTGATAAAAGTTTTCTACCCATTTCATGATGTCATCTTTCTTTTTAATAATAATTCCATCTTTTCTTCTTATTGCAGATATAAATTTCCCACCAATACCAAAATGTTGTTTTACATTCTTGAGGCTTTTATTTTCTTCAACAGCTTTCCTTGCTAGTTCACAGTTATACTTTCTTATATCATTTTCAATTACTTTTTGCACCATTTTACAAAATTTTGAGATATTCAATTCTTTTAAATGCATCATTTTTATATATCTTTATATTCCTTCTTTTCTTCATAAATTCTCTAGTCTCAGTAGAAATTTTATTGGTCAATTGGGGCTTTTTTCTACCAGCTATGTGTTGCAGTTTTTACAAGTGTATCGGTTATTTTCATATTAATTTCATTCAAATCTGAATCATGTTCAAAGTCTAGTAATACTTGAAACCGATTTGTAAGTTCTAATTTAAATTCATTAGAATGTTTCTGAAAATTAGGAATATCAACTGTAAATATTGTTTTTCTTAATAATTTTTGTTTTTCCAGTTTTGCATTAACACATATCTTACATCTTACTAATTAATGACCATTTCTTGTGTTAAATTTATTAATAATATTACAATCTTGAAATATAATATATCAAATTTATTAAGCACAAACAGATAACATTGTAATAATATGAAAGCTAAAACCTTCAACAGATACGCTTTAAACATGCTTATGTGACAGCCAATCAGATATAATAATGACAACACATGGACCTCTCAATACTCAAACAGAAGTCAGAACTATAAAAAAAAGATGGGATCCATCTTCTTCTATGCCTCAATTTATATATAAATAAGCCAGAATCAAGCATTTTGAACTAAGAGTATGAAGCTTCACATTCTTAGTTCAAAATGCTTGAGTCTGGCTTATTTATATATAAATTGAAGCATAGAAGAAGGTGGGTCCAATCATTTTCTTATAGTTCTGACTTGTGTTTGAGAGTTGAGAGGTCCATGTGCTGTCATTTTTACATCTGATTGGCTGTCACATAAGCATGTTTAAAGTGTATGTGTTGAGGGTTTAATCTTGAAATATGTATTTTCTGTTAGTCAAAATATAATTCAATTCTGCTGTCCCTTCATTTTAATGCTTCCATGTCCATTTCCTTTTAACATTTTTCTCAAAAAAAAAAAAAAAATTCATAAAATAAAGTCTTTCTTTTTCTGCAAATTCCACAAGTCTATGTCCTCTCTCATTTCTATTACCATAACCAAATTTACCTATAGCACTTTTCATCTTTCATTTGTTTACCAATTTTAGCATTAAAGTCTCTCATAACAATTTTAAAATGTTATTTACTTTGATCAAAAGCCTTTTGCACATCCATATAAAAATCTTCTATTACTTCATCACTATGTGAACTTGTTGGGGATAAACCTGAATTATCTGCATTTGGTATCTACTATTAACTTGTATAACTAATTTTGCCACTCTGTCCAATACACCATCAATCTCCACAATGTTGTTCTTCCACTTATTATTTTTAATAAATCCTACTCCACTTGTACTTCCAATATTTGTGCCTTTATAATAGAGTACATATCCACTTTTTAAATCAATTGTCTCTTCATCTTTTCTTCTAACTTCACAAAGTCCAACAATGTCCCATTTAATATAAGACAGTTCTTCTTCTAATTATTGTAATCTTCCTTCATTTGAAAGTGATCTGCAGTTGTAAGTACCTAAATAAAAAGTCATCACCAAATGGAAGCCTGGGTTCACAATAAGGGGATTCTTAGCACCCTCTGCCTTCAGCCACCAAATGCTGCCTTGGTTGGTGACTTTACAGCCTCCTGGGAATAAGGGCCATGATTTATTTTTGTTTGTCATAATTGTATATATGTATTGGAAAAATATTTATGATTCACACACACATTCATTCTGCCTCATCAGGCAACTGAGAAGAAAGACCATGGTGGTTCTTGATCTTAAACTCAGAGGTAAAAAGCCAAAAACTCACCACTCTGGCTAATGTATGTTGGTGAGCAGCCCATCCATGTTTGTATACTATATGAATAATCACATAGTAATAACAGGTGCAACAACAAGAACATATGGTGTGGACATTAAGGAATTTGCCCTGCTCGGTTCCTTTAAGACCTCCAAGAGGAATCGAAGGGTCTCCTTTCAGTTAATAGCAAAATCCTTTCTACAGCCAATTATATATATATATAACAAAATGTCCACCCAGATTGTAACAGGTGAAATTAATGATATAACACAAGTTTGTCATGATATAATCTGGTCGGGCCCAGGGTATTCACACAGACCCATTGCAACATTACATGAGGGTATATTAAATTACTGCAAAATAAATCATGTGACTATTCATTTAATAACTATTCTCACTAATGAATATATCTTAAAGCTACATTTCAAAACCTTAAACTGAGATTTTTTTACATGAGATATTATGGCCAACCATGAACAAGACAGTATGATTTATAAACCTACTCAAGATTACTCTTCCAGAATTAAATATATGATCCATTGCATCAATATTAATTATCACATGGTAAATACTGACCATTTAACAAGACAGTAATAACTATAATCAGCATTGTAACATGGTTGGTCCAGCTTAGTACTCACGATTTTAATACAGCAATGTTATGTAGGGTATTTGCTTTGCAATGAAAGGTAAGTAACATGAACTTTAGGTTCTTTCACCATTAATTTAAATGGAAAATCAAATCAATAGCAATGAGATTCTTATTGTAACAGGTAAAGCATCAGTTAAAATATTAGAAAATAAGTTGTCATCATAATGGCTAGCAAGCTTATTTATTAATTTAGGTCCTAATATCATGAACACCAATAGAAATAACAAATTCTGGATTATATTATAAAATTAACAATGCAAAGCTGAAGTGATGATAATGATAAATGGGATTTTGTTATACCTAATTCCCCAAAATCTTATGTGCATTACCAGTGACAATATGTGCTCTAATATCTGATTTATTTAACGTGGTGGATTTTGTCATTCTATGTATGACAAATAGCAATGATAAAATTAGGTCAAATTATAAAATTAACATTTATTTACAATTCAATCAATATTAATAAATAATTGATTAACACAATGATCAAAAAATAAATAAATAAATAAAATAAAATACCATCACATGTACTTGTTTTTATACATGGATAATGTACATATGTTCCAAAACAAACACAATATAAGATTCTCTCACAAATAGATTTAATTTCAGCCTTTATAGGGGAGAGAATGTAAGGGAGAGAATGGGTTCAAATACCTAGTCAATAACTTTTCTAATATACCAATACCAGAACCAATGCACTTATATCTCAGATTTATAATAATAATAATAATAACTGACATCGGGAAACATCTCAAAGCTGGCCATGAGGAAATAATGAATCAATGAGAAGATTTGAATCTCAACTCAGCTTGAAATATCTTATAAATTAATATGTAATAAAGTATAGAAATAATTTTATCAAATGCTCTTTTAATAGCTGATAACTGAATACATGGGGGCAATCTAAAAATGAGGGAAACAACATTGGAGCCATAATTTATAGAGACTCTGCCCAAGCATATTTATACAACAAATAGCAATGGTATTTATGAGGATGTATTCATGCATGCAAAGGAATAACAAAGCATTAAATACCTGTGGGTTTTCTAACCATCATAAGAGCAACAAGCACCATTACAGAATGTTCTGTGAATTAACCACTAGTGCAGATACGAATATAATAAAAAAAATGGCATACAATTATTTTGCAGATTAGACCACAAGCACAGATTAATGCCATATAACATTATAAAATAGAGTTAACATTTACTTCCCAAATAAAAGAGACATAAAATTACCTTCATCAATAATCTGACAAATTAGGACGTGCATGTACTCTTACTAGTGTGAACTAAGACATAAAATGAAATAAAGACTTTATTATAGGAAACAACTGAGATAATGGCTGACTCTGCCTAAAGTATGAGTGAAATAATAATACATAATGAATATAATATGAGTATAGGCATAGAATCCTGGAAAGACATACAGGACTAAGCCATATGGTGTTGGTGCACATTACAGATACATTAAATAATCATTAAACCTTTATGCAAGCACTGTTCCTTAATAATTGATTCTTTTTAGTTCCTATACCATATGTTCAATGCAATTAATTTACATTCATAAATAATTATTTTAGGCACAACATAATGTATATCATGAGACTTCATACAAATATAAGATAATATAACAAAAACAAAAATAAAATACATACTCATTTAAATAATTACACTAAATTAAAATACATAATATTTCAAATATATTGAAATATTCACCAATGAAATCAATAACACATTTTCTTATAACTCAATTTATAACATATAAATTGAATAGTTTTTCAATTACAACATATAGAATTTTATGAGTTCAATTGATTGTATTCCTCTTCGTTTCCACCCATAATGAATATTCCATAATTAATTGATTCATGCATAGGCTCTGAATATTTGAGATATTTTTTAAAAGATAGGACATGTATAATTTTAATTAGAGTATTCCTCAAAAGTAGGTGTTACTCCAAAGTTAAAATATTTTCATTATGTTAATATATCTAGTAAGTGTGGAATACTAGGAATGATTATCCAAGCAAATATTTATCCCACAATTGCTATGACAGTTATAAAATAATTTTCTGGTTCGCTGTTATTTTCTTTCAACAACTAGATTATTATTTTCAATAATAAGATAACTCACATAGTGGGAATGTTATCTCTAATATAAGTTCAAAGTGGGAAATAACTAATTCTTTATCACTCAGACATTGGCATACAAAAAGTGTTGTTACAGCATTCCTCTCTCTCTCTCTCTCTATATATATATATATATATATATATATATATATATAGTATAACTATACATGGGTTAAAATTTGTTAAAGTCATGAAAGTAAAATATTATATCCAAGGGTAATAGTATTCTGTAAACAATAAAATATTTCCAGGTAGACTGATTTTTGAAGACTGTTATTCATATTGTCATGATTGATTATATAAGTACATTTCAATTATAGATGTTTTGGAAGATAATCAGCAGTTAGATTCTCAGTTAGCAGACTCAAATCAGACTTGCTTAAATTTAGCTATTCATATTGTTATTAGCACATAACAACATTACAATTTGAATTATATAAGAAAAATCTTAATTTAATTTCTTTCTTTATCCTTAATTTTAAGGAATAGCTTTAATATTTGTTACATTTTTAACAGTAGAATTTTTTTTATAGACTTATGGTCTCTATCCCAGTTAATAAAAAAAGTCTCTGAATATTCTCTTTCCCTCTTATCCAATTACATTTCTCTTCATTTACATATTTCTGTTAAAATTGAAAGAAGGCAAAGAAAAAAATTCATTTATTGTATTCTATTGACTAATTCAAGATAAATTGAATAAATCATTTTAATTAAGTTGTTCTCTAAAATTAGTTAAAGAGAAAAACGAATAATGATTACTATTATTATTTATCTTACTAACTTTGATATAATATGCTGTTGATTTTTTCAGGTTAAACACAACTTTTCCAAATCAGTGATTGGAAAAGGGAAAAACCAATATAGGAAAAAAAATAGTAACCAAAAAAAATGAAATTACATAATCTCATTATTGAGTCAACTTGAATACAAGTATAAAGTATACACAAGATGCTACTATGGTAATTAAGTCATCTAGAAGAAAACAAAATTTTTTAATCAGTTCCACCAAGCTTTATATTTTGTACCAAAATATAAGGTTACCAAATATATATTTAAAAATGTGTCTTAAATAAATTAAGCAGCTAGTTCATGCAAAAAATGTGTATTAAATAAAAGAAAGCAAAAGACAGTGCTGGGTGATAAGTGTTTTAAGTGGAAGCAGTAAATAAAAAATCAAATATATGTGCACAATCAAAGGCAAAAACCATGAGAAATAAAATTCCAAAAATAAACCATTTACAGCAACAAATCTAGCAAATAATCATAAAATTGAATTATATTTTAGTAAACAAGCAACAAAAAATATTACTGAAGTCTAACCTGTCATTGCAAAACTGGAAAAAATTCTTTCTCAAGATCTGCATCATATATTTTACTTGTCATTAATTAACTTTTCGTTAAGTGATTGAGACTTTTGTGTTAAATATGCTGTTATTTTTATTGCAAAGTATATTACATTCTTTCATTTATTTAATAATATGTTGTCATAAATTCAAGAATAAATGCAGGCACTTTATTTTTGTATTAACATTATTTTTTTACTAGTTTTTATATAACTTCATCAAATAGGTAGAGTATACACTATATTAGCATCCAACATGTTTGCAATATTAGTTAAAATATAGATCATGATTTATATTTTATGTTGAAATTTTCCAGATCTGATATGAATAAAAAAGTTATCTATATGTAACTGTCATTTTCTTTAAAATGTTGCATTTTGGTTTCAAGTCAAAAAAACTACAACTGTAAGTTTGTTAAATAAAAGAAATAAAAAATAATCTACAATAAATTAAATGAAAAAAAAAGTAATCCATGACAAGTTACTAATAAGTGTTTGAAATGAACTTAATAAATCACATACTAATACATGGAAAAATCATTATTTCTTAGCAAGAACTATTTTGAAATTAGTAATAAGAAAATATAATAAACTATTTATGCCCCCATTTTTATTATCATTCAAATTGGTTTGGATTATTATTTTATTTTGCAATTTTTAGAGGACAAATTCATACATTTTATTTTATGGTTTAACTCTTTTATTGTTTTCTTAATTTTAGCATTATCCATGAGTAGTTCATAAATGTAAGGTAAATTACTAAATGTGATGCTACTGTTGAACAATATCTTTTATATTCTTTAAATATTTACAAATGCTACTGTTAAACAACATTTTTTATATTCTTTAAATGTTTACTATTGCATTTAAAGATATTTATCACTACAAATATGACCTATTATTTCAGAAATGATTGTTAAAATTATTTATCTAGAAATGTTTGTACTTTCGTAGTGAATTGAATGTGAGTTTTAGTATTTTGGAAATACTAAGTTTATTACTCACTACTATATTTAATAATCATATCTAAAATTGATTGCATACTTTATCTCTCTTAATGATTATCCATGTAGTTGAGCTTTGAACATACTTTTTATCTTAATTCAAATTGTTTTTGCTATTTATTGAAAATAACTTATTTTTAATGCCTTGGTTTTTATTTTCATCTCATTTACCAAGCTGAGACTTTTTTTAAAACAACAACAATGTAAGTACATGCTTGAGGAACATCATGATGCAATAGTAAGTGCATTTGATCAGTTATATACAGACCTAATTATTTTTTAATATTTAAAGACTTTTAAGTAATCTTGAAGGAGGATATGTAACTAGATTATATAACTAATAAAGAAAAAAAACTATACATAGTTGTCACTGAAAGGCTAATCCTATACAATCATTATTATACCTAATTGGCTAACATATAAGCATTTTTAAGGTGCTTCTGCCAAAGGTTTCAGCCTTTCACATTATTATTATAAAATATAATATAAATCTTTATGATATTATAACAACAACTTATAAATACATCACATAATAATTATATATATAATAGTCTTTTTCAGTAATACTAAATTTTTTACCCTTTTCAATATCTCTTACTAATACCAACACATATATTATGTACGTAGTGACATCTACTGACATTTCCTATAAATCATTATTTCTATCAATTTATTTATATATCCCCATTTATATTACTTTCCATTCTTTATCCATTACCCAATCATTCTTTAAATCAATTGACTTTTTGTAAATGTTCATACATGTATTTATATTATATTTTATATAATTTGTTTTATATATTTTCCTTCTATTTATTTCCTTTATATAATTTAATGGTCTTATGTTTTTAATACAATCTATTTTATGTCCAAATTTTAAATAATGAACATATAATGCTGATCTATCATCCCTCCTTTCAATAGCACTATTATGTTCTTTTGTCCTTTGTTCTAATTGTTTTGATGTTTGTTCATAGTAAACCATTTTACATATCCCGCAAGTAATTTTATATACTGTTCCCTTTATATATTTCATATCATCTTTAATTTTATAATTTTATTAATATATCTAGATTTTTGCTATTAGACCATCCAATTTTTATATTTTTATCCATATAATATTTATTTTTAGTTAATATATCATAAATTTTAGGTGTACATGCAATTTTAATCCATTTTATATTATTTAATATTTTATTCCCTCTAATATTATTTTTATTATCATATAATATATTCCTAATATTTCTAGGATTATATCCATAGCTAGAATATAATTTAATAAATTGTTCATTTTGTACTTCAGCAGTTTTTTTAACTGTATTATACCTATCATTTTTAATTTTAAAATTCTTAATTACTGCCATCTTTTGCATCCATGCTTGCTGTGAATCCCTATAAATTATTTTCCTTATTTTATCTTCTTTAATAAAATGATTTAATACAATCATATTATTGTTTATATTTATTTCTATATCTAAATATTTTATTTTATTATCTATTTCTTTTATCGTAAATTTTATATTATTTCTATTATTATTAAATTCATTATATATATTTTTTTATAACTCTTTTATTTCCTATTACTAAAATATCATCTACATATCTAAAATACACTTTTATTTCTTTATTTAATATTCTATTCTTGACAATATGTAATTCCATTTCATTTATAAATACAGATGCCATTAACACACTTATTGCACATCCCATAACCCAATCCTTATTTATATCCCAATATTCATTTTTATATTATATTCATCTTTATATTATATCATCTGCTTGCACTTAATAAATTAATATATTTACATTTGTTACTATCAATTCATTGGATTTGAAAATTACTTTGCAGTAAATCGAAAGATTTCACTTGTTTATTTATATATAATATTTAGTGAATTAAATGTGAAGGTGTTTAAAGCTTCATGTTCTCATTTCAGAATGCTTAAGACTGGTTTATTTATATATAAATTTAAGTAGAGAAGAAGGTAAGAACCATCATTTTCTCATAAAATCTCTGCCTTGTGTTTTGATTTGAGATTTTCCTATGCAGTCATTATTACATCTTATTGTACAATAGAGGAGCCTAGGACACCAGTTTTCACTGTTTCAGGCTCCCTGTTTTGTTCACCAAAGTCATAATCCATTGTTGGATTCATAGAAGAAAAGTTCATCAAAATATAAGTGAATATCTGTTTTATTGTTTTTTTCATCTTTAGAGAAAGTTTTGGAATAGTTTTCATTCAGTGATAATTGAAATTATCTATTGTTCTGTTTTATGCAAATAGATGCCATTAGAAATAGACAAAAGCTAGCTTAAGTAATTATTGGAATCATTAAAATATTATAAACCTTTCAAAAATAATTTTAAAGCAAACCAAATAATTCTAAAAAGAATAGACACTAAAAATCCTAATTTTATTGATAGAATAAACAGGAAATTCATTTGGACATCAAATCTCATAGAAAATGTGGAATATAATATGTTAACAATAATGATTTTAGAAATTTTATCTTTGCATCAGATTTTAGCAGTGTTAAACAAGTTTTAAATGTTAATTCAATCTCAATTTTAGAATTGAACATTATAGAAAATAACCTAAGCTATCTCACTGCACAAAATCAGGTTTCTTCAATGATCAGAACAGAAGTTATTACCCCCCCACTTTTCCAGTGGATTGGGGCCAGGAAAAAACAAAAATTTTCAAATCAACACAGAATTACAATGAAGTGATTCCTGAGCTAAAAAATAATGATCTAAAGACAAAAATGAGTGCAAATCATGTTTTAGACCTAAACAGAGACATTGAAGCTGCAAATTAATCCTACTCTTTTAAGCAATAATTATTGAGAAATTTTCCAAAGTTTAGCAACAAACTTTCAGATTACACTTGAATCATTGATTACTAATCAATACCTAAAATAAGTATCAACAAATAAAAATTACTGTGAACCCTGAAGAACTTTGGTTGGTGGATTGAACAGCTACTGTGAACATTTGCAGACACAGGAGTTTGATAATGATTAAGAGTGGGTATTCAGCTCCATTGATCTCAGTGTGCAAAATGATATGGACAAATGATTTGTTCTCATGGTGTGCAAGTAAATCCGGCTTGATTTCAAGACTACGTGAATTAAATGTTGTATTGGTGGGTGTGAGTTTGCACTCCTTTACCTCAAGTGTGGTGATAGTGGTCATAAGGGACTTGGTTCATTTAAGGGGGTGGTTGACAATCATTGTCTAGTTTGGGAATACCTGCTGGGAGGGTGAAAGTCACTACCTTTACATGGACTTCATTGTGAAGGGCTACTGCACCCCTTGATGGATTATTTGATAGGTCAGTGTTGATTTGCACTCACTATTATTAGGTTTCATTTGTTAACTTTAAATTTAGTGTATTTGTAAGGCAGTTGTTCTGCTTTGGGCCACCGCCAATTTTTGTAACATTGATGGAGTTTTGTTGTAATATTTTGTGGGTGTGGGTCTGCACTCCTCTTTTCTTCCTCGGGGGTGGCTGGTGGCAGACATTAGGTGTCTGGTTCATGATGCAGGCTGTTGACAGTTTTGCCACTACCTGGATAGCCTGCTGAGAGGGTACATGGTCAGAGTCTCAGTGCTATTCCTACTCTGGTCGGCTACTTTGCCCCCTGATAGGCTGGTATTGGGCAGTGTCGATCTGGCTCATTACTTATTACTTCTTAATTTTTTCCCAAGTTGGCTTTCCAATATTGGGCAGGTAGACTGATTGTGGTCTCTGCCCATTTGGACTGCTAATTGGGAGGCAGAGGTATTTGGAATGGTCAGCATGGCTCAGCTGTGGGTTGAGAGTTTATTGCTTGGTGAACTTGGGCCTTGGACTCGCTGCCTGTTGTGGTGATTGGCACAATGCTGGACTTCGCCATCTATTCAGCTGAAGCATTTGGGTCTTTGCTTCAGGGCCCCAGGGGTGGCATCATTGGGTGATGGTTAACTTTTTGACAGCCGGGCCATGTGGATCCACATACAGATACACATTACAGCAATTTTTATGGATGTAATTATTTTTGAACATATGTACATTTTACCTTGTTACATTGAACACTGTGTAATCCTCAATGGGTAGGTGTACCCGAAAATTTTTGTAATCTTTTATTAATAAAGATTACCTTTGAAAGTATTACATCTTATTGGCTGTCCTATAAGCATTTTTCAGGAGCTTCTGTCAAAGGTTTTAGCCTTTCACGTTATCAGAAATGATGAAGATATTTTTTTTTGCCTGTTATGAATTATAAAAGGTTGTTTTATTTTTTTACATTTTCAAATAAGTCTAATACTTGGTATTTTTTTTTTTTTTTTTGATGTTGTTAGTAATGCAACATTGAAATTTTTTACCCATAAACCTATTTTTTCACTAAATGACAGTTAATAACTTTAATAAAGATGTAAAACCAGAAAATCTATAGTAGTTTTAAATAAAAAGGTATGGATTGGTAGGGAGAAAGATATATATAAATATAATTTCTTATCATCTGCTAAATAATTTTTAATTTCTTAAAATTCTAATTAGCAAAACAACAACAGATTAAATTATAATTAGATGCATGAGCTATTCCTAATTATAATGAATAAAAATTAATTAATTTTAAAAGTTAAAAAATTGAATTAATGTTTCAATTTTTATGAATATTGCTTCCCAGAATTTCAAAATTATTTGCATATTGTTTTATATCTTTCTATTGGCTCTTTATCTCAGAGGAATTTCATTTTCAAGTGTCACATTTATAACGTCGAAATAAATTAATATATCAATATTATTATTTTCTTTTTCTCTTAGCATTTAACTTGAAGATACGTTTTGGTTAGATTTTTCAATTTGTTTTTGTTTTATGTTTTGAAATGTTTAAATAATGCTAATGTTAATTACGCTTCATCTTTTTCTCAGATAGGCTGCAATTCATAAATATTTTACAGGTTTTCCTTTACAAATCAGGCAATAATTTAATGAATAATTCTTTTTAATTAAAAAAGAATATTTTTGCCACAGTTTTTAAAACAATATGATAATTAAAAATTGCATTTTCTTTTTTTTTTTAAAATACAAATCTGTTTGGGAATTATATTCTATAAGTTAATAACAGTTCTCTTCCTTTTATAAATTCAAATAAAAATCAATTCTGTGAAAAATAGTTTTTCATACACATCAAGAGGAAGATCTGTCTGACAGATAAACAAGTATTTATGATCCCACAGGAATTGTATTATTTTTCTGAAGAGTTATCTTTCTTCCCATCTAAATGGATTATCTTCCTGAGATAAAAGTTTGTTTGATTAAAATCATATCAACTGTCTGAGGTTCCTAGATGAAACATCATCTTTTTTTTCATTTATGACACATATATAAACGAAACTAAGTGACAGAAAAATATGTTAATGAAAGCAAATGGAAATGCTGTATTAAAATAATAAATGCTATATTAAAATGTCAATTATTATAAAAGGAAAAACAACGAGGGGGGAGGGAATAAGTAAATAATAATAAAAAGTGATATAATTAATATTATTTATTTATTGAGCTCCCTCCTCATTGAGTTTTTATTAATAATAATTTAAATTCTATTTACTTATAACTCCAGAAAAAGAAAGAAAAAAGGAAGACGAAGAACAAAAAATTAAAGATAAATTTTTAATGCATTTATAAATTATTTAATCATTTAGTCGACATCTTTCGAATTTAATTATTTCTGTAGCAATTTTTTCGTTTTGAAAGATTTGAATATCTTATCTAATTGTAGTTCTATCTTGCTTTTCATTCTTACCCACAAAAGCAGCTGGCCCGGTTTTGCTTCCCGGTCAATGCATTTGACGTATGAAAAAAAACGATCAATATTTGTCGTCTCTTAAAGAGCATGTTTGAAATAATCTTGGTAATGTAAAATGACTGCCTAAACTAGTTCAAGTTCATTATAGCACACTGGAGTTTTGTATTGTACCTTAATATCTGAGTTTATCTATCTACAAATCTATCATGATATGTCAAGCATTGGTGATCGAGAGGTCAGCCACACCAGCTTTACAAGCAGTTATCCCGGATTCGTTTTCCGGTTGATGCTATGACACATGAGAAAAAAAAAATCTAGCATGATATTTATTTACCTTTTATATTGATCACTATCATGTAGAATCTGTATATTGTAAATAAACTTTGGCGAATATTCATAATATTTCAAACAATACGACAAAACTTTTTAATTAATTTAATCATGTGATTTTAAATGTAAATTAGCGATCAGGCAAATGCACATGCGCTTTATTCTCAAACACAAGATAAATAAATACTTAACCATATGATTTTACTAAATCAATTAAAGCAATATATAAGTCACTTTTTCTTGCTACCATTTTTTTTTTTGTATTTGCTTGATTCTCTAAAACAAAAACTAAACTCCTATTAATCACTGAATTCCTTCATTGTAGTGAATAGCAATAATATTCCACAATAATTTTTATAATTTTTTTTATTCCCTTTATCTTTAACGTAATATTTGTTAAGGCTACAACCTTAAGAATATGCGCCTGAAAAAACGACAGAGGGACCTCTGCAAATCTTAAACACATCTTGTGTTTAAGATTTGCAGAGGTCCCTACTGTCGTTTTTTCAGGAGCATATTCTTAAGGTTGTAGTCTTAATAAATATTACATTAAATAACAAGTATGTGCTTTATAAATATAATTATTTATCCCTTTATCTTTATAAATCAGAAAAATAAAAGCATCATTAAAATAAAATAGCATATTTTCATGAGTCCATATAGTTTTTTGAAATTTCAATAGTTTAAAACTCACATAATTCTACTCTATTTTAAAGCTTTACACATATTTCATCAAAATCAAAAAGACTTTCCAGTTTGAAAATATAAAAGTCTGTTTTAACTCATTTAAAGTGCAACTTCTCCCACTCTTATTTGAACAACACTAGTAATAATTGTGAACATATTTGTCTATTTATTAAAAATATTGAAACTTTAAATTAAATATAACTTAATGTATATTTAAATAAAGGGAGTAAATCACCCTCTCCAAGTGATGAATTAAAAGCATTCTAAATGTTCAACAAAAAATCAAGAATAGAATGAATCTACCTCTTCTTGGAGCTCTGATGATTATAAGCATACCTTTGTCAATGTTGTTGATAATTCAGAGTAAAATTACTTTATCAGCCAGATGGAATATGACTTTTAAGAGTTATTAAACTCATAGTCAAATAAATCTTATTTAATTATTACCAAGAGTGTTAAAAGTCATATTCTGTCCCCAGTTTTGCGTAAATGACTATGAGTTTAATAACTCTTATGTGCCATATTTCATCTGGTTGATAAATTAATTTCACTCTGAATTACCAACAATGTTGATAAAGATATGCTTATAAATATCAGAACTCTAAGAAGAGTCAATTCATTCTATTCTTGATCCTTTGTTCAACATTTAGAGAGTTTTTAGTTCATAGTCTGGGGAAAAAATGATTTAATCTTTTGATTTAAAAATTATTGAATGAAATATTTTTTATTTGAATTCCATTTTTAATATGAAAACAAATATTAGTTGAGTCATAAAAGAATAAAAATATCTCTTAAAATTCAAAATTAAACTTATTTTTATTAAAATTTCACAGAAAATTTTTTCACCAATATTTATGAAAGCAATTCTTGTTATCTAATAATTTTCATGACTATAATTTTATAACGTATCCTCTTCAAAATAGATATTTTCAAATAAAAATCTAATTGTAATCTTGTAGTTTTTTGGTTTTAAATAACTATTTTACAATATATAAATAAATTACTGAAGTTGCAATTTTCTTTTGGAAATACTGAAACAATAAAGCACTATTTGAAATACATGGAACCAGATAATATAATCAAACAGTTATACAGTTGGTTTTTCTATATTATGATACAGCCAGTCAGGGTGTTGTCAGCTTGTTTTGAGATTCAAATTTACAGTAATATTTGTTTCAGGTCTATGTAATACTGACAACTTCAGGCTTTTTTTAAAGTAAGATTTTAGTTGTGATTTCTATGCAAAGAATGTGTATCAATAAACTATTATTATAGATGACTGCAAAATAGTGAAGAAAAGCCAATGCAATAGCTGTGCCATCTTAATGGCCCAAATGCCTCAAAATATGTGACAAAGTTTCTGGATTTCCTTTAACACATTAACTTAATTAAATTGGATCTCATTGAGTTGGTAGATGCAGAAATATTAGAAATGATGAATATAGATATAGCACTAAAAATATCATTATCTAAATTGGAATCAAAATATTTTATATTTCAGTTCAAATAGCTTAATTATTATATAACAGAATGCCACCCAGTAATATAATAGGATTATTTTCTGGCTATAAGTTATTTTCAATGTATCAAAAAAGTCTAAAGTGGCCTGATTAAAAAATAATTGTAGCTTTTTGGCAGTTTAATCTACTAACAATTTCTATCACTTGTTGAATTTCTGCCTTCAAATTCCTAATTGCTTATGAAGCTCCATGTTAATTTTATTATTTAGTTAAACAAAGAATATAATATATTTCTTTATAGCCAAATTAAAAACATAATGTTTATTTTTAATCAAATCACTAATAATATGATCATTATTTAAAAAATAGTCAGAACCTTCTATTTATTATATTTTCAGTGGTATAAATGACTGAAGAGTTTGAGGATAGAGTAGAATCAAACCTGTGTATTAAAGTTTGAAGATTTTCTATCTTAATATAAGCAGTGTACTAATTATATATATATATTATATGGGTGTGTGTGTGAGGATATGTTGATCTGGACCAACTGATGAGTGCTGGTTCAGCATGAAATACATATCCTGGAGATCATTTATCCTTTCACATGTGTGAGATGATGTGTATCAGTTGTATGAGATAGAGTGGTTAGTTGAAGGGAGCTTAAAAGTTTGTACTCAAATCCCTATAATTATAATTACAATACTTTGCAAAATAAAATTTTACACCAGTAATATAAGTTGAAAATTTAAATTTACAGGTGTAATGTTTAATATCTAACAGAACAAACATTACATTTTGTAAAGCAAGTTCAGAACAGAATCTATTTTTAGTAAAACTATTATTTTAAGTTTGGAACATATAAATCTACATTGCAACCAAGAATCTGATATTTTTTTTTCATATGTCATAGCATCGGCCGGGATGCGAACCCACACCCATCTGCAACCAATTTCTTGCTTGCAAGGTGGGTGCAATGACCTCTTGGCCAACAATGCTTGACAACAATCTGATTTTATACATTTTTGTGTAATATTAACTGTTTACATTCAGACTCTAATTATAACAAAATCCGTAAGATAAAAATTATATCAAAAATCATTACCACAATTATAACCTTACATTGAAAAAAAAGCAAATATACAAACTGGTTTCAGGAAAAGTTGAGGAATAAGAGACATTTTTATTAATGTAAATTATATGACTGAATAGATTAAACACTGCATTAAAAAATTAACACATATTTTTTTGATTACAATAATGTTCACTTGATTATGTTAAATTTGAAATAATTTTTTTTAAAAAAAGAATGTATCTGGGCATGCCACATAGATTGAGATTTTAGACTAGTTTGCATAATGTCATTCTACTTATATTATGAAGTAAGCAAAACTTAATGAAGTTAACAATTCAGTACTATTGAAATAAATTTCAACAATCATCTGATTACATCTTATTTATAGTTAGAAATGAAGATATAAGAACATTTATTATGAAACATAAAAATATAAGATTGCAGCAAAATATAAATAACAAAGCTTATTATTGTAAGAACAGTAGCAGAAGTAGATTTTAAAATAATTTTAAAGATATAGATGAGTTATTAATCAGTAAGAGATATAGAAGCAAAAGTTTTATGGTGCATTTAATAGACTGGGAAAAATATATTTTTGAAATGAAAATAGGAATTACACTAGCTATAATATTTCCTGTGAGTTTTTGTAGATGTTAAAATTGTAAGCAGAATATGAAACATATTAATGACATGAGCTGTCTTAGCATTAAACCAGATACATTATCCACTTCAAAGGCAACCATTGGAAAATCAAAACCAAAATGTATAGTTATAAAGATTTTTTTAAAAAATTGTATTTAAAAATTTAGTATTTTTTATTTTATTTTAATAAGAGTATGTGCTTACTCAATCATGCTTTTCAAATTATATAATTTTAAATTGAAAAGATTTTTAATTAAGATAATTATTTTCTTTTGCATTTTGATTTTAATATATTTTAAAAGCTGAAACTTATTTTCTCATTTACTTAGATTTAATTAATGTTTGAAAAAAAGATAAGAGCTCTGGTTATATTTTGTTTTAATTAAGATTACACAGGAGATAAAAATAGCCCTGGTTAAATTTGTAATCAAGATTAGGTAGGAAATAATAATTTTATATAAAAGCTCTGTGTTTTTGATTGAGATAGATAATTTTTTTTATTCACTAATTATGGAATGCTGATATGAAGAGAAGTTAGATTTATTCTCACTGCTAATAGAAGATTTTTCCAATAGTATCTGCTGAAGTATTTGCTGCTACAATATTCACTTGTGCTTTCTGATCAATAAGCTTGTGGAATTGGGTCAAATGTTTATATTTTTCATTGACCAATATTTATTTTAAATTAATAATTTTTGAATTTAATAAACATTACAAATTTACTACTTATTTATTTTACTTGCTGGCTAACATTTGTTTTTGTGTCCTGTCCCTCAATTGTCTGAACAATGTTTAAGATCACTTTTCCTTCCTGAGTCTAGCTGACAGAATTTATCATCATCAACTTTATGATCACTGTAAATTAAATTTTCTAGGTCAACAGTGGTCTAGTGGCACCCTCAGTGTTACAAAAGTATGGAGTGTCCAGTACAGGATATATGAGAATAAATATATACACAGATAGTTTTTTAGAAAGTTTTGTCATGCTTGAGCATGAGAATAGCAGACGGAGTTCGTTGTTCCATTTAAATAACTAAATTGGAATTTTTAACTATTGTGGGAATAGTAGGATCAGTAGAAAAATAGAATAAATGAAGACTTGATCAGATTAGATCTGAATTAGCATTGGAAATACAGACAAAATTCATAGTATTACTATATCTATAACATATTATTAGATTATATAATTAATTTAAAAATGCACCAACCTCTGAAATATTGAAGGTGAAAGAAAAAAATAATCTATCATCTTAACATTAAGTATAATATTAAAAGTTTTAAAAATATCAATCAAATAATAAATTATTTTACAGAACATTATTTATATAGTAGAAAATGTATATATCAATTTGATGGTATATAATCAAAATGAGAAATTTAACATTTTTAAAGGTGTAGTAGTTTTCTTATGTCTGCAATACATGTTTCCAAATCTTGTTTCAGTTACCAAAATTTGTGGATAATAGTAAAATGTATATAATATACTTTATTAAATTACTTTTTCAAGATGTGTACAACATATATATGGATATACCTATAATACATTTTATTTTAAAAAGATGTCATCAAAATTAATTAATAAACAGTAAATAATTTATAATTAGCAATGTAATAATAAAGTTTTTTTTTTAAAAAAAAAGGTGAAATCTTTTATTTTCTTGTTAATCCATGAAAATTCTGTTTCTAAAATGTAATAATTGAAATACAATAATAATGCTATTTTTAACATGGAAAAAATGTTAAAACTTTAACTATAACATTAATGCTTTTTAATAATAAGCATTTCAATAAAAAGCAAATGTTAACATTTGCTCTTGATAAGAATGCTCAGTATTTATATGTATTAACAATGTAATTATAGTACTTAGTATTCTCTCTATGTAAATAAGAAATATTATTGTCTTTCAATTATAGTTTTATTGTTATGGATAAAAAAAAAACAAGTAGAGGTAGCTAAAGACTAAAAATTTTGTTTGTTCCCTTTATTTTTTTATTAATAACAAAAACTATAACACTTTTTTAAGATAAAATAAAAAAGGTCAATGATTGCATCAATTTAGAATAAATAACAGAATAGTTTTCCGTTTTTGGAAACCACAAATTGTTACTGTAACTAAAAAAAATATTTTTTAATAATGAAATCCCTGGCTTACCATTGGATACTATTGCTCTAATGTATCTAATCAAACTTGTAATTCTATCAAATTTTATTTTGAATTATTCAAAATGTTTAAAGAAATTTAATATGCATTTTTCTTATATTTGTATTTTATTTCTTCAATAATTTTTGTAAATAAATTTTGTAAATAAAGTGATAATTTTATACATGTTTGGCATAAATAAGATTATTCTATAGTAAAGTAGAAAATTAATACTTTATTGTAAAGGATTACATCAGTTAATTTTGAGATGTTTCTGCAATGTCCAATGATTGGTTGCATTGTAAATTAAAATATAAAATTTAGAAAATTATCTATCTATCTATCTATCTATCTATCTATCTATCTATCTATCTATCTATCTATCTATCTATCTATCTATCTATCTATCTATCTATCTATCTATCTATCTATCTATCTATCTATCTATCTATCTATCTATCTATCTATCTATCTATCTATCTATCTATCTATCTATCTATCTATCTATCTATCTATCTATCTATCTATCTATCTATCTATCTATCTATCTATCTATCTATCTATCTATCTATCTATCTATCTATCTATCTATCTATCTATCTATCTATCTATCTATCTATCTATCTATCTATCTATCTATCTATCTATCTATCTATCTATCTATCTACCTACCTACCTATCTATCTACCTACCTACCTACCTACCTACCTACCTACCTACCTACCTACCTACCTACCTACCTACCTACCTACCTACCTACCTACCTACCTACCTACCTACCTACCTACCTACCTACCTACCTACCTACCTACCTACCTACCTACCTACCTACCTACCTACCTACCTACCTACCTACCTACCTACCTACCTACCTACCTACCTACCTACCTACCTATCTATCTATCTATCTATCTATCTATCTATCTATCTATCTATCTATCTATCTATCTATCTATCTATCTATCTATCTATCTATCTATCTATCTATCTATCTTGAACATGAATGACTGAAAAACATGGGTATAGAAATCATAGATTAAAGGGGGCTACTATACTTTCTTTGGAGTTTATATCCTTTTTTGTGTCCTTTTGCGGGTTTTTGATTTTATGAGGGATCTTTGATTGCATTTGAAACCATGTAAGTATTTGTTTTTTTACATCTTTATCACATAGTTTGTCTCACTTAAACTTTCTATTTAACTCTGAATTATACTTTTGAATTTTTTAATTAATGTACCAGTGAAAGGCTACAAATTTTTGATGCAGATTATTAAAAAATTGATTAAACATTTTAAACTGTGGAGTACAACAGGATTGGCAGAAACATAAAGAAGAGTTTTGTTTCACTGTATTATCAATGTTTCTCATTAGAATTATCTTATTAATTGATTAATTGCCTATACTTTCTGATTTTTTTTACTAAAGTAAAAGATGTAAAATTAATAGTCTTTAAATATCCCACTACAGGGAAATGGCACCTCTAACTATCTCTATTTGGGAAAGTAGTAAAAAGAGAGACCAATTATTAGATGGGATAAATATGAATGGTTTACCATTTTATTTTATTCTTCATCTAAAAATGGATATACATTGATTTACTGACCAATTTTAAATTGTTATTTGGCTTACCTATAATCAAGCTATCTTAGAAAACTTTCTTGGGACCTATAAAAAGTTTGCTTTATATGGCTGTGTTTGGTATTCAGAGAATTACAGGTGGATAAGCCACTTCACATGTATTTTTTCTTTGAGAAAAATAGTAAACAGAACTAACATGGAAGTATTCAAATGAATGCATAACAGAATTGGATTATATTTTGATGATTAAAAAAGACTGCAATGTTCTTATGAGATTGTAATATTTTTAATTATCAATTAGCAGATATAAGATGCAGATTATTCAAATAAATACCATGGATATTTATACAAAAAGGATAGCCATAATAATTTAAATTTTAAATTTATTAGTGCTTAGCATGCTTTCGATGTGTGAAATCTCATATTCATAGCAATCTATTTTCTTTGATGTTCCCAGCTTTTATATATATTTGATAAATATTTTACATATTTAAAATGTTTAATGTTAATATTTAAAGATATCTAAATTTATTAAAATAGACCATTTTTTTGAAAGGGCAATACATATATCTTTTCTATTTATTGAGTTTCGGTCTTTTGCTATTATCCAGGTTTTTTAATCTTTCATAAAAAATACAGAAAATTTAGCCTTGATAATTTTAAATTTAGTAATTCTTAGTATGTTTTCAATATGCAAAATATCATATTATTAGCAATTTACCTTTTTTAATATGATATTTCTCATATCAAAAATGTTCTAAGCATTAATACAATTAAAATTTAAATTATCATGGCTACCTTTTCTGTATGACTGTCCATAACATTTATTTCAATATCACATTAGTCCAGGAAAAAGAAAAATTATTGGTTTTAAGATACAGATTAATATAAAACTAGAAATGCAAAAAATATTAATAAAGACAGTATTAACAGCTGGTATTCATAAGGTTTAGAAACATCTAAATACATTTAAAACCAAGCTTGTAAGTAGTTATGAAATATTAACATGCTTTAACAATGATTCAATACAGTTTTAAATGCCTAAAACTGTATTTTTTATTCCTATACAAATAACTGGTATAAAAAAGCAACAAATTGTTAGTAAATTTTTAACTGAATGATGACAGTTATGAAGAAAACAGGCCAAACTCACTATATATATTGCCACACATAGCAAGCTAGAGTAATTAATGGATGCCAGAAGGCTTGTGCATAAAATCCCCATCGAGTGCCTAGTCATCCAATATCCCCAGACTAGTAGAGCTTAGGATTTAATGCAACCATCCAGAAAACACCTTTTATCTCCATTTAACTACAAAACTATGAGTCTTAAACTGAAAACACCTTTTTATCTCCATTTAACTACAAAACTATGAGTCTTAAACTGAAAACATTAAGGTGTTTTAGTTTAGGACTCATAGCTTTGTAGTTAAATGGAGATGAAAGGTGTTTGCTGGAGGGTTGCATTAGATCCTAAGATCTAGGTGCAGTGCTCTCAGATCCAAGGCTCCTCAATGACAAAGGCCATAAGCCAGAAACTAGTCTGGGGATATTGGATGAGTAGTCACTAGATGGGGATTTTATACACAAACCTTCTGGCATCCATTGATTACTTTAGCTTGCTGTGTGTGGCAATATATATAGTGAGTTGGGCCTGTTTTAACAACAGTTACACACAAGCATAAGAGGTGGTGGTCATGTGATGTTTATTCAGTTAAGAAGAAAAAGAATATACTAAAATATATTTAAAAAAATCATTTACAAGAAGTAAATGTCTGAAATTTTTTTAAATGGTATAGAAAAAAGTTAGTGAAGATAAAATAAAAAGCTATAGAAAAAAAAATCTCGAAAATATAAACACAAATTTGATATTGAAAAAAAAAAGATTTTATTAATAATAAGAAAACATGGTACTATTGCTAAAAAAAGACATGATATCATGAAGTGGTAGAGAATTTTATCAAAAACTTTATAATAATAAAAACAATATAATTGTTATGATTAATATAATTTTTTTTGAAAATTTAAATATTTAAATGAGAACTGGAATATATAATAAAATCTATGAAGAATAAGAAAACTTCAGGAAATAGAATTTATTATAGATATTTAAAAAAATTGTTGACAAAGCTATCTAGAAAATAGCTAAATAATAAAGATATACAATATAGACTGAAAGAATGCACTACTGATGGAATTCAAGAAATATAAGAAAAGAAAATAGATATTACAGATTTATAGTCTTCTATCATCTATATCCAAGATATTTATTATGGTCATTACTACTTATTTTGCATAAAATTTTAGATTCAGATTAGTAAAAAAAAAATGTTTGATATAAAAATTGTTATACGACAATAGATTACATCCTAATATTTTGAATGATCAAATTCCAATATTAAAATTTATCGATAATGTTGTCTTTTATATATTAAAACAAAATTAATACAACTTACTATAAATAAAAAAAATATTTATTCTTTCATTCCTTATTGGAATATTATCAAGATGTTTTTTTTTTACAAAATCACATGTGATGTGATATGGTTATTCCTTTACCAAAGTCAGGAATCTCTCAATCAATATGTCAAATAAAAACTGGTTAGCCAACTTCCTTTGCTTTTCCCCATCCTAAGTTTTTTCCATATTCTTCTCTATCCTACTCTATCAATTTTCACATTATCTTTGACTTCTCCACTGTCTTTGTATCTAGATCCCCTTTATCTTTTTCCAACCCCAGCATAAGACCAATAATCCACTTTCTGTATAATCATTTGGTCTGTAGTTATTCTCCCACAACTTCATTATTTGTACCCTTTCTGCTTGTAATCATTTACATTCTATTACCAAATGTCTAATATTTTTCATATCTTCCTTAAATAATCTGTAGACTAAATCCTCCAATTTTTTCATTTATGTGTAAATTCTCTTGTTGCTAACAATTCTGTTCAAGCCTTAAATAGTAAACTACTTTCACAGCTATTATCATAAATTAACTCATATCCAATATTCTGTTTACTTCTGTATATATTTAGGCTCTTTTTACTTTTCACATTAGTTCTTCATCTCTCCAGTTCCCTATATTATTATCAATATATCTATTTTTCTATCCCAGTCTTTGCCATCATAACACTCAACAATCTTCCTAAAGCAATCATCCCACCCTTTGAATAAATATACTGACATAAAGTCTTAATCCAAATCTTCTGCATGTCATACTATATTTCTTACCCATCTTGTTGCCTGTTTTATTTGTAACCTAATTAAATACTATTTTGGCTATTCTTTTACTATCCATATATTACAATCTACCAAACATTTTCACTTTACTTTTTGCATCTCTCATATAAAATCTTGTTTATCCCATTTCTCATTGAATTTTTTTCTTTGCCATCCACACATCTGCATCTAATGCATATTTTTTACTTCTCTTTGTATTTTTTCTAAGTAATCTAACACCCTTTTTCTAATATATAATACAACATTATCATAGGTTATTTCCACTACAACCACTCCCTTCCATTCAATTCTTGCTACACCATATTTATTATATGAAAACACTTTTATTTTTTTTCATCAGTCCCTTTTTTTTTCTTTGCTTCATTTATCAATTTTTTTGCCATTGTTGCAAGCAAGTTCTCTGATTCTTTAAGACAATTCCCAAATAGTTGTACCTATTCACCACACTTAACTTTATATCATCCATGAAAAATTCTTTATTTTCTCTTTCTCCTGCCTTTACCATCATTACTTTTGATTTTTCTTCACTAAATTTTATTCCTATCTCTTTACATCCTCCTGCACAAGTCTTCAGCACAACTTCCATATCTTCCCTACTTTTTGTGCATAAGAAAATATCATCAGCAAATAAAAGGCCTTTGCCATCTATAAATGGTATCTCTACCCCTCCTTCTAATCCTTCTATTGTCCTACCCATTTCTCTCAAATGTAACAAAAACAAAATATGTGACATAGGGCACATTTGGTTTAGTCCCACTTCATTTTTAACTCTGATTCTATATTTTCTAACTAATATGTATAATAATTATTTTCATACAATCAATTAATAAGATCCATTAATGCTCCATTCATTCCCAAATTTATTAAACATACTTGTAAACTCTTTTGCCTACATGTATTCCTACTCATTTCTATACAAATAATACATTCTAAATTCTCCTTGCATTTCTACCACTATATTTATTTTCTTACAATCATTTTGCCCCTTTCTAACCACCAAATATTCAAAAATATTATACAACACTGATGTTACCACTACTGGTCTATAATTCTTTATCCTTTTATAATATTTACTCTTTCCTTTAAATAGTAGCCTTACTCTTCTTTCCAGCTATCTGGAAATTCTATCTTCTGCACCATCTTATTAAAGCATGATAATAGATTTAATTTTGCCCTATTTCCAATTCATCACCATCTCTGCTGCCCATTCATCTAAATATGTTGCATCCCATTTTCCAACTTCTTCCCTGCCTCAAACAATTCATTTTCTGTAAAACTAATATTTCCATTTTACTATGTCCTTTTATGATTGTTATCATTCTGTCCTTCACATCTAAAATCTTTTCTATATTCATTACATACTTATTGAAGATTGACTTTAATTTTTCTTTAGAACTCTTTCTTCTCATCATTTAGTAATGCTATTTTTCGCTCCCCTACATTCCTTTTTTAAATATATTTCCAAATTTTTTTACTCCCATCTCTTCCAATAATTTACTAATTAATTTCATTCTCTCTCTATAATTATCTATTTTAGTCAATTCCTTTTTATTTAAATAGTTTTCTCACTTTGTATTAACATCCTTTTCACTTTCTTTATTCTTAATAACACATTTATATTCTCTTTATGTTTTTCCCTCTCTTGTACACTTTACTAATTCTCACTTCTTTATTATTTTTATTCTTCTGAATACACTCACCTAAAACTCTATTTACCACTTTTCTTTACTTCACCACATCATTACTTATATTCATTCCCAACAAACTCTTCCATAACTTCTACTTTTATTTAATTTTTTTATAACTTATTCTTATCCTTTAGTCTCCATCCATATCTTTCTCTATTCTTTTTTACCATTATTATAATTTTCCATCACATTATTAACCATTTCTATTATAAAGAGATTATGATCACTATTATATACTCTCCCTTCATTATCAAAAACTTTAATTTTTTATACTTTATTCATTACCTCTTTATCTATTAATATATAATCTATTGTGCACTTTATTGCTAGACCATGTGTATTGCTCCTTATAAATATTTAATAAATTTCTAATCTTAAAATTTGCTCTCTGACAAAAATATTTCAGAAATTGCCCATACTTGTTATCCAAGTCATCATTTTCTTCAATTTTCTATTTATAACCTCTACAACCATAATTTTCTTCTCCTTTTTTGAAATTCTGTATATCCTTAAATAGGCATTCATATATGCTATTGTTCCACTTCTCTCCATGGGCCATAAACACTACAGCCACCATCCATTTTTCTCTTTCTATCTTTATCTCAAACCATAAATGTTTTTGACACTTTACAATATTTAAATATTTTTTTGACATTACTCCTATACTACCACATATTTTTTTTTCTTTTCTATTTATACCCTGTCATAGTAAATTTTCCAGTGTAAGTTCTTTTTCTCTTAGATCTGTTTTGTAATACCTCAAGTCCTACATTTTTAACTGCTTTGTTTAATTCCACTACTGTTCTGGTATTCTACCACCTATGACCTTGAATACTCAAATATCCAATTTTTACAATTTCTTCCTTTCTTTGTACTCTTTTACAAATTATTTTGACTCTTTCTTTTCTATTTTATTTGTAGTTTAGTTTGTTTATCATTTGTTTTACTAATTCATTCCCTCTCCACATCTACATCTAGACAAGCTATCCTTTGTTTATTTCTTACATCCAATCCACCCTTAACCTTCTTTTTGATATTTTCAATTTAAAACCCTATCCCCCTTATAAGTTTCCTGAAATATAATATTTATCATAAATAAAGTCCCTTAATGCTTCACTTTCTTGTTTTGCTAAATGCAATCCACCATTTCTATATAACACCCTCTTACTAATAAAAAAAATCACACACATCCACAATGTTATTTCTATTGTATAGTTTTCCAATCTCTCATTTATAGAATATGCCCTATCTAACATATACCTATTGTAAAATCTTGGTAATACTCTGACTATTCCTACTCTTCCTTTAATATTGTTCAAACTACTAATCAATTTTTTGTATTCATCAATTACTCTCTCTGATGGCTCTGACAAATTATTTACCCCACCATAACACAAACATCTCTATTTCCCTGTTCATATATCTTCTCTGTAACATTCCTTTTTCTAGCTCCAGGAAAACATACTCTTACATTCATTTTCTATTTTCCTTTGCAATTACTCTCCATGTGCTCTAACTAGTGAGTTTTCTATCAAGACTGTCTGTTAGTTTACTTTCTCTATTTTATCTGTAACATTTTCTTCAACCTTCTGAACTTTCTTATCAATTTCTTCCATATTGTTTCTATTCATTAATTCCTTGATTTGCTCCCACTTCATATCTAATTCTTTTAATTTTACTTCTACATCCTTTACCTCTTCCTCTATCTTCTTTATTCTTTGGCTAACTATTCTCATTGCACTACTTATTTTGACATCTATATCTCTTGGCACTCTACAAAACATATACCAAAATCTATCATCCTTATCTACATTTTCCTCAATTTTCTCCTGACTTTCTCTTTAAATTATCTACACTTAAAAACCTTTTTTCATCTTTTAATCACATTTATACATGATCTACACAACCATACACCTTTTATATTCTTCCTAGTTTTACTTTAGCACTTCAGATGGAAAACCTTATCACATACTATACACACTGCCAAAGCACACCTAGTTTCCTTCTGACCATCAGTTCTTATTTCCTTACTACTCTATATTTAAATTTATGATTTTTCTACCATTCTTTAAATCTCTTTATAGAATTTTTTTTATAATGGAGAATGAGAAACGCATTCTACTCTAAAACTCATATCTCAATATTACCCCTTTTTTTTCAAAATGAATCACTCTTTCATTTAAATTTAAAAAAAAAATACATTACCAAATCTCCTAAAATACAACTAATTTAATGTATGCCTTAATTTTAATGACATCATTGCAATAAACACAATATATATATTTAAAATGTCAGTGTCTTAAATCACTTTCCAAATGTTAGCAATATTTTTCCTCAATCTTTCCAAATACAGTTAAATGTATCTCTCTTCACTCCAACTCTCTTTTCTCATCTACTCTCTAAACAAATATTCCCCACATTTGTCTAGAGGTTATTAAAATAAATAAAGCTTGACCATCTAATCTATTGCAACTCCACCCAATGGACATTATTTATATTACAATAAATATAATTAATAAAAACATATATGTAAATAAAAATAATTAAACTTATTACAATCCTTTTTTTAATATATATATATGAAAAACAAAAAACAAGTTAAAAACTTGCTAACGCTTGTATTTATGTCAACAGATGGCGTTCTACCAAAAACATACGCTTGATGGTGTTTTTGGTAGAACGCCATCTGTTGACATAAGTACAAGCATTAGCAAGTTTTTAACTTGTTTTTTGTTTTTCATAAATGTACCTTTGAGGTCTTTCTAGAAATGATATATATTGCAGAGGCTTCTACTATGTGGTGATGCTGAACTGAAATCAGACCCATATATCTATCTGGCTTGCTATGCTGAGTTTGAAGACATTACATGTCTAAAGGATTCATGCTCGCTGAATAGAAACTGTTTCATAAACGCTCAGAGTTTGTGTTTAGATCTAGTTTCTTATTCCTGTCTTTTACTTATGATAGCAAATTGCTTGAAATCATGATCTGAAAGTGGAATTAAAGTTAGAGATAGTGAATGCATGCTCTGACGTTTATGTAAACATATGCTTGACGGTGATTTTGGTAGAACACCATCTGTTGACATAAATACAAGCGTTAGCAAGTTTTTAATTTGTTTTTTGTTTTTCATAAATGTATCTTTGAGGTCTTTCTAGCAATAATATATATTGCAGAGGCTTCTACTATGTGGTGATGCTGAACTGAGATCAGACCCATATAGCTATCTGGCTTGCCATGCTGAGTTTGAAGACATTACGTGTCTAAAAGATTCATGCTTGCAAGCTGAATAGAAACTGTTTCATAAACGCTCAGAGTTTGTGTTTAGATCTAGTTTCTAAAATTCCTGTCTTTCACTGATGATAGAAAATAGCTTGAAATCATGATATGAAAGTGGAATTAAGGTTAGAGATAGTGAATGCTTGCTCTGACGTTTATGTAAACATACACTTGATGGTGTTTTTGGTAGAATGCCTTCTGTTGACATAAATACAAGCATTAGCAAGTTTTTAACTTGTTTTTTGTTTTTCATAAATGTACCTTTGAGGTCTTTCTAGCAATGATATATATTGCAGAGGCTTCTACTATGTGGTGATGCTGAACTTAGATCAGACCCATATAGCTATCTGGCTTGCTATGCTGAGTTTGAAGACGGATTCATGCTTGCAAGCTGAATAGAAACTGTTTCATAAATGCTCAGAGTTTGTGTTTAGATCTAGTTTCTTATTCCTGTCTTTCACTTATGATAGCAAATAGCTTGAAATCATGATCTGAAAGTGGAATTAAGGTTAGAGATAGTGAATGCTTGCTCTGATGTTTATGTAAACATACACTTGATGGTGTTTTTGGTAGAACGCCATCTGTTGACATAAATACAAGCATTAGCAAGTTTTTAATTTGTTTTTTGTTTTTCATAAATGTATCTTTGAGGTCTTTCTAGCAATGATATATATTGCAGAGGCTTCTACTATGTGGTGATGCTGAACTTAGATCAGACCCATATAGCTATCTGGCTTGCTATGCTGAGTTTGAAGATGGATTCATGCTTGCAAGCTGAATAGAAACTGTTTCATAAATGCTCAGAGTTTGTGTTTAGATCTAGTTTCTTATTCCTGTCTTTCACTTATGATAGCAAATAGCTTGAAATCATGATCTGAAAGTGGAATTAAGGTTAGAGATAGTGAATGCTTGCTCTGATGTTTATGTAAACATACGCTTGATGGTGTTTTTGGTAGAATGCCATCTGTTGATATATATATATATATATACAAAATAATCTAAAAAATATCTTAAAATTCTAAAGTTTTCAATAATCTGACAATGCCCATTTCCATCCTAATTGTTCTGGCCTTTTAGCCATATTTCCATTTTGTTGAATATGCAAAGTTTCATAACATTTTCTTTCCTAGTAATTTTTAACATACTTTATTAGCTGAATATTTTTTATACTATTCATTTTATGCCCAGAATCCAAATAATGTATATATGATCCTGATCTTACATTCTTTATATTAATTGCTCTATCAGACTTCTTAGTAAATTAAATAATTTAAAGTTAAATAGAAATGGAATGATTGTTTTATTTGATATTCAAAAATGTATCAGAGCATACCTAGATAAGATGGTATAAAATAGTTATTGGTAAAATAAAAATGAATAATTGAAATTAAATTGAAAGGCTGCAAACCTCTCACACTTATTAATGAATAATATAATTTCAAAAGAATGATTATATGTTATTAAAGAAGCATTATTGATGATAAACTATGTTTTATATTTTGAATATAAGGAAGAATTTTAGAACATAACAAAGGAAAGGATTATGGGATACTCTATTAATGTGATATTTTATTATGAATTAAGATTAGCTATATAGAGAAAAATATATTTGATAAGTAAATAAAAACTAAAGAAATTACAGAATATCATAGATATGTTAATGATATAATTGTAATAAGTAATAATAGAAATAATATTAAAGAATTTTAAGAATTGAACAATAATAAATACAATATTAAGTTTACAATGGAAAAAGAGAAGGGATTAAAGTATTTAGACATTAAAAAAAATGAATTAATGGGAAAATAATTATTAAACATTATATTAAGGATAAAGAAAAAAAGAGTTATAATTGATCCATATCAACCATGGTCTCAGAAAATTGCAGCTTTGAAAGGATTTAAGTTAAAAAATGATAGACTAACATTGAATAAAGAAGTATTTGAACAGAAATTGGTAGTTAAAAATGATTATAAGACAAAAAAATTAAAAAGATTTTTAGAAATAAAAATAATACAAAAGATAATATAAGGCATATATATGCAAGTAAGAAGTGGAGTTTTGTTCCATACATAGAAAAGAAAAGTTACCTGATGATAATAAAATAGAATAAAAAATTAGTACATTTTTAGGAAAATGAATTTATAATGCAAAAAAAAAAAGATGAATAATATTAATACTAGAATAGGATTAGTTTATAAAATTAGTTGTGAATTTGCAATATTATGTATATAGGTCAGACAGGAAATACTGCCATTGAAAGAAGTAAGGAGTTGATAGGGTAATTAATAGAAAGAATATAAGATCTGTGCTATATATACATTTTTTGGATACTGGACATAAAATGAATTGTATAAAAATATTCAGGTAATAAACTATATTAAAAATGACAAGGAAAAAAAGTGTTATGAAATTTTGTATATTCAAAAAATGTAAACAAATGTGTAAACATGGTAAAAGACCCAGCATGGCTAGGGGAGAAATAACATTGTTAAATTGTTGGAAACTTTTGTGTTATATAAATATGGTATTTTATTATTCAAATTTATTGTAATGTAATGTAAATAATGCTCCTTGGGTGGGGTTGCATTAGAATAGCTGATCATATGACTTTGTAAAAATAAACAATCTGATAAGATTTCAATTAGGAATGAAAGATGGGTTGATATATTAAAAATTTTTTATTTATAGTAAATTATCTGTTTTAATTTTGTTTTAAATTGATAATTCTAAATTTTACACCCAAATATTAAGAAAAGTTATAAAAAAGACCAATGAGTATGAATTTTCATTATATTTTGTGTTTATATATTAGGAATGTATTTAATTCTATAAGAAATTTTGAAGTTATTGAAATTTGGAACATCAAATTATTGACCTAGAATAGAGTCAAATTTTTTTTTTCAAAAAAATATATAATTAGTCTATATTTGATTATTAATAGATTAACATTGATGAAACTATAAGATAGAATAATTTCACTTCTTCAAAACTCTTTAAAGAAATTTTATGCGAAATATTTTACTAATTAAACTAAAAAAATAAAAAAATAAACATAAAAAATTACTTCCATTTTACAAATAAGACTTCTTAGTTTTAAGAAATGTTGTAAGAGTTAATTAGATAAAAATAAAACAGCATGAATAAAGATAAATATTTATGAGACTAAAGTAATGTTAAATGGCTTTTCAAAAATAGAAAATAGAGATTAGTTGTAATGTAATAAAAGAACTCAGGACTATATATGTTTTGGTTAAATTATTAATACAAATGAAAACACAATAGACAATTTAATCACAAAATTAAACTTGGATGTAGACATAGTTTAATATTAAAAAAAATAGGTCTGTGTAAATGGAAAGTATTTTTAGTAAATATGTTTTACAGGAATTACATGTGAATCTGATATGTAAAAATTTAATAGAAGAGTAGTGCAGAGGCTAGAGATCACATAGTCAATAACAAAAAAATCTAACATATTTGAGTAAAAAATGAACACATATTGCTAAGAAACTAAAATAAAGTTGAACTAAACATGTCATTACAAAAGATGACAATATATGAATAACTGAAATCTAAATCTGAGTATCAAAACATTATAACAAATCTAAAGACAGACATGTGTAAGGTGAATGAATGAGATATAAAAATGTGCTGGAATGACCAAGAAGGGAACTTAATTGTCTTCTTGATGCCCAGACTTTGAAAATTTTGCATTGCAGTTATATTATCTTGGTAATGTTTGCTTTCTTTCCTGCTTATCAGATGACTCAGGAAAGTTGACTTTTCAGTTATAAAGAAGTTATGGTTCAAAAAAACTCTATTAAATTTGAAGAGAAGTTTGTGCAGTGTTGATGATAATGGTTGAAAATGTTGATTAAGATAATAGCTATTACCTTATCTAAAAATATTAATATAATTTAAGAATTTCATATAAAGCAATAAAAAAGTACAATGACAATAATTCTTTGTTTGATTGCAGGCCAACTTTTAAAAACCTCCTCACCAATTTATGATGATTATAACATTTTAAAATCATATTTTTTGATTTTATATGTCCAAACAGATAGATGGATGGACCACCTCAAATTAACTCTGAACCACAACACTCTAGCTAAGCACAGCATCCATACAGTTATGAATGTTAAATTAATTTGCAAATGGTTTTTCAATTTTTTTTAGAAATACGTCTTATAATCACAGAAGCTACAATTAAAGTCTTTTCCCAGTATTTATAGGCTAGCTTTTAAAAATACAATTGCAAAGGTTTCTACAATGGTCTTTTAAAAAGTAAAGACAAAGCATTATTTATTACGCTTTCCAATTAATGGTGGGAGAGAATTTTAGCACTTTCCCATATGTAAAAATATCTAAGTATACAATTACTGACTAATAATTGAATGGCTAACTAAGCTGATGATTACTAGCTATCCGGGTAAAAAAATCAGAATTTCTTTGAAATGTAAAAAAAAGATCCATATTTTATCCAGTTTAAATTACTAGTATAACAAATGGAGGCTCTAATTATTATAGACACAATGATTTTGAACATATATATATATAACAGATTTAAAATATTCACTAATTAACAAATTGAAATCATAAAAATTTACTAATATATTTTATTTTTTAGTTTCATTTTTACTTATTATTCATAAGTAGTTTCAAAAATCTACTTAAACAGCTGCTCTGTTTGGTTTCTATAGTGATTGATAAATAAATCTAAGTATTCCTTAATTCAGTAAATTAAATTTGCATTTCTCTAATAATAAAAATATATATATTTAATGATAAATTATCATGTTAAATGCAAAAACTGTTGCATTAGTTGCAAATATTTAATGAATTTTATCTGTAATTTTATTGTTTAGTATAAAAGTTTAAATATTTCAAGCTTTTTAAGTGTTTAATAGAAAACATGATTGTAATTTGTAATATTTCTGTTTTAATGCTATTCAAAACTCTATCTACAATAACAATGATTGAAAAATGAAATATATTTCTGGTTTTTTTATCATACGAATTTACTTTTTTTTTTTAGTCATGTGATTAAATTACACTAAAAAAAAATAATTTAGGAAATATGAAGAGGAAAATATATTAAATTATTTAAAGCAGATTTGTTAATAAAAGTTTTTGAAATTTAATGTATTTTTATTTACACATTAATATTATTCATATATCTATCTATCTGTCTGTTTACATAACTACCTGTTTGTCTACCTAATTATCTATCTATCTATCTATCTATCTATCTATCTATCTATCTATCTATCTATCTATCTATCTATCTATCTATCTATCTATCTATCTATCTATCTATCTATCTATCTATCTATCTATCTATCTATCTATCTATCCATCTATCTATCTATCTATCTATCTATCTATCTATCTATCTATCTATCTATCTATCCATCCATCCATCCATCCATCCATCCATCCATCCATCCATCCATCTATCCATCCATCTATCTATCCATCTATCTATCTATCTATCTATCTATCTATCTATCTATCTATCTATCTATCTATCTATCTATCTATCTATCTATCTATCTATCTATCTATCTGCATTCTTCGCTGTCTGTCTATCTTTACATTTATGAATTATCTAACCGTCTGTCTATCTATCAATTCATTCATATCTTTTTAAAATTCATCCATTCATTTATTATTTATCTATCCGTATACCTAGTTATCTAGCTTTATATCTACTGCATATTTACTCATCTGCTTGTCCATTGTACTTGCCCATCCATTCAGTCATTTATTCATCCATTCCTCAAAACATTATTTCTCACCTACTTCCCTACCAACCTACTTAAACACCTACCTTTCTCTCTCCTTCCCCCCCCCCCCCATTTTATTTCTACTTTTTTTTTCTTATCTACTTTGCCTAACTGTCAAATTATTTGCTTGCCTATTTACTTATCTGTATAAACATTTACTTTTTGAATTAATTTAGATTTTTTTTTTCATGTGTCAAAGCGTCAGCCGGGAAGCGAGCCCGCGAACCCGGGACAACTGCTTGCAAGGCAGCTGTGCTGACCACTCGGCCACCAACGCTTGACAGATTTAAAACCACCATTGTCTATTAACATTTAAAATGCAATAAATTTTGTATTATTACACTATACTACTCTCTTCTAAGTAAAGAAGTTTGTAGATATAAATGGATTACCATTTTTAATCTGAATTGTATGATTATATACAAAAACGTATTAGAGCATATTAACCATGTGAACGCAAACACTCAAATGCCACTTCCAGAGATTAAAAATTTTTTAAAAATAAGTTAGTCCAAATTTCCAAATTTAATTTGTAGGCTATAAAAAAGTGCCGTTATAACCTTCTCTCTTAAGCATATAGAAAATATCGTTTTTTATGGCATACTATATATTTAATTCTTTTTTCTTTCGAATATTTAAATATATTTACTGTTTTAACAATAAACATAAAAAAAACATGTATAGACACATTTGTCAATTTATTATATACATTCCTTACAGTATCATATTTTTGATCCATTGGGAGATGTATTATAAATTTTAATTATTCTTAACTATTATGAAATATAAATAAGGTTAAATATACGTGCATGATTGATTAGTGAGACATTTCATTTTCAAAATCAAGTTGGTTGTAATTTAAACATGTTAATAGAAATGTCTATTATTTGCGAGTAGATGTTCAGTTGTTTCAAGTCTTTCCAGTTCATCCAATGAAGAAGGGTTTCTCATAGTGAAATAGATTGGTCTGACAGATTCTGTAGATTGATAGTTTAAGAATTGCTACAAGTTTGAGGGAATGTATCACAAATCTGAATGAATGAATTATTTATGTATATTTACCAGAATAATTTTCCAATTTTCTATATATACACACACACACCTATACTTTTCTTAGTATTCGTCCTTTATTCAATGATTCACAATAGTGATCATCATCAATTTGTACCCACTATTTTGATTTACAATTGATTAGTCACTATAATGAGTATAAAAAAAAATTAAAAAAATGTTTTTTGGTGCATTTCATAATACATTGGCAGTTAAAAGTGCTATGACATTCAAAAGCAAAATAGTGACTTTCATACTAAAACTGTACAGTACAGAGTTATTCATAATACACAATTAGTTCTGTGAATAATATTTTGATTATAAACTTAAAATATGATTAATGAATGTTCAGTACAGTATTTTATTTATTTTTCGACCAGTGTCTTTGCAAAACAATCCCTTCTTTATTAATGATATATCCAAAGTAAATTTTTTTATTGTTGATGATTACAACACCCCCACTCCCAAATTGTATTAATTTGTAAAATAAATAATCAAAAATATATTTTAATGACATACGACAAACAAATACATTAATACCATATTAAATTGTAAAATTTTTATATTAACTTAAAAACTGTACATTGTATTTGCTCATTCTTACGGAGTAAAATTTTTACTAACAGTACTTTATTTTCAGTAAAAATAATGATCATTGTATTGCAATTTACTTATCATAATTGTTATTTTGAAAAAAAAAAAAAGATTTTATAATAAACTTAATATGATCAAAAATTAGTAAATCTATTTGCTCGATTTTAAAACATCTCATAATGTTATTGCACATGTATAAAAAGTAGAACTGATAAAAAAATGAAAATTTTATTCAGCATAAAACTGTTAATGTAAATATATTTTGTTTTAAAAATTGTATCCAAAATTGCACGTAAATAAACTGCAAAAGATTTATATCTTTAATATTTATTTAAATAATTTGAGTGCACTAATTAAATTTTTTTTATGTCATCTCAAAGAATATGTCTACCACATCTAATAAAATGCCACATCTTGTTGCAACCCCTCCCCCTCTGGTAATGTATGAATTTGCATACCATATAAAGTAATCTTTATTTAGATATGCATAGCACATATTGTAAAAAAAGCTTTAAATATTGATTACAATATGCAAATATAGAATGCATTAGATAATTTTTTTTCCTTTTTTAATATGTCAGAATATTTTTTTAAAATAGTTTTGACAATGTATAGTATACTAATTTTGCTACTCTTATACAAGTCTTTATGATCAATTAAATAAGTTGTTACTTTTAAAATTCCAAATAATTTTATGTAAATAATATAATACAGTATTTTTTTTACCATGAAATTGTGAATGATATTTTGCTAACTTCATACATAATTTTGTATAAGTAATTTAAAATCCAACCATTGAAAGGTTGGAATGGAATTTTTATTGATATGATAATTTATTTACGGATAATAAAAAGAGATAAAACATAGATTACAAAAAAGATGTGCCATGATATTGATTATATAGATTTTAAGTAGTATCAAACTTACTAATGATAAATGTCTGTGTTGGTATTGTATAATTCAAAAAGTTTAAAAAGATTTTAAATCAGGATTAGGAAAAAAAAAAGGATTTTTTTACCAAAATTTCAGAGAGTTCATGCTATACAAGTGAATAAAATTAAAAAATAAAAGTAGTTTACAAAAAAAATAGAGCACCAAATGCTTACTAATAAAGAAATATTAAGTTGACTAGTCAGGATTAGGCATTCCGTGAACAAAGCGGTTAATTAGCATTGAAGTTTCAGAAATAAGGCTGAATTCTTTATACTTAATAAGCAAACTAGGAGCATCTAAGACAAAAAACCAAAAATTGGATTGGAAGTAAAAATCTTTATACTGGGATAAACTTTTTTAAAGAAAAATATGTTTTTTAAAATAGTTTTTTGCAATCATTTCATTAATATACTCATTATGATGATCCTTTGATTCAAAAATTTCAGAGAAGAAACAGAAGAAGCCTAAAAATTGAGTTTCCAAAGAAATACTCTGCAAAAGATTCAATTAAAAATTTAAATTACTGTATGATTTTAAAACTGTGACAAATTGAAATGAGCACTGGTCCCGTCCCCCCCCCCCAAAGAGAAAAGTGCAATAAAAGAGGAAAACCTGTCAGCTAATAAATGCTAATAATATAACACAAAAAGTTGTACAAAAGATTGCAAGAAGTTCTTATCCCCTTATCTTTATTCTGAATGGTTTTGCATATTTATGATTGATCAATTGTAAACAGCATGATAAAAATGCCTATCTGCCTTATGAATTAATTGGAAATGTTGCAGACAGGATGTTTAGAAATTCCTATTACATAAACTCTAAAAAATATTAATATCTCATAACATTAATGTTTAAACAGGAATGGCCAACTTTCTACAGTTCATCTATATTTATACAACTATATTACTTGTTTAAAAAGTCATCCATAATATTTATAAAACAAAGCCCTTTGCTCCCCCCTCAAATTATTTTCCCCATGCAAAGTAAAAACTCTTGCAAATAACTGAATGATATGCAAATATACATATAAAATTAATCATAGAATAGTGTAATTTTTTTTTGTAAACTTTCAGATCCATACATTCTCCTTTTTAAAGCAAATTTCTAAACACCAATATGATTTGACCCATACTTGCATACCATGTTATGTACATAATTACATTTATTGATTTTATATAATAGCAATCTTTCCATTAATAAATTAAACTACCAGTATGTGATATCACATTATATATCCCAATAATGCAAATGTGTTTTCTTTCTGATTACAACTTTTATATAGTGTCAAAAACGAAAACATAAAAGTATTGCACATAAAAAAAATACAACCTTCAGCTAACAGTTGTAAAATTAAACATCTGTCAGTAAATAAATATTCAGATGAGTTTTAATGTGATTCCACCAACAATATCTCATGATTTTTTGAATGTGACAGTTTGTATTATCAAAAGAAGTCAGTGGTGCACAGAATGATCATTTAGATCTAAACAAGAATAAGAAAAGATGCGAAGATTAATTAGTAAAAGCAAACTGATTTATTACTACTCCATATATAAAGTTTGTATTTATATAAAAATAAGCTTATACAATAATTTAAAGATTTATGTTGCTATTAATAAAATAAATTTATACAGAATATAGAAAGTATTTGTAAAATATATAAAACTATCCAGTATAAAACGGCATTCTTTTAATTTTTCAATGGAGTTTGTGATCATTATAAAAACAGACTTATAATGAATGGATTAATGGTTTATTGCTGCTATTTGCTTCTGATATTTTGTGATTAACTTTTTTTTTTTTTAATCCCTAATTATTTATTTATTACTATTTCATTTTTTTTAAATTGTAGATAATTTAAATCATTAATATAAAAATTGCAGATACAATAGATTGTTGTATAAAATTCTTAGTTGAAATACTTTACTCATTTACATTGTTTACTGTTTTAGCACTATCCTTTTTTATCATATTGCTGAAATAATGCTTTTTTCAAGATCAAAGGGACAATACACAATTTTGAAACTTTTATACGTTACCTTAACCACTTTATAGACATATTCACTTATGTCATCATTAATTCTTTAAAATATTATTTTATGCTATGCAATATATATTTAATTTTTAAACAAATATTTTTTAATTATTTTTATATTATTTTTTTACTATATTCACTGTTTTTTTCTATAAAAATGACCTCATTCAAATCTAATACATGCACAAATCTTTCTACATTTAAATGACATTTGCAAGTTTTACTTAAATTTAATAGAGTATTCTCAATGTTTGAAATATCAACTATTATTTCGGTCTTTCTTCAATTGCATTTATCGTTTTAGATTTGAAATAAACATTTCTTATATCTCATTATGTAATGGTCAGACTTAGTATAACTCATCTATTTACATTTTCTCTACTTATTTATTTATTTGCATGTGTGCCAGCTGGCTTTAAGTGTCAGACAATAAACTAACACATGTATATTTAAAACAATATTTTATTCAAAATAATAATGTAACCATTATACAGCCCCATTTGTAATACCAGGCTAAATTGTGGAGAACATGAGTTACTCTCTACAAATGAGAATAAATTACAATCTTACATAAATAAAGTAACAAATTATGTAATAATAATCTATTTAAAAGTATACTTATTAATTGATATTCAATTTATTTTCTTTAAAAACATTAACAAACTATATAACAGTAATTTATTTACCAAGTGTAATCATTAAATGATATGCAATTTATTTCTTTAACAAAATCCTTTACTCTTTATACACTATAATATCAATATATTTATAGATAATATAACATATTCACCATACCTTGTACCGGTCGATTTAGACAACACTCACATTTTATATCTCTTTGAACTCCTTTATCATATCTACACAGTACATATTATAATTATGAACAAACTCCTTTTGTATGGCCAGCTAGCTCACGGAGATTTAAATGAGAAATTCTGATAAATTACTTAAAACTACTGTTGTCACATATCTTTACTTTACTAATGGAATTTATATATAAATGAATAAGCAAACTCATAACTAGATTATCTAACTAGGATGAGAATTTAATAAGTATGTTTGTTTAAGCCAACAAATTAACAATACAATATCTGGGGTTAATATTAAAATAAAAGCAATATAGACTACAGGTTTGTTTTACAATACTGTTTAATATAATTAAATAACTGATTAACATAATAGAGCTACTTTCTTTACTAGTTTCTAATATTTGGAAAACATTATACAACATTAATTAAATGCTTCATTCAATATAGGTTGGAAAAGTCTATGTGCCAATGAGGTAGTGATCTGTAAACTATATATAACTCATTGCTATTAGATGCTCTAATTTATTATTAATAAAATTAATATTTTATAAACGCAAAATAATATCTTTCACAAATGAATATTTGATTTATATGTCTATGATATGGTCTTTTAATTATATAATGTCTTAACATGAAATGACTAACAAATAAATCATTAATTAAAAACATGGGTTTTCTATAATGCATTTTGTATAAAATATTGCGTATGTTTAGGAATTCACTGTTAAAAGGGAATCGCTATAAATCAAACGGCTTACCGATGTTAAAAGGATAACTAAACAAATAACAATAAATCACTTTGATTTTGATACATTTCACTTTGCCTCAACTTAGAGGCAACTTTAAAAGAAATATAGATCTCGAGAATGAAAGCAGTACTGACATAGCAGGAATAAAAACATTGATAAGATTAATGAAAATTTCACCATTATATTTGAAAAATTAAATGGTCACTCAACATTTTTGCATATTGCAACCTGGAGAGAGAGCTTCCTCAGACATAAGGAGAAATGAGGTTGGGCCCTTTTACCCTTGAGCCTTACTATTCGACTATGAGGATCCTGAAGAATTGAAATCCACATTATTAGCTTAGATTTCCTAAAATACATATAATAAAATAATAGTGAGTTCATTGAACTTAGAATAATTTGCTTATGTCAGCAATGCCTATATTAATGGAGTAGACACTTTATTCATATCCATTACTTAAATTAAATAATAAATAAAATAATTGCCGAAGCATAGCGACTTGAACTTTTTCAAAATTAAACTAGAATAAAACAACCATGACTATAATGTCATACTAAATAACAATAAAAGTAATTATTCCTTTTTATTTAGAGATTTCCCAAATGCAAATTTCATTTAAAACCCTCTATAATATCTCGTCAAAGTACCATAAAATCTATTGCGATAAATATTCATTTCCTTCTCACAAACCCGAATTAGTGCTCTAATAATAAAATACCAACATACAATATTCATTTTATTGACAGATCGCAATTATGAAGTATAGGTATTAGTGGATTATGTTTAATAAAGTAATTCCAACTCGGTGAATAAAAATGATACAGTATTCAAGGTCAAGGTATAAACATATATAATGTATAATAAATATGTAAATAATAATAATTGTATAAATATAACGAATATGTAAAAGTAATAATAATTGTATAAATGTAGAATAAAAGTAATAATTGTAATGTATAATAAATGTGTAAAATAACTGTATAGTAATTAAGAATAACGATTGTGTAAAATTGCAATGTTATTAAATCATAGAAAGTTGTATAATAATAGAAAGCCCAGCTGACCTTATAGGGTCAGAAAACTCTGTAAAATACCATATATGGTGAGAAATGTAAAAATACTGTGTGTATGTGAAAACGTAAGTGAAAACACCATATATGGTTAGTAATGTAAAAGACTCCAGAAGTCTTGAGGGGTATATAAACCCCCATAAACTAAACTAATTGTTCTTATGTTCTGAATCCATTCTGAGTATGTTCTGAGTTTTAATTATGAGTCAGAGACTCCTGCCTCTGTAAGTCAAAAGCAGAACTAGGGTATTTTATGCAGGTCACTATGACCTTTTATTATTTTATTACGCCTTATAATAGGTTAGATATATAGTTAAAATTATCTGTATTAAACTATAATCTTACCATCTCAATTCTGCCTTTGTCCATTTATTTACTTGTGGGTCATAAGACACTGCAAATTGGTGCAGTAATGACAGGAATCGAACCTGACAGCATATCGGCACAGTAACAACAGAAATAAGACATTGCAATTGGCGCAATCGGCACAGGAATCAAATCAAAGAAAGTGGCAGTTAATAAATGGAACTGCATTAAAAATTGGCTTGGTCATCATAGGATCAAATCTACAAATAATTGCCTAAACTGCAAGCTGAGACAAAGCGTAAGTGGATTCGAATCAATAGAGAAATGGCGAGCATATCGAAAGTTTCTATTTGAGAATTTAATGTACAAAATCCGAGTGATTGGTCACTGTACATTCTGAGGATAAAAAACTACTTTATACTAAATAATATTACGGAGAATACTGTAAAAGTAGCCTCATTACTTTGCTTTGCAGGCGAGAGAGTAATCAAATTAGCGAACAAACTATGTGGAAATTTGCCAGAGACACAGAAATATGATGAGCTCGTAACGCAGCTAAATAAATATTTTAATCCCCAGCCATCCAAGTTTATTGCTTGATTGCACTTTAGAAGCAGAAGGCAAAGAAAGAATGAAAAAATAAAAGAATATGACATTGTTTTAAGAGAGATGGCAAGGCCATGCCTTTACGGTAAATATTTAGAAGAAGCCCTTCTAGGACAATTATTAGTCAGAATAATTGATGACCAGTTTAGACAGATCTTACTGGCAATAAAAGATGTAACCTATGAAGAAGCTATCAGACGTGCAACAGCTTATGAATTGCAGCTTGACCAAGTGAGAGAGTTCAGAAGCTTCACGAAAACAGAACCACTTCAAACCACAATATTTAAAATGTTTGTAGTTAAATCCAAAACCGATAAACAAATTAAATGTTTTCAATGTAGAAAAATCGATCACAAACCCCATGATAGCAATTTACCAGAAACTGAAAGTTATTGAAAAATAACTGAGTATCTCGAAAGATGGCACCACCATACAAAGCCGAACAGAAAATTTACATGCGAAGCGATGGAAAGTAGCTATTTAAAAGTTCTACTATAGACGAATCTGATCAAAAAATAACCGAGTATCCCAAAAGATGGCACCACCATACAAAATCGAACAGAGAATTTACGTGCGAAGCGATGGAAAGTAGCTACCTAAAAAGTGCTACTATAGACGAATCTGATCAAATTATGATAAAAATAAAAAAAATCGACATAGAATCGTAAGTCAAAAATAATTACCACAGCTTGTTCAAAAAAGAACCAGGAAAACAAAAAACCTTGCATGTAGAAATAGAGTTAACCCTTTTCTCGCCTCCTACGAGGCTCCTCGTAGACATCTGACGTCACTCTAACTCTGCCAGTTCTTATGCTAAAAAATTCGTTTGATAGGTTTTGAATAGTTTTTTAAAAGTTCTGTAAGATGGTGCCCATTTCCGATTTATTTTACAAGTAAAAAATAAAAAAAAACGCATTTAAACCTAAACAAAGAAAGAACATCGGCTGTGATTGGTTGTTAGTGAGCTCTCAGCCGAAAAAGACATTCTGATTGGCTGGAAAGAACAAAGAAACCACCTGATCAAAGAAAATAAAGAAAAACGCTGAGATTTTCATTTCGAATGCAATTTTAAGTATTAAAAAAATATAATTTCAGAAATTAAACTAGTTTTTTAAAAAATGTACTAAAAAAACAAAATTATTTTCGAAAAATATTGAAGATTTTAGTAAAAATATTAAAGAAATATTAAAAGAAATATTTACTTTTCTATAACGTAAAAGTCGACCCCTTTGTTTATATTATAGCTTTTATGTTGCCGAAATTGAATATTTTAGAATAAATAAATAGCAATTTATTTTTGAAAGAACTTTCGTTCTCTTCATAACCTGAAAAATTAGTAATATACTTTTTATAAACGTATCTGAGTTGAATTTAATATTATAGGCGAATATGTTTTAACAATAGGCTTTGTCTTCAGTTTGTGAGTTGGCCAATTAAAAGATTTGATTTTTACCTCATACAACCAATAATATAATTAGCGGTTAAAAGGTTAAGAGACAGAGGAAAACCTTTTGTAACAAAATCTCGGAAAGTACCTATAGCACAGCAAAAATTGGCAGATCGAAACCACCATCAACAAACAGTAAATTGGCGAAGAACAGCAAAGACCGCCAGCAACAGGCAAGGTCTAGAAACCCCTCGTCTCATCTCAAAGACTATGTTAGAGAAAAAACCATACTTCTGGAGTGGGGGAGGAGTGCAGTATTCAAGGTCAAGGTATAAACATATATAATGTATAATAAATATGTAAATAATAATATTTGTTTAAATATAACGAATATGTAAAAGTAATAATAATTGTATAAATGTAGAATAAAAGTAATAACTGTAATGTATAATAAATGTGTAAAATAACTGTATAGTAATTAAGAATAACGATTGTGTAAAATTGCAATATTATTAAATCATAGAAAGTTGTATAATAATAGAATGCCCAGCTGACCTTATAGGGTCAGAAAACTATGTAAAATACCATATATGGTGAGAAACGTAAAAATACTGTGTGTATGTGAAAACGTAAGTGAAAACACCATATATGGTTAGTAATGTAAAAGACTCCAGAAGTCTTGAGGGGTATATAAACCCCCATAAACTAAACTAATTGTTCTTATGTTCTGAATACATTCTGAGTATGTTCTGAGTTTTAATTATGAGTCAGAGATCCTGCCTCTGTAAGTCAAAAACAGGACTAGGGTATTTTATGCAGGTCACCACGACCTTTTATTATTTTATTACGCCTTATAATAGGCTATGTATATAGTTAAAATTATCCGTATTAATCTATAATCTTACCATCTCAATTCTGCCTTTGTCCATTTATTTACTTGCAGGTCATAAGACACTGCAAATGAGCTAAACAAATACTCACTCATTTGGGAGAGTGTTAGATCGACCAATCAATTACAGGCTGATTGAAAATATTTAAGGAAGGTTTCATTTCACCGAACTAGATTTATTGGCACATAAATACTTAAATATTTTAAATTATAAATTAATAAATAATAAGAAACCATTATAAGAAAAGAAATATGAAATAAAAAAGCATTTTTAAGAAAAACTAGTAAAGTTGAATTAATCTTATAGAGAGCAATGACAAAAGCAAAATTACAAAAGCTATATAAGTTTTACATATCTTACAAAGTGTGTTTATCTAGGATAGGGTCGCAATATTTAATTACTGATAGTATGAAAACCATTTAAAACAAGAAAGTAAATTATATATTTTAGAAGGAATTCTTTTGGCGGTAATATTATCTTCCAACAAGTCCTTTCCCATATAGGCTTCATAACTGCTTGCAAGTTCTTTTTGGAGAGTGAAATGAGGCACATTTCCATCGATGAAATAGCTAGCTATTTTTTTTATTACTCATCAAAGTTCATTCACCAACAATTCTCTTTATGATTTCAGGAGGCATTTGATGATTTCATGGTAGCATACTGATGTTACTGGGAAAGGCTCGGGGAACAACAACTATGTGCCCTGACCTTAGCCTACATTTTTGCGTACATTAAATCATAAAATATACCGACATAGATTCAAACTGCAACTTGTTCACTATATAATCTGATTCTCCTCACTCCCTTTTTGGGTTTTTTTTATACTATTTTAGCCATTGCTCCAGGATATCCCATCTTTCCGTAGCTTGAGGCCTTGTTCTGTCCATTCATTTAAAATAATTTGCTCTATTGTGTTTCTAAGATACACTCTTCTGATAAATCCTTTAAGTCATTGTTACGAATCCATTTTTAGTTCGCAAATGGATTACTAAGATAAAATAAAATTAATTTAAGATAAGCCTCTTCCTTTCCATTCATAAATGACAGTAAATGCATTACCCTTTGTTTAGTGGCCTACGTGACTTTCCAGATTTATCCAAAAGAATGTGACTTTTAATCACTAAAATTTAATAGAAAATATAAAAGTAGTTTTTAAGCAAATCTATTTAATGGACTTTACTATTAATATTTAAAATACGCGCATATATATAATATCCACACACAAAGATATGTAATAAATAAATCTTATTTTATTAAAATTAATATTATTTAAATCTTATTATAGAAATTAAAGTAAAATTAAAATGTTCGTTACTAAATGAATATAACAAGGCTAAAGAAAGAAAAATAGGCTTGGTGTGTGTATGAATATAAAACTATCCGTCAAACAAATTTACTATTAAAAAGGTAGAGATCAGGTTTGATCTCAAGTTAGTGCTAAATGAGTCATGAAACTTGGATCGAGTTTGGATCCGATCGTTTCAACCTTTAACCTTGAGTTCAATAAACTTAAATATAATTCTATGCATATATGAGTTTATAAATATGACATTTCTTTGACTCACATATTTCTTGTTCAATCTTTAAGCACATTACAGTTTTGAAATACATACGTATGTTGGTCAAAATATAAATAAACTCTGTTAATTTAAAAACTTCCATGACCACTTCTTTTTTGAGAATTTCCCAAATGCATACTTTTTATTTTATTTGCATATTTTATAAGTTTAGAGTCTTCTTATTTCTGTCTCCACATTTCAATTTAACTATTACTCTCTACTTTTACAATCATTGTAATAAAATCTATAACTTCTTAAGAATGTTACTTGTACTACTAAAAACATTCTGTACTTCTATTTAAAAGTATTTTTAGATATAAATCTAAACTTTTTGCATTTGACATTTTCCATTAGGTTAAGTAACTAATCTTATTATTCTCTTTAATAGCATCAATTTTTACATTCTTTATTTATAATAAATCCTATTCCAACAACATATGACATTACTTCTCATTTGTATTTCCACCATTTATGTCTCTGTAATAAATCTGTTCATCTTTTGGTCAATTACTTTTTATCTTTTCTTCTAATTTTATTAAGTTTAACAATATCCCATTTAATATGAAATAGACGTTTTATTTAATGTGACCCATGGGTTATAATTGGCCAATGATAAAGTCATTATTAAATGACAACTTAGGTTCAGAACTAAAGTGTATAGATGATATTAATATTATTCTTAGTGTCCTTTACCTTTGGTGAGCTGCTAATGTCTTTACACTTTATAATTTCATGGGTACTAAAGTTACAAGTAAATATAAATAAAATATCTATATACAAACAATCCTAACAATATCTTAGAAACTATAAAGCGTTTGGGAAGTTGGATAGATGTAAAAGTTTACTCATGTTTACTTAAGATAAATACGTTCACGTAATAATACAGTGACAAAATGTGTTGAATGGTCTTTAAAAATATTTTCTGCTTGGCTTCTTTCAACTCTTCGGTAATATATCATATTATGTGTATGTACATTTTATTATAGCTAAATAAATATTTTAACTTGGGTTAATTTAATAAAAACTCAATATTTATTTTATATAATCAGTGGCCAGTAATATACATTTAAATTTTGTTTTACAATAATCATCTTTAAATAATAAGTAAATAACTCAGAATATATGTAACTAAACAACTGAAACTTCCAGTGAATTATATCACGTTTGCAATTCTATCACAACTATCCATCATCCCATACAGATTATTTCTAGAGAAACCTCAAACTTAATTTTTTTTCTTTCTAAATTCTACTTTAATTGTTACTAAAATTCGTCTTCTATTTTTTGTTTTATAATAATAATAAAACAGCATTTGATAATATTACCTGCATTGGCTTGCGGTTATTTAATAACTAGCATTCCGCCCTCTTAAGAAAGATATGCTTTATATTCTTCTTTATAAATATGTTCTTTTGTTTATTCCCACTACTATATCAAATTTATTGCTAAAAGTCATATGATCTTATATATAAATAAAATTCTATTTATAATTATTATAATTATTTTTTTATATAAAAAAGTTCATTTTTTTATTAAAGAATATATCTTCAACTATTAAAGACTATTATGTATATACACATACATTCCAAATATAATCTAATTATAGACAAAATACTAATTTAATTTTTAATTATGTAATGAATTAATTTTTTTGGTATATTATTAGGTGATGATAAGTCTCCGTGAACTCATGATGTTTATGTAAAATCTTGTGGGAATAGTTTATAACTGCTTTCTGGCCCCGGAAGCTTGAAATAATATCTAGCTGAGAAGACTGTTTCTACATATACTGTTTATGCCTAATTTAGTTAATCTTAATAAAATGTACAGTATTATTATTATTCCAATAAAAATATTATTCACTTATAAAAGTAAAGCATGGCTTTGTAGATGGAAAATTAGTTATCATCTATCTAAAGTATGAAAGGATATATGATGACACGAGAAGGAGTTTGTTGTTATTGTGTGCAATAACAGGGGGTTTGGATAAAAGGAAGAAATTTTAACTGCAAATAGACTTTATATGGAGATGGGAGGAAAAGTAAAAATAAACAATAACAGATAGAAGAAAGGAAAGAGACCTGTGGTGTAATGGTTAGTATATTTACTTGCAATACACATAACATGGAATTGAATCCAGATTGAAAGATTTTTGAAATTGTTTTCAGGTCACAAACTATCTTAGAATTGTTCAAGACAGATAGCTCATAACCAACCTAGCTAATCATCCAACTATGGTCAGTAAATGGATATCTAGTTATTTTTAGTAAGATGGTAAAAGTTCAAGCTTAAACTGATTTGATCAGAGGAGTATGGATGTACTGATGGTAAAAAGGGAAAAAAATGCCATTGTAATATGACATGATTAGTCTTCATTACAGAGAGGAGAGATGTCATGTTCCTGCAGATGATGAATTCCATAGTTATTTGCACTTTTGTAACAAAATAGAAGAAAAACAATTAAAATAAAGAAAAATATAGTACTTTCACTTATAATGAAATTCACTACATAAGAAACAAATTCTATTATCGATTTTAATACTATAAATGAAAAAGATTACACAGATAAATAATAATAATCTATAAAAATATTAATTGAATATTAACTGTTAAATACAGGGAAGAATGATTCCTAATCTATTTAGAAGATAAAAAACTTTTGTAAGTATTGCTTTTGAAAGGTCTGATTACTAGAAGAGTGAAAAAAGAATACTTGGTATAAAAATTTCTTAATTGGGCTGCATGTAGAAAAAAAGTGCAATTGAGTAAACTAAGTGACTTAAGAATTGATGAAAACAGTATTTAATAATACCACACTCTTATTAGAATTCTTGGTACAAACATTTATACATTTGTAAAAAGAGATCCAAACTTAGTCCAGTTTCAAAATCTCCATTTTGCAATCTTCATATTGGATCCATTAGTAAATAAATTATTGCAGTATTAATATTTATTATTATTATTATAATTGAAATAAATTTTTTAAAACAGTTAACTCAAGTTACTTGTTTTTAAAACTTTATTAAAATGTGCACAAATTTATGCAGAACGATTGTTTTTTACTTCATTTTTATTGAATGAGAAAATAATACTTTATGTGAAATATTTTTAAAAAATGATAATAGATAAAAATAAATGATTGGCAAAATAAATGCTTTTTGCTAATTGTTTACAGTGAATAATATAAAATATATTACATGATCACCAATTCTTATGCTTGCTCAAGCTGTTAAAACAGGCAAAACTCCTTGGAGAGTTTTGCCTGTTTTAACAGCTTGCGCAAACATAAGAAATAGTGATCATGTGATGTTTAGTGGTTTATTACCAATCCTGCCTAATAGAATAGTAGTGGCTATGGATATTAAAGAACCAGAGACACCAAAATGTATGTGTACTGATCTGAGTTCAGACTTATATGATTATATAAGCTAATGAGCTTGGATTGAAAATATTATTGTGTTTTCAATTTTAGAATCATAGTTTTATAGTTAACTAAAGAAGTAAAAAGTGGCTTCTGGAAGGTTGCACTGGATCCTAAGATCTAGGTGCAGTGCTCTCAGATCTAAAGCCCTTCACTGATGAAGGCCACAAGATAGAAACTAGCCTGGGATATTGAATGAATAGGCACTAGATAAGAATTTTATGCCTAAACCTTCTTGCATCCATTGATTACTCTGGCTTGCACTGATTGGCACTATTGTATGGGGAGTTTTGCCTGTTTTAATATAAAATATACTAAATTTTTCTACTCTGTAAAAATATTACCTAAAACCTCAAAGAATGATTAGACTAATTCAAATAACCAGATGCTTTTCTCATCCAGACAACACAGGACTGGATATTTAGCAATTGGACAGGGGAACATATTTTACATGGGGTTATTTTCAGATCTTGTAAAACATCGAAGAATTAGGATAACAAAAATCAAGCCATGGAACATGCTCTAAATGCAATCTCGTTTTATTATTTGACAAAGTTTAGAAAGTCACCTTTATTATTCAACATGGTATAAACTCTAGTTAAATAATTTTTTTTATAATCAGTCTACAATAAAAAATTATCGTGTCATTTAAAATTGTGGATATCTTTTTTTTCTTCTGTAAATCAAAAATGACTGACTAAACTCTATTCAAAGTACCATAGAAATTATGGATTCCTCAAAATAATGAAATGTTTTTTATTTATACAAGTGAAGTGTATTTGCATAAAATTTCATTTTTATCTTAACTGTTCCCCAGTTGTGGGAAAGATTGTTCTAAATAATTTAAATACAATTATTTTAATTTTAAATATGATGCAAAATAAGTTAATGTTAATAACACAATTTTATTAAAGTAATATACTAATTCTATGTAATATTAATTATATGTAATAAAAATATTAATTACGTTAAATAATATATTTATATAATTATTGTTATGTTTAAAATTACAGTTTTCTTCTTTTTTAATATACTTTTTGATCTAATTTTTTATTTTCCTAAAATGTTACTTGTTCTTTAAGTTAATAGGAAAATTTACAATAAATTCTCATTCTACTTCCGTATTTAATAAGATTTTGCAACTATAAATGAATCTATTTTTTTAAGTCACAGACTTCTAATATTAGAATAAGTGGCAGGACCATAAATAGTTATTTTATATATAGTAACAATAACAGTTAAAGGGGAAACATTATTAATTTTGTAAAATATTGATATGAAATATCTAAATTTACTAATTAAAATAATGTTTCAAGATATTTTTTTTATCTATTACTATTCCAGGATATTTAATATAATTTATTTATTCTGTTTTTATACATGTATTATCACTACATATTATATTATTGTTATATATACAGCCACATGAATGTAAGTGTATATTAATATTTTCATATTTTATATGAGGAAGAACTTACATATATTTTGTTTTTTATTCATTTATGTAATTTTCTTTGTCAAAGCCTCAGTAGACAATTTTGTTAAATTTTCTTGACAATTTCTAACTGCAACAAAAATGTTATTTGCATTTATAATACTAATGTTTTCTACATATCAAAATATTGATACTCCAATATTAATATTTTCTAAATCATTTATAGAAACAGGAAACAATACTGCATTAAATATAAAATCTTGATAAATTTCATGTCATTTTTCAATCTTATTATTCTATACATTTGATATTTAGGCTAGGGCATATCTATTATTTAAATAAATTTGGAATAAGTTAAGCAATTTTCCTTTTATTCCATAATTTTCTAAACTATGAATTAATTATAAAAAATTTTAAAAATATAGTTGTTTATTATTTAATCCATTATTAATTTTATTTGCAAAATTTTTCAATAATATAATAGTTCTTGCTTCTATGAAACCATATTGATTTTTATTAGAAGGGTGTTTATTTAATTTATTATTATTATTTTATGAATATAACTTTTTATTCTAAAAATTGTAGGATGTATAAATATATCTCTGTAGTTATCAAAGTTATTTTTAAAACCAAAGTTAAAAACTGACTTTACTGTAGATATCTTTAATAATGTATGAAATTTGTTGATGTCTGTTATTCTATTGATCATGTAAATTAAAATATCTGATAAAATACCAATATTATTTTTTATGTTTATTATTCTGATTTTTATCTATTCATGGGCTTATATTTACTCTACATTTTTTAGCATTGCATATCATTTTTCTTCATTTAGATTCAGCTCAAAAATTAAATGAAATTAGTTATTACACAAAACATTAACATCATGATTAGGATTTTTAGTTTATTATTTTTTTCTAAAAATATAGTATTAAAAGTATTTTCTAGAAGAATACTATTTTATATATTAAAATATTTTTTAAATTTTCATTATTTATAGAATAGGATTTCCTAAGTAATATATATATATATATATACTGTACCGGGTTCGATCCGCAGAAATCTTACTTACACTGCAAATGTTTTGGCTGGTTACAAACTTCTTTATAATACATTTATAATCTTATTTAATTATAAATATTACATGAACGAACTGGGATGTTTGAGCAAAGTGGAAATATTATTGATAGCTTTAACTATCAACAATACCCACGATCAGATCGTGGCCCACCTCGGCTGCTAGATTCAAACCCCTACTATCCAAACACTTTATTTGTTTTGGAGTAAACTCCGGGTGCCAGCTAGTCTAAGACTAATATTCGGACAGTAGGCTCATAATCCAGTGCTCAAAACAATCCCTAAACTAGCTCAGTCTATTTTTAATTCAATAACAAAATATTATTTAATTCATGGTGAAAGAATTGGTAAAAGAATTGGTAAAAAGAATTGACCGACAAAATAAGGCTTAAGTTTAAAGACAATTTATTAACATTAATTATACTAAATATAAATACTTTTATAAATTTTTTAACTAACAGAATATTGGTATTTTTTAAATATAATGATCACAGACATATTAATTCACACACTGACATATATAATAAAGCATTACATAATATAAACATATATATTCAGAACACACAAATCAATAGTTCATTTTTTATGTGCTATAGAGTTCATATAATTTGACTCTTGGAGGATTCACATGAATTTTTACGAATGCGATGGCTACTTTAGAAAGGAATATAAGAAAAAATGTTATTACCTAGGATTTTTAGAAATGGATATACTGCTTGCAGTTTGCTGCTTCTAATGAAGTATATCTAACTGGTTAGATTTGAAGTTTTTCTTGAGGAGGTTTAATGCTTATTCGCTGGTATTATTCTTGGAGACAGTTAGATATTTATGGAAATTCTTCAAGCTGCTACTCAGACATTATTTTCATCGGCAGATCTTGCTGTTTTACTGGACTCCAGGATAGAGATGGCCATATGTTTCTGAGCATTTTTGCATTTCTGACTGATACTTAATAAACAGAACTGTTATCTGTACTGAAACAATTAACTCAACTGAATGACCGGTAAAAATTTGGCTATTTATATATGACACATGTTTTCATTTTGATATCCTCCGGCAATATCTGTTGTCGAAATTCCTTGGATATAAGTTTATCCTTTTTAATCTTGTTGTTGGGTATTTTAATTAGCAGCCATTACAAATGTGTTGTTTTTTCCTTTAATTAGTAGCCACCTCTGTGTTTTTAAATATATTTTTTAACTTTCATTTTAATATTTATTTTCATGTGTTTTTTTTTTCAATATGATTTTAACATGCACATATACACGCATTTATTATATATTTTATTAACAAGCTTACATTTACGCACATGTATAATTTATTCTAATAAACTCGAATGAAAAGAGATTTATATTTTAACTTTTAACTTATAATAATAAAAACTCTTTAACTTCTTTTATGAAGTCTTAGTTTTTTTTTATAGGAAAACTCTCCCTCCCCTCTTTTAATTAATTAATTGTAACTTTTATTTCAAAAACTAATAATAGAGGCTATTTGACTTTTAATCTTATTTTTACAAAAACAAACTGCAATAAAACTCTTAAACTTTTACCTATTATTTCTCTTTTAATAAAGGATTTTTATTTCTAATAATTTTTTTAAACAAATTATTATGTACCAACCAATCTTGGTTCATTACACCACCCTCCCTTTGAGAGTAAAATGCATCATTTTTGACCATTTTATCTCTGACAACTTTAATTCTTAATTGTAAATATTTATTAATTTTCTAAGTTTGCTTTTTTAATCTTTTACTTTACATACTAAGGGCAATCTTTTTGAGTATGCTTTCCTTCCTTCTATGCTGAATACATTGCTTACAATGATCTAAATCCTGGATAGTGACCACTGGGACAAACTAATTTTGTTGCACAGGGATCTTTTGGAAATGAAGTGGATGCAGATTCGCTGACTTATACCGGCTTACACATATGAAAATTCAAAGCTTCATTTGCTGGGTTTCTACCAGACTTGGAAAAAGAAAGGGTCACTGTGAATGGCAGAAATTATCAACTGTCCATTTTCGACTTATGCTTTGGGAAAGAGAAATGATTCCTGACAAGTCTGTTATGGGTGCTAAATTTTATCCAGTCGGTAGCTTTAACTTATCCTTAACTAAACCTATTTTACACTACCCTCTTCCCTTAATTTCAAATCCTTATACACTCTTAATACAACTTAGATTGACTTTATATTTTTATTTATTTATCACTAATCTTACAATATTATTTTCAAACCCTTATGAACCTTATTCTAACATATTTATTTAATCTTACAATACTATTCTAAACCATCATGGACATTAGTTTACATATTTATTTATATTAACCTTTAGAAATATAATTTTAACATATTTATTTATATTACAGTATTATTTTTAAACCATTTATTTACCTTATATATTAACATGCGTGTATTCAGAAACTATTTTATTTTATTACGATCCTTTTTTTATTATTTTACTAGAGATATTTTTTTCTTTTTTCTTGATTATGTTAAACAATTTATTTACATTCTTTTATTAACTTACGGTATTCAAAACAAACTTTTATTTTATTATGCTACTTTCTTTATTATATTACTCATTTATTTAATTCTACAAACATTACTTTTAAATCATTAACTTGACCTATTTCTTTAACTTGACTTTATTGATTACTTTTTTATTTTTATTTATTTGAACTGTTTATTTACAATCATTTTCTTTATTAATATGTGTGTGGAGAAAAACAAAATCTTTTATTTTACGAAGCCTCCGTTATTATTATTACTTTCACACATTTCATTTATTATTTTAGTTTTAAATAGAAGTTTCAGATTTATTTCTCAAACTTGTTTACATTAGAGTAATCATATTCGTGCTCATTGTCCATTTCCAGTCCTTATTTTTTATTCCCTTTACTATCCCACCCGTTTACTAACTTTTAAACTATGTCAGGTGATTCCTTCTTTCTTTCTACTAATTCACTAATATAAATTATACTCCATATTCTTATGTCTATCCCTCGATTTAAGTTTATTATTTTATCTTTTTCTCCTTCTGTTCTATTTTTTGCCTTGTAAATAAGAAAACCCTTAAGCTTTGCAGACCTCCATATTTTTCCTAATCATGAATATTTTTTCCTACACTTTCTTTTTAATTTAAATCTATGTTTAAAACAAACACGAACTTTTACTTTAACCTTTTTAAATCTTTGTGAAAAATTTTCAACACTATCTTCTACCTTGAACATTATGTATCTCTTCTATTTCTTGATCTACATTTGTTTCTACTTTCTCTGTAGCAATGATATCTTATTCTAATTTAATTTCTATTTCCAAACTACTATATTTATCCCTATCTGACTCTACTATCTCTTTCATGACCTCAACTTTCTTATTTTCTTTGACAAAATCTACTTCTACGATGTCTTGATTTTTCTCTACCTTTCCTGTGATTTCACATCTTATTTCTGTTCTGAGTTCCTTAATTTCTCCTTTGACCTAATTAATTTCTTGACGCATTTCTTTCATCAATTCTGCTTTGAGTTCTTATTAGCTTTGTTCAAATTTCTGACACAATTCTTCTTTCAGGTCTTGCTGACTTTGCTCAAATTTTTGCATCATATTCATCATCATTTTCATCATCTTCATCTGTGTCTCAGATATTTCTTTCTCTTTTTCCATTTTTAAAACAATATTTTATTTCATGAAATTTAATATATGACTTATTTATTTATTTCTTTTAAAAACAAACCTCACGGCTAACTCCACCGCTTTGTCCATTTCTCTACCTGTTCTTAATGCCTTAACTCCACCCAGAATATCTAACTGTCTTTGATTTGATAGCATAAATGTCAAATATCTTTTCATTTAAAGAAAAAAAAGTTTTCGGTCAATTCTTTTTTTTTTTTTTAAATTTAACCACTTTAACATACGTAATTTAGCTTTTGTATAAAAAAATTTTTCAAACAAGAAACAAAGTATATAATTACTATTGTTTCATAGGTCCAAACCCAATATTGGGAGAAGCCATTTATGTACCAGGTTCAATCTGCAGAAATCTTACTTACACTGCAAATGTTTTGGCTGGTTACAAACTTCTTTATAATACATTTATAATCTTATTTAATTATAAATATTACATGAACGAACCGGCACATTTGAGCAAAGTGGAAATATTATTGATAGCTTTAACTATCAACAATACCCACGATCAGATCGTGGCCCACCTCGGCTGCTAGATTCAAACCCCTACTATCCAAACACTTTATTTGTTTTGGAGTAAATTCTGGCCGCCAGCTAGTCTAAGACTAACATATTCAGACAGTAGGCTCATAATCTAGCACTCAAAACAATCCCTAAACTAGCTCAGTCTATTTTTAATTCAATAACAAAATATTATTTAATTCATGGTGAAAGAATTGATAAAAGATTGATAAAAGAATTGGTAAAAAGAATTCACTGACAAAATAAGGCTTAAGTTTAAAGACAATTTATTAACATTAATTATACTAAATATAAATACTTTATAAATTTTTTAACTAACAGAATATTGGTATTTTTTAAATATAATGATCACGCACATATTAATTCATACACTGACATATATAATAAAGCATTACATAATATAAACACATATATTCAGAACACACAAATCAATATTTCATTTTTTATGTGCTATAGAGTTCATATAATTTGACTCTTGGAGGATTCACACAAATTTTTACGAATGTGATGGCTAATTTAGAAAGGAATATAAGAAAAAATGTTATTACCTAGGATTTTTAGAGACAGTTATACTGCTTGCAGTTTGCTGCTTCTAATGAAGTATATCTAACCAGTTAGATTTGAAGTTTTTCTTGAGGAGGTTTAATGCTTATTCACTGGTATTATTCTTGGAGACAGTTAGATATTGATGGAGGTTCTTTGAGCTGTTACACAGACATTATTTTCATGGGCAGATCTTGTTGTTCTACTGGAATCCAAGATAGAGACAGCCATATGTTTTTGAGGGTTTTAACACTGCATTTCTGACTGATACTTAATAAATGGAACTGTTATCTGTACTGAAACAATTAACTCGACTGAATGTCCGGTAAAAATTTGGCTATTTATATATGATGTGTGTTTTCATTTTGATGTCCTCTAGCAATATCTGTTGTCGAAATTCCTTGAATATAAGCATATCCTTTTTAATCTTGTTGTTGGATATTTTAATTAGCAGCCATCACAAACGTGTGGTTTTTTCTTTTAATTAGTAGCCACTGCTGCATTTTTAAATATATTTTTTAACTTTCATTTTAATATTTATTTTCATGTGTTTTTTTTTTCAATGATTTTAACATGCACATATACATGCATTTGTTATATATTTTATTACCAAGCTTACATTTATGCACATGTATAATTTATTCTAATAAACTCGAATGAAAAGAGATTTATAATTTAACTTTTAACTTATAATAATAAAAAACTCTTTAACTTCTTTTATGTACTCTTAGTTTTTTCTATAGGAAAACTCCCCCTCCCCTCTTTTAATTAATTAATTGTAACTTTTATTTCAAAAACTAATAATAGAAACTATTTGACTTTTCATCTTATTTTTACAAAAACAAACTGCAATAAAACTCTTAAACTTTTACCTATTATTTCTCTTTTAACAAAGGATTTTTATTTCTAATAATTTTTTTAAACAAATTATTATATACCAACCAACCAATCTATCTATCTATCTATCTATCTATCTATCTATCTATCTATCTATCTATCTATCTATCTATCTATCTATCTATCTATCTATCTATCTATCTATCTATCTATCTATCTATCTATCTATCTATCTATCTATCTATCTATCTATCTATCTATCTATCTATCTATCTATCCATCCATCCATCCATCCATCCATCCATCCATCCATCCATCCATCCATCCATCCATCCATCCATCCATCTATCTATCTATCTATCTATCTATCTATCTATCTATCTATCTATCTATCTATCTATCAAATCATAATTACCCCAAATTCACAACTCAACTAGACTAGCCAAAAAAATCTTTAAAACACTACCAATGGTTTTCACTGTTAATAGTAGACTTCTCAAGTGTAAAGAACTACAAAGTAACATATTTAAAGTAAACATTACCCACAATTCCACTTATCTTCCACACATCCTTAAAATTTAAAGAACTTTAAATAAGACAATTGCTTCAAAATCATAAATTTTTAATAATAAAGATTTTTCAATTTTTTTTATTTTATTTTTCTAAAAGAAGACAACCTTAGTTTCATCAAAATCAATAGTGTGACCTATATCTTTTTCATGGATATATAAAGCAGAACCAAGATATTTATCTCTAATCTTATTTTTATGTATCTTTATTTTTTTATTTAAGCTCAAACTATTTTGACCTATATGTACCTTTTTACAAATCCAAGGGATAATATATACTACTCCAGGTATAGTCTTTGTATCAAAAATTTTATGATTGTGTTGTGAATTTGGGGTGATTTTGATTACTTATTGACTAGTTTTGCTTTATGCTTTTAATATATACATATATATTCAATATTCAACTTTTACTTACAACATCTTAATTTTCATTAAAACTTTTTTTATTGAATAATTTTTCTCTGCTCTTATTATAAAATTAATTTTATTTCTCAAAGTCTTATATCCAAGAAATAAACTATAATTTTGTTTAATTTTTTTTTTGGACATTATTTTATAATTTGTTTTTATCTTGTATTAATTTCAGCACTTTCCTAATTATTTAATTGCAATTTTTTATTTATTTTTAATCATAATTATTTAATTTTTGATTTTTTTGTATATATCATTGAAACTTCTACATATTTTATTATAAATAGTACCTATGCCATTAAATTATTAGATTTCATTTTAGTCAAAATCTTATTAATATTTTCCAATTAGCTTTTGTCATTAAATGATATCAATTTGTTTTCAACTATTTATGATATGATTTTAGAATGTTTTATTTTATTTTGTTAGAATATAAACATAAAATAATGTTCAGCAATCTTTCCCTTAATAGTTGCAATGAAAACATTATTTATCATTAAGTTTACATTAATATGATCAAAATATGAAGGAAAGTACATTATTCACTATAATTTCTACATCTGAATAAATTTTTCTATGACAAAGTATACTATAAGCTAATATATCAATATAATCAATAGTTTTAGTATTTTTGCATAAATCAATATTCATATGACTTATTAATAATATTTCATTGTTAAATTTTCTAAAACTGTTTAAAACAATTTTTGTTCATCTACAGTTACAATCATTATTTGGTAGACTACTAACATAATTTTTTTGTTATTTAAATCAAAAATTATATAACTAGTTTAAAAGCTACTAAATGTAACTTTTAATATTTGGAAAAAAAAAAGTTCTGTGATAAAGATTACTATATCTTCATCTTTTCTGTAATTTCTAAGATATGCAATATATTTTATTAAAATTTCACTAAGAATATTTTAAATAAAGCAGAAAAAATTGATTTTGTAGATAGTACTGTTGATTTTCACAAATAATATTTAACATTCTTCTATTCTACTAAATTTGGAAGTCAAATTTAAGTGAACTTGTCTTTGAATAAACAACAGCAAAACAATAGCATATACAGTTTCAAATAAAAGATTTGCATAATGTAAAATAGGTAATTGTGAAGTACGACCTACATTGTTAGATTAAATAACCAATGTCTATTAAGGGAAATACTATTAGCTTATATATTTATTGCATGTGTGGAATTACTTATGTGCCAAATCTCTTCTATCTTGCACTTTTTGTGGTTATTCTCAAGGCAAGCATTGATATTAATAAAGTATTGTTTGTGCTTTGAATTGAGAATATTTTCCTTATTTAATAAACCAATAGTTTGACTATTAATTTCAATGTATTACATAATATTAATAACTGAGAATGTTTATATTTATATATGTCATTATTTGTGTCACTATTAACAATATGTAAATTGAAAAAATTCACAAATATTAATTGAAAGAATATAAATCAATTTAAATATTGCTTTAAAAGTAATATGATTGATTAAAAAATATTCATGTTTTCTTTCCAAAGTACTTCAGATAAACCTCTATAAAAAAATTGAGGTAAAGGGAAAAGAAGCTCCATTCTTTTCTCTAAAAAAAGTTTTGTTTTATGCTTTGGATAGAATTTTAATAAACTAGTAATTTGAATATTAATCTTGATGTATTACATAATATTAATCACTGATAATATATATATATATATATATATATATATATATATATAAATATATATATATATATATATATATATATATATATATATATATATACACACACATATCAGGGATGAAGCATCCATGTATTGAATGGAATAAATGCTTCTATAGAAAGATTCACTAAAACTTCCAAAAGCTTTAATCAAAATTCAATTTAAAAAATTCACTTCCAATTTTTTTTTTATCAACAGTTGAATTGTCTTTATATATGCAAAGAATGAATTTGACTAAAGCATTCTCAGTTGCTTATAAGAAGTTCAAACAATGCTTAGATCTAATTTACAGTTAAAACTTTTAAGAATGTTAGAAGGATTTGGAAGATAAAATATATTGATAAATATATTCTCTGATTTACAGATAAGAGTTTCAGATTTTTCTAGATGTGTGAAATATATTGTGGCAAGTGAAATAAAAACATTCTAAAAAAGAAGTGTGCTTCCATTCCTAGGAAAGTCGCACTTCATCACTGATATATACATATACACACAAAATGGAAGTTTAAAGCCACAGAAAATATATAACAGAGAAATAAACAATAAGTGAGATTAAAATAAATTCATTTATTAATTTGCTGAGTTAACTTTTGATGATTGTATGTTTCAAAGCAAAAATGGTAGTAGATAAATAATTAGCAGAGTGTGATGGTAATTCTAACTATAAAAGAATGAATCTTGCCAATGTTTGAAAGATTTACATAATTTATAATAGATAATTGCAAAGTGCCACCTATGTTGTCAGATTAAATAACCAATGTCTATTAAGGGGAACACTATTGCCTCATATATTTATTGCATGTGGGGAATAACTTATGTGCCAAGCCTATTTTATCATGCATTTTTTGTGGTTCTTCTCAAGGCAAACAATCATGGCAGATGCAGGTTTGACTTCAATTTGTATTTATTACTTATTTCTCTCTTTCTCTCTCTCTCTCTCTATATATATATATATATGTGTGTGTGTGTGTGTGTGTGTGTGGGTGTATGTGTCTGTGTGTGTAATTAGTTATATGTAATGTTCTAAAAAAACTGACAAAGTAAGACTATATATATATGAAACTTATGTGTTTATTCTACCTTAGATAAAAATTAATATAATAGAAGATTAAATTTGCACTACAGAGAACAATAAAATATGATTCTTTATTATATTTATTCTTAATATATTTATTAAAATTAAGCACTGACACAAGAATGCCATATTTATCAGAACATTACATATTAATTCTTAAATTCTATGAATATAAATGCCATGCTGATATATTTTTTTATCTATCCATAGTTTTTAACAAAATACACATTTTTTTTAATCATCTACTTTGGTAGTTTTATACTTTGAACATTCATTATACAATGGAATCAAATTGAACTCAAGTATAGGAAATAAGTGCCTTTTATTTTCACTTCTAATTTACTTCAAAATATAAAAAAAGTTTATTCGCTATGCCTGTTTGATTCTATATGTGGACATGGGCAAAAAAAGTCAAATATAACGGTGGCTTCTAATAAAATCATCTGTAAGCATCTGTCCTACTTAATAATCGTAGGTTATCAATATTTCTCTTAGTAAATTAATATTAGATCCATAAGAAAAATTATTTTAAATAATAAGCAAAAATTAAGTAAGTTTTTTTTAATGTTATTAAAAATAATGGGAAAGCTAATTTCTTGAGAAGTCAGTCTATCATTCTGTTGTTGCACAAAATAATACAAAATAAATGCAGATTCATATGCCATTATATATTTGAAATCAACTATTACTTCAGTAAGCAAGTTTTGTTACTCTAATAAGTACTCTCAACAAAACAATACAAAATCATCTGTTTATCATTAATGATAATTTGCCATTGTTGTCAATAAAATATTATGATTTCTTATTACTTACAATTTACTACATAACATTAATTCTTGTAGCATAGAAGTATATACAGTACATACAATTAGATTCTTAATGATTTCAGCTGTTGGTCTAATATTTTAGTAAGTTATTAAAAAGTGTGATTTGGTTTAATAAAAGTCTAATCTATGATACAATTAAAAATTAAAACAATCTGCTATATTGATCTATTTTTAAATAAATCTTAAAATTATGTTTTATATTGATTTATTGTATAATTTTTTGTCTATGATATTTTCCATTTATAAACATTATTATTTTTACACTTAATAATTTAATAAGTAGATTTGAAATATTTTATTTTTTAATTATAAAATTGGAATTTTATTCTGATGGGTTTATTTATATCTATTTAAAATAAATCCATTATTTAAATCTTTTTTTTAAAAATGACAAAAGGTTTTATAAATTATTTTTTGATATATATATTTTTTATATAGAGAAATATTTTGTAACTGTTTTATTTTGATCTTTTATACTGGCAAGATGTCATTCTGTTTGTTAACTTAATCAGCTCTTTTCCATTTCTAGACCATAATGCCTCGAGATAGATTTGGTTATATCAATTTTGTATGACATTAGTAAACTGTCTAACAAGTTCTAAACATAACACAAATGATAAAAGCATTTTAAAATATTTTTATTATTTTTAAAATAAAATGCAATGATTATTATATGTTTACATTTTTTTCAAAGAGATATTTCAAACTCAGGTCTTTGTTACAAGTACAATGATTTTTTTTAAATATAAAGATTTATATATATATATATAAAGTATATATTATATCATTTAAAAATAATGTATCTTTTAAAAAAAAAAAAATTACACAAGATAAAAATAAATTTATAATTGCTTTTACCTGAGAATCAGATAGATATAAATTCACCTATATGATTACAATACCTGTTAACTATTGAAAAGTAAATTTGAAAAGTTAAATCTAACTTTGAATTGTTCTAAGAAGAAACAAAAAAGATAATACTCATTAGGTTAATCATAGCTAAAGGTTAAAAAGTTTATGCTTTTTTTTTTTGCTTGGCTAAGAGTATTTTCTGATCAACAATCGAATGTTACCTGGAGTCGTTATATGATTATCTGGCAAAAAAAAAAAATTCCTGAAACTTATATTCTTTTTATAGTTTCTATTTGTACTCCACGTTTTTCATAGTGTTATGCAGATGTGAAACCTTCAGATTAGATATATTATCTAATATAAGCTAAAACTACTCACCATCATTTATAAATATATAAATTCTACTTGTGAATTTATATAGTTGAACACTTCCTGTAGCTAACATCTTTACTTTATTTTAGAGCATTCATTATAATTTTGAGTCATCAGTGAACACCTGATATTATAGTGCTATAAAATTGTTATCTCAAGATTGACTGGTTTTTGACATTTGCTTTCATCATTGAGTATCTACTAGCACAGCCCTCTTTTTCTTATTTATATTATTCAAATTAATAACCTAAAATTAAAAATACCCAAGGTTTCAATTCAAGCCCTACTTCCTTATATAGTTATATAAATCTGACAACAGATTTGTCTCTGGTATTTTTGAGACTCCAGTTTTATGACAAAAGTAGGCTCAGCCTACTTTTTGTGTAAAAAGGTTTAATCACAACATAACATGGTGTCTCATATGCTTCTAAGAACAGTTATTTTCATCCTACATTAAGACCATCTACTGTAAATTTGAGTAATCAATGAACACTAGAGAGTATAGTGCTATAATATACCCATTTTCAGTGTAATCAGTTTTTGGTTTGTCTTTACCAGTCAAGAACAGAATTTAAATCTGGAATTAATGCACTTATACATTTATCAGATTCCCATTTAATCCTTTAAAGAATTCAAGTTAATTATTGAAGTTTCAAGAACTTTAGTGCTATAAAATCCCATCTCCAGTATAATCAGTTTTGGTTTGCCTTCATCCATAAAGACTAAAATTCAAAGCTGGAATTAATGCATTTATGCATTTACTCATTCTCATTTAACCCTTTATACAATTTAAATTAATTATTGAAATCTCAAACAAATTATAAAAAATGACTTAGCATCAGATACATATTATATATCACTGTGCATATAAATTAACTTGGGTTTGACTTTTTTAAATTTCAGATTATTACCTTAAATATTTTAAATAAGTAAATAGTACTACTTGATATATAAGTGCATTAATTTTAGTTTTGAATTTTAATCTTCATGGATTAAGGCAAAAACAAGAAACTAGTCTGTCTGCTAATAGAAATTTTATAGCCCTATACTATTTGGTATTATTAGATTACTTAAGATTATAATAAATGAATCTAGAGTAGATTGAAGTAATAACTGCTGTTGGAAGCATATATTAGTAAGCAAATAAAAAGTACATTAATATACTAATGTATATATTAAAAAAACCTTTTCCATAAATCAGATTGATTAAACAGACAATAAATTATTATAAGAAGTAATAAAAATAGTATAGCAAGTAAAAAAAGTGTGGACATAAATAAGTTGTATCTCAGTACTGGTTAGAAACATATAACAAATGAGTATTTATTTGTTCTATGTTAAAAAAGTGTAAATAAAATTTGGTAAATAAAGAAAAATAATTAATTAAAAATATAATGAGTCTGTTTTTTAAAGAAAAGTTCTACTATTACATTACTAATATAAAAAATAAAGATAACAAATATAAAACTATGTAGTTATATGATGCAAAGAACTGGATCATAAAAATATAAAAAAGATGAATTATTTACAGAAATAAAAATTTTAAAATCTTTAGAATAGTATATAAAGATTATATGTAGGAGATAATAAAAAAGAAAGTTTCATAAAAACTTAAAAAGTAGAGGACTAAGATGGAAAAGTAATATGGAAAAACAAATACAATAGAAAACAATATTGAGGATTTAATACACTGTATAGGCTTTCACACACCTGCACTTATAATGTAATATATAAGAGATTGGAATTCAGACTTTCACACGATCCTCACTTTCCATGCCATCTCACATTGCTAACCCACCTGATCACACACATGTTGAAAAGACAAATAATCACCAATATACGTATTTCATGCTAAATCAGCAATCATAGTTGGTATATATTATTACCTCCACACATATATACAATCAGTGCTCAGCTTTATATTAAGATAGCCTATCTTCATATTTTAATGAACAAGCTTCAAACTACTCCAACCCACAACTCTTCCGCAATCCATTTCATCGAAAATCTGATGAGAACATTCAAAGCTCACCTTAGTGCCAAGGTTGTCATCCTACCCATGTTGACATTAGTCATTCTGACCCTCATGTGTCAGAGAATAATCCATTTACATACATATGTGAGGGATGTGCAGATTTTTAATGCACTATGTTTCAATATGCAATTTAATACACTGTACATGCTTACCCACTCCTGCACATATAATGTAATACACAAGGGATTCAAACTCAGATTTTCATATGAACTATTGGTGATTATTTATCTTTTCAACATGTGTGTGATCAGGTGGGTCAGCAATATGAGATGGCATGGAGAATTGAGAGTCATGTGAAAGTCTGAGTTTTAATCCCTTATATAATATTGAGGATTGAAAAATTACATTATTGAGATAATATGATGCAGTTCACCAAATAATTAAAAATAAATTGACGCTAATGGAAGATAAAAAGGCCCTAAGATACTTATTAATAAGGCCAGGAATTGTCAGTAATTTGAACATCCTGTGAAATAAGTAGTATTCTGAAAATAATGTTTATTGTTTTTTTTAATAAAGAAAATTATTAATGCTAATTAAGGAAAGTATTCATTGTATCAATATTTCATACTCTGTAGTCAAGTTGCAATCTTTAAGTGTCCATATATATTCAATGGACCATTAAAAAGAATGGATTTCCATTCTTGCTATTAAAAGATGTGAAGGTTGCCTTTACAGCAGTGAGAAATATTGATTACTATATTAACTGCGAATTTTTAGATGGTTACTGGTTGGTGTGTGTATATATATATATATATATATACATATATATATATATACACACACCAATATATATATATATATATATATATATATATATATATATATATATATCATCAACCATTATCAATCCACTGCAGGACTGAAGGTCTCTCCAAGTTCAATCCATCTTTTTCTATTTTTAGCTTCTCTTCTCCACATCACCCCTGCACACTTTCTTATCTTATCCACCCATCTCACATGTGGTCTCTTTCTAGGTCTTTTACAATCTCTTGGAATCCAGTTTAAAATTTCAATTGTTCATCTGTTATCATCTCTTCTAACAATATGTCCAGCCCAACTCCAGTCTTTTAATTTTTTCAATGAGGTCAGTAACACCTGTTTGTTCTCTTACCCATATATTGCGTTTTCGATCCCTTCTTGTTATTCCCAAAATGCATCTCTCCATACTTCTTTGAGTGGTCTGAAGTCTCTGTATTGCTCTTCTATTAACTGTCCAAGTCTCAGATCCATAAGTAAGAACTGGCAAAACACATTTATTAAAAACCTTTCTTTTCAAACACATAGGCATATTTACTTTTAGTATCAAGTTATTTCTACCAAAAGCACTCCAACCAAGTTTAAATCTATGATTAATTTTATCCATTATATTTCCATCTGTATTAATAATCTGACCAAGGTATTTGTAACTGTTAACTTCTTCTAACTCATCATAATAAATCTTTATTTTCATATTTTGAGAAAATCTATTAAACATTACTTTAGTCTTTTTAACATTTATCTTTAATCCTACTTTCCTACTTTCATCTGATAACTCCTGCAACATTTCCTGCAGCTCTAAAGCATTATTTGCAAAAACAACTACATCATCTGCAAAATCTAAATGACTTAAATAATTCCATTTACTTTCACTCCTTTAGCTTCCCATTTTAATCCACAAAATACTTCTTGTAGCACTGCTGTAAAAGGTTTTGGAAACATGGAGTCACCCTGTCTTACACCCTTTTCAATGTTGAATTTCATACTGTCATTATGTAATCTAAATGTTGCTGTTGCATTTTTATAAATATTCTTCAAAATATGACAATATCCTGAATCTACACCTTGATGATCCAATGCTTTAATCACTGAAGAAATGTTTATAGAATCAAATGCCTTTTCATAATCTACAAATCCTAAGCATAATGGCAACTCATATTCATTTGTCCTTTCTATAATTTCTCTCAATACCTGGATATGACCTACTGTACTAAAGCCACTTTTAAATCCAGCTTGTTCTCTTGGTTGGTGGAAATCCAGTGTTTTCTGTAGATGAGTTGTAATTATCTTAGTAAAAATTTTGTATAAAATTGATAAAAGGCTGATATGTCTGTAATTTCTAATATCTTCTTTATCACCTTTTTTAAATATTAATATTAGTACTGCATTCTTCCAATCATCTGATACATGTTTATCATTTAGACATTTGGTATATAACTTTGCTCAAAAATTTTCTATTTCTTCACCTGCTTCTTTTAACATATCAATTACAATTCCATCATTACCTGGAGTCTTCCCTTTCTTCATAAATTTAATTGCATGTCTCACTTCCTCATTCAAACTTCTGGGCAATTTGGAAGATATAATATGTATAGGAGGCACTTGTTCTTTATTACTATAAAATTCTTGATAGAAATAATGCCATCTTTTTCTCTTATTGCAGATATAAATTTCCTACCAATACCAAAATGTTGTTTTACACTCTTTACACTTTTATTCTCTTCTACAGCTTTCATTGCTAGTTCACAATTATACTTTCTTATATCATTTTCAACTCTTTTCCACACCATTTTACAAAATTCGAGATATTCAATCCTTTTTAATGAATCATTGTTGTATATCCTCATATTCCTTCTTTTATTCATAAATTCTCTAGTCTCAGTAGAAATTTTATTGGTCAATTGCTTCTTTTTTCTACCAGCTATCTTTGTTGCAGTTTTTAAAAATGTATCACTTATTTTCCTATTAATATCATTCAAATCTGAATCACGTTCAAAATCTACTAATACTTGAAACTGATTTGTAAGTTCTAATTTAAATTCATTAGAATGTTTCTGAAGATTAGGAATAACAACTGTAAATATTGTTTTTCTTAATAATTTTTGTCTCTCTAGTTTTGCATTAACATGTATGTTACATCTTACTAATCGATGATCACTTCCTGTGTTAAATTTATTAAGAACATTACAATCTTGAAATATGTATTTTCGGTTAGTCAAAATATAATCCAATTCTGCCGTACCTTCAATTGGATGCTTCCATGTCCATTTCCTTTTAACATTTTTCTCAAAAAAAAGAATTCATAATATAAAGTTTTTCTTTTTCTGCAAACTCCACAATATATATATATGATAAACAAAAATGCAAGTTAAAAAACTTCTAACCTTTATTTATTCCACAGATGGCTTCTACCAAACCCATCAACTATGTTTTGTTTACATAAACGTCAGAGTAGTTAGTATTCACTATCTCTAACTATAATTCCACTTTCAGATCAATAGTTAGAGATAGTGAATACTAACATATATATATATATATATATATATATACTACTATATATATATATATATATATATATGCGCATATGTTATGCAAAGTGTTTTCCTGAAAAATAGATATTAAGCCTCCAAATAAATTTTTTTAAACACATTATTCAAAAAAATAAAACCTGAATTATTAATAGTAATATATTGATGTTGCTTTATATTAACTGAAAGCAAAAATTGGTTAATACACTAACACAAGTTAAATGGATGCACATAATAAAATAAAATTGAAAGTAATCTTTTAAATTTAATATATCAAATAGTTAATCTTGTAAGGTTAATCTCAATTTCATTTCATTATATATATATATCAAATTTAAGCATAAACAGATAATATTATAATACCGTGAAAGCTAAACACCTTCAAACAGATACGTTATAAACATGCTTACATGACAGCCAAACAGATGGAATAATGACATCACATGGGACTCTTAATTCTCAAACACAAGCCACAACTATCTGATTGGCTGTCACATAAGCATGTTTATAGCGTATCTGTTTGAAGGTGTTTAATTTCACATTATCAAATATATATATATATAATGATCTGAAATATGGTAGTGTAGCTAATTTTTTGAAATTCGTCAATCAAAACATGCATAAAAACATCCCTGTTTTTACTGACAGATAATAGGCCAAGGACTAGGATCTAAATCCAATATAAGTAACATCTAGGGTTTAAACATAGCATCACCAGCAATAAGTATTTAGAGTCAACAGTTAACTCTTGTTATTAAAGGTGGTTAATGCATAATCTTAGGCTAAACATCATTTACTAAATGTCAAATTTTAAGGCATATTATAAAAGCAATCATCACTATTTTATCTGTCTAAACATACATAAATACTAAAAATAATTATAAAAGCAATCCTATATTAAAAATTAGCATCAATGCTCAGAACCATATGGGGCCATGATCAGACTGGCTATCATTAAAGTAACTATAATATCTACATAATGAATAGACTTTAAAGATGACCTTTATTACTTTAGCATCATTCAAATGATTCTTCAGAAAATAATCTGGTTATTTACATATATAGACTTACACACATATATTGCAAATACTATTATAGTGGAACTAGCTTTGGAATTGTAAAAACCCTAGGATTTGTAAACAAGAGAAAATGTCTCCATACTAATTCATTCTATTGTTAAATATTTTTTCTGGGATAACTTACAAATCACTTAAAGCACAACTCTTTGATAAAATCACTCACAAATACTGGTAATTCATTGAAGAGATAGTTAAAAGAGTAAATAGACCAGAAAAAAATTCAGAAATTATAGTAAAGTTAATTAATAAACAAGAGAATACAAAATTTAGAAAAAATAATATGACAAATCCAGGTAACACACATATTTTTATACAATATCTATGATTTCATACAACACATATTTATTATTCCATTTTTATTCTGCTTAATTCATGTTTAATCTAATTGAGTTATTTCCCTACAATAATCAACCCTAAAAAATATTTCGCAATAAACTAAGAAAATAATATTTAAGTTGAATCCCCATCCCACCATTCTTTTGCAAGTGAAGATATCCATATACCATTTTTTACCAAGTAAAAAAAATATTTCAACAAAAGCAATTTAAAAAAAATATTCAATATTTTTAATGTAACATTTGTAAATACATTGAATATACACCTTACAATATAATCATTTTACTATAGATTTTATCCAGTTTTTCTTTTGTAATTGATTAATTGAGAATATTTCTGGTAAATCTTGTAATAGTAATTTGGTCATCCTCTTAGTTCTTGGGTTTTGTTCATTCTTATTAGTTCATTTATTCATATAGTTTTTTTATTCTTTTTTTTTGTAGTTCAATATTTTCAATTTAATAATTATTTTCATTTTCTTCCATTTAGCTTTTCTTCTCTTCTTTTTGTATTTTCAAAGAAACTTTATTAGTGAATAAAAAAATTGGTTACAAACAGTGATGTTCAGATGAGGACATGTGTAAGCAGGAGCTTCTTATTTGGGAACTAAAACTGTCAGTGTTAAAGCCCTTGTAAAATATAGATGAAGAGAAAAAACTTCTATGGTACTGCAGAGATAGCATGGGAGAATAGGGAACTTTATTTACTGGGAATCTTGAAAAGTTTCCATGTATTCTCATAGCTAAACTTAGAAGAGAGAATTTTGTCTTTACTTTGGATTTTTCTGAGGGTTCTAAAGAAAATTGTAAGGGGGTTTGGTTGTGGGATGTTGAATATCATTTGGCACCAGGTGATCTATATGGAATATGTAATGAATATCGAAATTCTTCTTTTTGTAGCTCCACATTTCCAGTTTAACAATTATTTTCATTTCGAGTTAACATAAGTTGAGACAGTTATAATTTTGAATCAACCAATACATAAGGCTATTTGATAGTTTCTGTCAGTCCTTTTAATGAGAATGGTTATACAGTTGGGTCAGAAATGATTGCTTTCAGCAGAAGTTAGCATATGGTTTTTGTAAATTCTGTAAAGTTATACTGCATCTCAAAAACCATTTTTTAAAATTAAGAGCCAGATCAATTTAGCAACAGACTTCCTATATAAATTTTTGAACATTACTATTATTGAACTGCTACTGAAATATACTGCCCATATTATTATTTTTTTAAAAATAATCCTGACATCATCTTCTATCTGATTGCATAATTACTGCAGAATCTATTGCATTAAATCTTGACCAATTGATTTTTTTTCACAAGATTATCATTTTTCTAAAAAATCCTATTTATACACAATTTGAAAAATTAAACTTCATTTCTTTAAAGATTCCAAGATCCCAACCCTTTTCATTTTTTTTAATTAATTGATAAAAAAACTTTCATTTTTTCAGAGATACATATATTCTTGTCTTGTTTTTTAAATTAATTAATTATCAACTTTTAAAGATCTTAATTCTTTTTTTTAAAAATTAATTGATAGATTTTTATAGAGATCTTAATCCTATCACTTTTCTTTAAAAAAAAAAAAAAAATATAGAAAAAAAAATCTTTTTTCTTTTACAGTTATACCAAATAAAAATTCACCATTTATATGATAATTCTATTAAGAAAATATTTTATTAAATTTAATCTAATCTAGCTAGCTATATTTCTATTTAACAACTAGGCTCTCCTGTAGGTAATATAAAAAAAATAATTATTCTCAATATATATATATATATATATATATATATACTATATATATATATATATACAATATATATATATATATATATATATATATATATATATTGTAATGGGATGGGATGGGTGAGAAGTTGGTGGAAAGTGTAAGGAAAATAGATTTGAACTGGGGTAGTGGTAAAGTCATCATTAACCCCAGTAAAATTAAATTATAAGAGTATGAGATTAAAGTCTCTGACAACATTGAGTGAGATCATTGAGAGATCAGAAGCTACTAAGAAGAGCAAGTAAAAGCATAATCAATTATATATCAACCAGCATTATCAATAAGTCAAAGTAAGTATAAGTAAATACCAACCATCATCATTATTAGGAATAAACAAATCTATACAATACATCAATACAGTAAATCAACAGTCAACCTTGTGACTGGATCAGAAAATGGGTTTTCTGTAGACCAGGCTAACTATTGAACCTTTGCAGCTTGGGTAATTATTTAAATATAACTTGGATGCACCAGCTTAGTGCCCATCCATTAAAATACATAAGAATCAGAAATCAAAACCATAATTCTGGGACATTTATAACATGCTGATCATCATCAATGCTCTGGCCACTTGTACTGGCCAACTATAAACTTAAATTTTTTTAACAAGACTAAACTAAACTAAAATATAGTGCATGGGCTTTAAAGAGTATCCTCTTTTGCACCAACCAGGATGATGATTGATCATCTCTGGATGCCCAAAGTACTAAACACATCCCCATTTATCTGTGTCTGAATCTAACCCAGAAAACACAAGCTCTATTACTGTATATGAACAAGAGATGATGGAATACAATTTTTAACAATTAAATACAAGTTTATTAATAACAATAAAAAATAGTATTTAAGGTCTTATAGGTTAAGGGTTCTGATTTTGAATGATATAAAATATTATATACACAATTAAAGCTATCATATTGATTTACAATATTTTTTAATAAGTTTCTACAAACACATATATATATCCATACACAGACGTGCGTTTTATAATATACAAGAAATTCATTTCAATTAAACATAAAAAAATTATAAAAAATGATTAAAATTTACATATGTGTTACAATTGACAAGCATTGGTATCTGCAATACAATTGACAGATGCATGTGACTTCTGAACATATTTAATTTTTACATAAAATAATACATGATTAAGCTTTTAAATTATGTTTAAGTAATACAAATACTTATGCTAGGTTTACTATAACACATATATAGAATTGCACAGATTATTAACAAATTTAATTTTGTCACACAATACTTGTATAATTAATAATTTCATAAAATTTACACACTTGTTATGACAATAAAAGTTATTTTCACAATTACTCATTGTAGAAAATGTATAAATTGCTTTTCTTATTTTATAGTAAGTTCCACTCTTTATTGATTAGTTTCTATCAACTTTTTTCTTTCTTTTAATACATGAAGTTATTTGCTTGTTTGCTTTACTTTAAAAATGTCTCTTTTTATCTTTTTAATAAATGAAAGATAATATCGTTTTATAGAATCCAAAAAAATATATAAATTTTGAAATGTCTTTTTGCTTGATTAGTTACTGCTGATTAAGTAGGCAAGATGAGATAGTAAAATGAATATGTGAACTGCAGCTCTCCATGCCATGATAAGCAAAGAGTCAAGCTGGACTATCAGTATACAAAGTTCCATGACATCATGAAAAAATACCTCATTTTTAAGCACTGCCCTTCTAAGTATCTCAAAAGATCATCCTCAAAGAGCAGTATCCAAAAAAAAAGGCATTGCACCAACCCTGCTCATCTCTGTGAGACTTAGGGGTATAATATAAATGTGGTCTATTCATGAGGCCAAAGCCTATTCATGAGGCCTATATATATTCACCACTGACTACCCTGGGAGCTCAACATCTAGATCTAGACAGTGCCGAGCCTATACTTCGGAGTGCCATGGACACCTGCATCCAGACAGCCCCACCTAACTATAGACTCACCATAAACATAAAAAGTACAAATTCACGCATCACTTTCAAAATGTAATTTTACATACGTGTGTGCATGTGTGCGCACGCTGACGTTTACATCATATTTTAACTTAATAGCAATAATATTATATTTTCATTATTAAATTCTTTGGAAAATATGCACAAATTTCCTACATATACATGTGTGTATAAACAAAATATAGATATAATTTAAAATTAGTTTCAATTTATAAATTCTCTTTTTTTTCTTTCGTTAAAAAAAGTATAGTCAATTTTTGACAGGTATTTGTTGATTAATTATCAATGTTTTTAAATTAAATTATTGAATCATCGATTCTTTACTTTTTTTTATAAATAATTTTTTTCAAAATAATGTCCAGAGAATTATTATTCAAAAACGTCTATTTTGCCTTTAAAACAAGATGGTCAATGAATTATTCTTGACTCTTAATTATAATTCCAGTAAAATTACTTTATATTCTTTTAAAATATATAGATTTTTAACCAACTTAAAAATAATATTGTTCTATATATGTCTATTTGTATATGACTTATCTTAAAATAACTCACCAGTTATATATACATTTATCCATACTTTTCTGCATATATCTGACACAGCATACGCATAATTAACTCTTCGGCAAGCTAGAAGATTTTTTTCTTGGTGAGTTTGGTTTTAGTGATTGTCATCATCAGGTAAAAGTATAATCCATGTATAATGTTGGTCTATAGTTGGCCTCCAATCTGTGTAGAACTGTTCCAGGCAAGCAGCTGTCCTTTCCATGTTTAAGGCTATGAATAACAGAACAAAGAAGTGGGTCATTTTCTCCATGTGAATTCAAATTCCTGCTAAGGAAAACAGTCTATTATCTTGCCTTCAACTACATCAGTTTATGGTAGCTATTCTGCAAATTCTCTGGTCAGCTAAAACCAACTGCTGCACTTTATCAAGTTGCAGTAAAATATTGAAACCAATTTTTAGCAGACCATTCTTACAAAAATTATTATCCAGACTTTGCAGTTGGCCTAGTTGGTCACTGCTTAAAATATTAAAAACTCTTCTGACCAACTCTTACAAAACTGCAAGTAGAACTGTTCTTTTCAAAATCATTATCCAGATGGGCTGATATTTTTTATCAGCTCTTTTTATAAAATTGGTTAGGTCAGGTGACAAAAACACAGTGGCTCTTTTCAATCTCTCTAATCCATTTGAAAACAAGCTGGAATTTCTATCAAAGTGTGATTTTCATGTTTTTACTTTAATCTTTGGAATTTGGACAAAAGTGTGATAATCTTTAGAATTTTTAATCTACAAAGATTTTTAACAACATAGTAGAAATGCAAATAAGCATTAATTAAAAAAGATATTTTATACAAGTATTAATTAAAAGATTTTAAAAAATAAATTATGCCTTTTTTTTTATTAATTTCAAAGTCAGAATTACAAATATTATTTATCAGACCTTTTTTAAAATACTTATTTCACAATGAAATTTTACTTTAAACCTAGAGTTATTTAACCCTTTGCTTATTATTATTTTATTTTAAGAAATATAAAAAAAATATCTACAAAAATTTATTCTGTGTTTATTTCTACTTTTCCTTTATTTTAGGTATATATATGCATATACACTATATTAGTGTGTGTGACGTAACCCAACTGGTTACAATATATATATATATATATATATTGAAATCTCAAATAAAAAATGAAAAAGATGAATATGCAATACTCATTTCATCTATCAATTAAAGGCTAACATGTTGGGCATCTCAAAATTATAATGTACAAAATGGAAGCCTCAACTCATTATACTGTTTAATTACTATAATATTTAAAATCTTTTTAAGGTTTTCTCAAATCTTTCATCAATACTTCTAGGTTATTATTAAAAAATATTCATTATAGATTAAACAAATAAGATAAATTCTTCTTTTTAACATTAAAATCAGTATGTTGCAAATGGGTTTATAAATTATTTCCCAAAAACACAAAGGGATATTCAGAAATGTATTCAAAGTCAGGAGCATACAATCAAAAAAAGAGATCCAATATTTTTTTTAATTATTCATCTGTGACTCCTAATTTACTCAGCTGAAATAACAATTACTATTTGGCTTTTTACAATTCAGTATTGAAACTTAAGATTAGGCACGGTGGTCAGGGATATGCAAGAGACTCATGATTTTATTCTCGAGTTAGCCAATAACCAAACTAATATTAATTAAACATTCATATTTACATAATCGAGGAAATATTATATAGAATGGGTATCGAATAAATGAAACGTAACTGCAGACGTATAGTTTAAAATTATTTATTAATACATTTTAATAAAACAATCTAATAATATTTTATGGACTAACAGCTTCAGTAGCAGGATTTGCAACATGATTATATTTTAAAAAATACATTTATTTATTTACACATTATTTTATATTGGGGACTCAGTAGCGGTATTTCCGATACTGTAATGTTTACAAAGGGAATTCACTTATTTGAAGGCTTAATCTAGCTACCTAAAATTCTCGAGTAAGTATTTCTAATGCATGCCTTGGGGAATTTATACCTTTGCAATGCAAGAGTCTAAAGTAAGATTTAAGAGTAGCGGCGGACATATATTTATTCAATTAAACTATTTATTTTATGACTAAGGGCAAACATTTATTTGAGAGTGAATTATGAAGATAATGCAGAGGCAGAGTGATATATAGAATAATAGAATTGAGCAAAGGAACACGTGGTACGCTTTAGAAAGGTGATATGGAATGGCAGTATATTGAAACTGCAATGCCGCGAATGAGTTTATAAAACTGTCGGGCTGGTCTCTGCCACGGCCTGACGAAGTAAGGTGTCACATAAGCATAACCAGGGACAAGCGGTACGTGTCGCAATTTGCCAGCTGGCTGCATGACAGGTCAAATCCTACGGGAGCATTTATTATGTCCGCTTGTGCAGGACGACGGGGGTTAATTTCAACCCTGAAGAATTTGGAATATTTACAGCAGAATAGATCATTGCATCTCTAAAACATAACACATGTATACTGTATAAACGATTATGATGAGATTTCAACAGATTTCTAACTCGGTCCTACATTATCAACATTTATTAAAGAACGTTGGCGACTCTCAAAGAAATGTAATTTTCTGGAATTATTCATGATGATTTAGTAAATACAAAACATATATATAAATTGGGAATTATTATAACTAATACGTCAGCCATTTGCGAAGTTGTAGACCCCTGCATTACAATAAATGAAGCATTGAATGCGTGTCGATTTATATGAAAGTTAAGTTATTAAAGAAAGTAAATATTAATGAAAATTTGACACGCATTCATTGTTTTAAGCGATCATAGATTTAAACTTTGAAAATTGAAATAATTATGAGCATGCAATAATTAAATAATAACTATAGATAGAAATGTAGATTATAGAAATACGCACCCAAGATAGAATGAGGTAAGCTAGATTAGAGAAATTTACACATTAAATTAATTATTCAATTTTAGTTATACAAATGATAGTTTTTACATTTTATAATTTAGATAAGTAGTATGAAGAAGAGCTATAGCATATTATGAGAGTACTCTAGAGTTTGAACACAGACAGGTACTTGTTTTATAAGAAGTTTTCTGATTCCATTAGTTTAGCAGAAAAAAAGTTCATGAGTGGCAATTCTTTCTTGTATTTAGATATTCATTTAATTTCATGGCAGCAGCAGCTTTCTCATTCATTTCAGGCACCAGATCTTCATGGTGAATTTATGATAGGCAATGGAAAGTTCAGCATCCGATAGGCCATCTCCCGATGGAGAATAATCTAGGTGCTTTACTCGGTCATACCTTGGCAGGAACAAATTATTTTATTATTTTTGGAGACTCTCAGTGATCGAGAGCAAAGCTAAAGTTTAAGTGAATGTCTCCAGCAAGTCTAAGATGGCCTCTTTTTTTATCTTGATCCTTCACATTTTTGTTAAGGTATTTTTAGGTTCTACTTAATTTGCCCTGAGGATAATCAATGCATTTTGTTGGTTTTTAATTAAAGAAAGCTGCCGTTCTATTGTTTACATTTTACATTTACTAATTATATTTTGGGGAATTTTTCTTTAATTAATCTATTATCTATCACTGACTGATGCTTTTAAATTTCAACAACAAAAAGGGAACATAAGATTATTTTAACTTTTAATTAAATATTACATCAGATTTTTTTAGAATTATTATTAAACGAAATTTAAACAAAGCAATAAATACGAACTTTATAATCCAAAATAAATGATTAAAATTATACAAAATTATATAACTAAAAGAAATCTAAATTATATTATTTTATCCCTATTTATTGCGTTTAATTTGAGATCGAAATGTGTGCATGTTTATGCTGAATTCTACATATATTTATACATTTTTAATATTGCTACATACACAATTCGATACCAAAAAAGTTTAAATTTGGGTGGGATAGACCGGTCAGTGAGAGACGACAGAAAAAGGTGAAACTTAAGATTCAAATACGAATCTTACTGTTTCAGTATTTTCCACTGACTTTTGGCTCTGATCCACCAAAAAATAACATTACAAAATAAAGTTGGAAATTGCAATAAGTTGTCACACACATTTGAACACTAAACAAATGAAAGACTCTTTATATAGTATTTACATTAATTAATGAGACAAAATCATCTGGCCAATAATTAATAAATAACACATAAATAGATTACTGTACATTCTGATGCTATTTTGTAATAAATTATTTAAAAAATCAAAACTACTTCAAGTTGTTGTTTGTTTCCACATTCTAAACTATTAATAATCTTAATCTCTTGTTTGATAAATATTTGTAATAAATGATAAACTTAACAATGAATTGTCTAAACAACTTTTTTTTAAATTAGAAAATAGAATTATAAAACAATTTTAGGCACTTTTGTAGAATCTGTAATACAAAAGTTCAACAGGCATTTTTGTTTGAATTTTCATTTCCAGGGGTATCAAAAAAATCTTGCAAACAATATGGTCTGGCTATTGTATTTAATATTTCCTTTTAGTTTATTTTTTTAATATGATTAAATACACAAAACTACAAATTATTATAATTAAACAAAGGTGGTGAAAAGAATATGACAAACATGTGTTACAAACATGGGTCCTCATGTTTGTGGGCAGAAATCTTTACTAGTGTGCATCATGGCCACAAATTTTTATGCAGTCAACACTACATAAATTCGGATAAATAGGGATCAATGTGTTGTCATTGGAAGATCCCAAAATTTAATCATTTTGGACAAAGTTTCAATAAAAAAAACAAGTTAAGTATAAGCTTAACAAAAATATTATGGTAAACATAATAAAATGTCACCAACTAATGACAACAAAGTTTATAAATGTGCTTATTACTTATATGCTATCATATATATACAAATTATGAATTATATGTTGTGAATGGAATTTATAGGACATTTAGAAATATTTTTTAAAGTTAACAGTAACTTATAATTCAGTTTCTTAATATTGTCTAAATTTAACAACTAACACATGTTCCATAAAATAATTTTGAAAAAATAAATATAAACAAATATTTAGGACTGCTGAAAATGTATAATTAAAACAAAAACACCTGGAAAATATCTGTATTGCAGATTCTGTAAAAGTATACACTTTTATTTAATTAAAAAGAAAATTTGAAAAAATAATTTTAAAAATTAAACTTACAATTTTCTTATTATATAAAAACACTTAAGGAATATTATATTTTTACTTATTAAATAGGTACTTGAAAATTTTAAACGTTTATATATGCACATTTAAACATGTACCCACAAATAATTTATTGTGTTTATGTGTGAATACTCGTGATATTTGGACTTCAACTCTTTATTAAATAACATATTTGATAGATAAGTTATTCTTTATTTTTTCTCTGTTATATTCCTGAAAATCATTATGAATACTCATAAAGTATTTATTTATTATATAATACTCATAAAGTATTCATTTATAATCATCATCATCATCAACCATTATCAATCCACTGCAGGATGAAGGTCTCTCCAAGTTCAATCTACCTTCTCTGATGTTTAACTTCTCTTCTCTACATCACTCCTGCACACTTTCTTATTTCATCCATCCATTTCACATGTGGTCTCTTTCTGGGTCTTTTACAATCTCTTGTAATCCAGTTTAAGATTTCAATTGCCCATCTATTATCATCTCTTTTAGCAATATGCCCAGTCCACTTCAATATTTTAATTTTTTTTAATGAGATCAATAACACCTGTTTGTTCTTACCCATACATTGCGTTTTCAATCTCTTCTTGTTACTCCCAACATGCATCTCTCCATACTTCTTTGAATGGTCTGAAGTCTCTGTATTGCTATTCTATTAAGTGGCCAAGTCTCAGATCCATAAGTAAGAACTGGTAAAACACTTTTGTTAAAAACCTTCCTTTTCAAACACATAGACATATTTCCTTTTAGTATCAACTTATTTCTACCAAAAGCACTCCAACCAACTTTAATTCTATGGTCAATTTCCTCCATTATGTTTCAATATGTATTAATAATCTGATCAAAGTATTTGTAACTGTTAACTTCTTCTAATTCATCATAATCAATCTTTATTTTCATATTTTGAGCAAATCGATTAAACATTACTTTAGTCTTTTTAACATTTATCTTTATTCCTACTTTCCTACTTTCATCTGATAACTCTTGCAACATTTCCTGCAGCTCTGAAGCATTATTTTCAAAAGCAACTACATTATCTGAAAAATCTATATGACTTAAATAATTTCCATATATCTTTCACTCCTTTAGTTTCCCATTTTAGTCCATAAAATACTTCTTGCAGCACTGCTGTAAAAAGTTTTGGAGATATAGAGTCACCTTGTCTTACAACCTTCTCAATGTTGACTTTCTCAGTTTTATTATGTAATCTACTTGTTGCTGTTGCATTTTTATAAAAAAAATTTAAAATATGATAATAACCTGGATCTATATCTTGATGATTCAATCCTTTAATCACTGAAGAAATGTTTATAGAAGCAAATGCTTTTCATAATCTACAAATCCAAAACATAATAGCAACTCATATTCATTTGTCCTTTCTATAACTTCTCTCAATATCTGGATATGACTTACTATACTAAAACCACTTTTAAATCCAGCTTGTTCTCTTGGTTGGTGGAAATCCAATGTTCTCTGTAGACAAGTTGTAATTATCTTAGTAAAAATTTTGTATAAAACTGATAAAAGGCTGACAGGTCTGTAATTTCTAATATCTTCTTTATCATCTTTTTAAAATATTAATATTATTACTGCATTCTTCCAATCATATGGTACATCTTTATCATTTAGACATTTGGTATATAACTTTTCCAAACAATTTTTTATTTCTTCACCTGCTTCTTTTGATATATCAATTATAATTTCATCATTACCTGAAGTCTTTCCTTTTTTCATACATTTAATTGCATATCTCACTTCTTCATTTAAAATTCTGAGAAATTTGAAAGATGTAATAAATATAGGAGGTACTTGTTCTTTATTACTATATAATTCTTGATAAAAATCTTCTACCTATTTCATGATGTCATCTCTCTTTTTAGTAATATTTCCATCTTTTTTTCTTATTGCAGATATAAATTTCCTACCAATACCAAAATGTTGTTTTACATTATTGAGATTTTTATTTTCTTCTTCACCTTTCCTTGCTAGTTCACAGTTATACTTTTCCAACTATTTTCCACACCATTTTACAAAATTCACGATATTAAATTTTTTTTAATGCATCATTTTTGTATATCTTCATATTCCTTCTTTTCTTCATAAATTCTCTAGTCTCAGTAAAATTTTTATTGGTCAATTGCTGCTTTTTTCTACCAACTATCTTTGTTTCAGTTTTTAAAAGTGCATCAGTTATTTTTATATTAACTTCTTTCAAATTTGAATCATATTCAAAATCTACTAATACTTAAAACTGATTTGTGAGTTCTAATTTAAATTCATTAGAATGTTTCTGAAGATTAGGAATATCAATGGTAAATATTGTTTTTGTTAATAATTTTTTTCTCTCTAGTTTTGCATTAACATGTATCTTACATCTTACTAATCAATGATCACTTCCTGTGTTAAATTTATTAAGAACATTACAATCTTGAAATATGTATTTTCTGTTAGTGAAAGTATAATCTAATTCTGCTGTACCTTTATTTGGATGCTTCCATGTCAAATTTCTTTTAACATTTTTCTCAAAAAAGAATTCATAATATAAAGTTTTTCTTTTTTTGCAAACTCCACAAGTCTATGTCCTTTCTAATTTCTATTACCATAACCAAAATTACCTACATCACTTTCATCATTCATTTGTTAACAATTCTAGCATTAAAGTCTCCAATAACAGTTTTAAAATATTGTTTACTCTGATCAAAAGCCTTTTATACATCCATATAAAAATCTTCTACTACTTCCTCACTATGAGAACATGTTGGGGCAACAACCTGTATTATCTGCATTTGGTATTTGCTATTAAGTATACAACTAATCTTGCCACTCTGTCCGATACAACATCAATCTCCACAATGTTGTTCTTCCACTTTTTATTTATAATGAATCCTACTCCACTTGTATTTCCAATATTTGTCCCTTTATAATAGAGTACATGTCCACTTTTTAAATCAATTGTCTCATCTTTTTTTTTACTTTACAAAGTCCAATAATGTCCCATTTAATAGAAGACAGTTCTCTTTTTAATTCTTGCAATCTTCCTTCACTTGAAAGTGATCTGCAGTTATAACTACCTAAATAAAAAGTCATCATTAAGTGTCAGCCTGGATCCACAATCAAGGTATTCTTAGCACCCTCTACCTTCTGCCATCAACCAATGCCTTGGTTGGGTGACTTTACAACCTCCTGGAAATAAGGGCCATGATTTATTTTCGTCTGTCATAATTGTATATATGTATTGGAAAAATATTTATCATTTACACAAACATTCATTTTGCCTTACCAGGCAACTGAAAAGAAAGATCATGGTGTTTTTTGATTTTAAACTCAGAGGCAAAAAGCCAATAAACTCACCATGCTGGCCAAGGTGTGTTGGTGAGCAACCCATCTATGCTCGTATACTATATGAATAATCTCATATATACATTATCAGTTCAGTGAGAAAAAAAAATTCTACTTGAATTTCATGGGCTTATGCTGCAAACAAATTAAAGTATGTCATTTTCATGTAAATTAGGTTCAAATGTATTGCTCTTAAAAGTTTGCAAGAGAAAACAGTTTTTATCCTATTATTCATTAAAAGCTTTTTATCAACAATTTACTTAGAAATAAAAGATGTATTTTATTTGTAGCCCAATTTGTTATATAAATTTAAATCCAGAAAGCTATTTTCCAAAGTATCAGTATACAAAAGATCACAACTTTTTAAACATATCTAGCTGACAATATGACTGGCCATACTCAAGATGGCAATCATACCATAACCTATTAATAGTTGTTATTTATTTATTTATTTATTTATATATTAGTGTATTGAAAATTTGTAGTTATTAATTCCAATGTTTATATATATATATATATATATATATATATATATATATATATATATATATATATATATATATATATATATATATATATATATATATTTATAATATAACTTTATAAATATTTGAAAATACAGTAATTAAAAGTCTATAAAAATTATATGTATAACTATAACTTAGAAGCGCTTTGTCAACTATCACATTTAAAATGTCAACCTTCTTATAATTCTGTGATCTTAACATTTACTGCTTGCCAATTAATTAAATTTTGCTTGTATTTATATATTAACATCGCCTCTTTAATTTTTCTTTTATTATTATTTCTTTCAATTTCCAATATTTTTACATTGTTATAATCAAAATCAAAACCATATATACATGATTTATTATGGTCATAAAAAACAGAAGCTGATAAATTATCACTATTTGTAATATTTTGTTTCATATTTTGAAACATTTTAAATAATAATACATGCTCTTTTGTTCTTTTTTTCCAATGTGCACCTCGATTCACCTATATATCCACTACCACACCTACATGTCCATTTGTAAATGATACAATTTTTATTTGTCAATAAAGTTTTATCTTTTGAATTGTTTATCAATTTATTTAATGTAGATGCATAAAATGCAATATCGCATATTCCTTTATAAATTTTCTTAATGAAACTTGCCTGCTGATTAGATATATATGGTATTGATATCCACAACTTTTTATCAGAAAAATTAACATTATTATTATATATTTTTTATATTTAGTACTGTTTATATTTAGAATTACTGTTAAAAAATTTACTTCTAAATATAAAAATATTAATAATAATGTTAATTTTTCTGTTAAAAAGTTGTGGATATCAATACCATATATATCTAATCAGCAGGCAAGTTTCATTAAGAAAATTTGTAAAGGAATATGCGATATTGCATTTTATGCACCATCTACATTAAATAGATTAATAAACAATTCAAAAGATAAAACTTTATTGACAAATAAAAATTGTATCATTTACAAATGGACATGTAGGTGTGGTAGTGTCTATATAGGTGAATCAAGGTGCACATTGGAAAAAGAACAAAAGAGCACGTATTATTATTTAAAAGGGTTTAAAATATGAAAAAATATTAAAAATAGTGATAATTTATCAGCTTCTGTTTTTTTATGACCATAATAAATCATGTATATATGGTTTTGATTTTGATTATAACAATGTAAAAATATTGGAAACTGAAAGAAATAATAATAAAAGAAAAATTAAAGAGGCTATGTTAATATATAAATACAAGCAAAATTTAATTAATCAGCAAGCAGCAAATGTTAAGATCACAGAATTATGGGAAGATTGACATCGTGGAATTATGAGAAAGTTGACATTTTAAATGTGATAGTTTACAAAGCTACAAGGTAGTGAAAGCGCTTCTAAGTTATAGTTATACATATAATTTTTATAGACTTTTAATTACTGTATTTTCAAATATTTATTTATAAAGTTACGTATATTATTTTGAAGAAATACAGACATCGATTTGAAATATATATATAACAAAATGATCAAAAATTAAAAGTAAAAAAGATATGGCATATTGTTAACAATGTTAATGTCATTAACAAAAGTTTAAATGGTCTCCAATTAAGTAATCTTTGGAACATAGAACATTACAATGATAATGAGACTGTTCTATTAAACATATAATGCATTCTGATTAATTTATAATTATTAAAAACCAGTATGTTGCATAACATTGAAATGCATTAGGCTATAATTTTTAATAAATGCAATTAAATGATTAAATTTCATTTCAATACTGTATAAATACATATATATGCACAATTTTATTACATTTAATAATAATAAATTCTTTTATTACATATACACATTTATAGAATGAGAAAGGTTTGATATCGTTCTCACTGACTGATAACATATATTATAGACTTCAAATCAGGAAATCTGTGAATAAATAAGTTTGTTATATATATTACGTTTAGTTAGGATTATCATGATTTCTAAAACTTGTTATATTTTTTTAAACATCTTAAAAAGTGCTATATTCCTATGGGAGGCTTCCCAAACATATTGAGAATTATTAATATTATAAAGCTGAAAGATAGTAAATTAAACTTAGCAAAACTTCTAATGAATAATACATTTATCTTTTAGAAATAAGTTGTTGCTTTTTCCTTTTTTTAAAGTCATGGTGATTTATATTTTATTTAACCTATGTCATTGCTAATAAAACTTATTTTTTATTGTTTTTATTTTAATAATGACATTTATTCTAATTCTATATCTTCTCTATAATAAAGTAATTTAATTTTCAGTTTGAAGGTTTTAAAATATTGAAATGAAATATTAATATTATAAAGAGCATAAAAATACTGCCTCTATAGTAAATATATTTAATGAGATTGATCAATTTTAAATTTGCTTCTAGTAAAGCTAGTTTTCTTTTCATTTCCAATTTTTGAATCCCATAAATAAAATGATTCCTTTCTGATAAATAATTTTGCTAATCTTAATTTTTGTTTAAAAAAAGAATATAAATAATTGAAAAATTTTCAAATGTTTTGATGCAAATTAATAAAGTAATATGGATATTATTTTTTTAAGACAATCATTCAGATAGCCATTTTTTTTCTTATGATAATTTATTAAAGTTAAAAAAAATTATGATAAATGTGATCATATTTTTTAAAATTTTATTAGTATTACTAAAAATTATTATCATTAGACTCATTTCATATATAAATATTATCATTACAGTCACCACCTTCATTATTATTTTAAAACATTAATGTGGGGAATCATCTCCATATGTAATCCAGTTTCTCTGAGCCACAACTTCTCTTCTACATACTTTTCTAGAAAATCTCCATCCACCTCACATGTGAACATTGCCCTGCTTAATTTTATACAGTAATATGGTGAAAACTGAATGTCCAATGGATTATGGCCTAATATGTCATTTTCAGTGAATTTTCAAGCAGTAAAATATTTGATTATAAATATGTGGTCTTATTTGTAATTTTTGTTATCAATTTTAACCATTCCACAAACAATAGCATAATAACCACTAGCAGCAGCTGATTCATTGAAATTTTTTTTTAAAAAAAAACATTACAGGAAGACTATAAACATGATGTTTACAAAAATCCCAGAATTCTCTGCTGTTTGAATTGCTGTTTAAAATGTCATATTGCATGTTAAAATCAGACAAAATTTGGATTTTTTATTAATATATTAATAGGTTCATTTAATTTTTTTCTTTTCTTCTCACTTTACTAGATTGCACAAAGAATACAAAGGCACAATTTTCATATCAGCATGGCTTTGTAGTAAAATGGATTAAAGATGTCTGAATGATATAAGACTTTCATCCTGATAAAAGCATAATATTGTAAGTATTCAATTTAATTTTTTTTTTATTATTTACATAGTATTTTAAATTTTTCTATTATTTGCATAGTATTATTATTTTTTATTATTATTTGATAAATTATAATTTATTAATGTGTTTATTAATGTATTCATATTTGTATTAATGTGTGCAGTATATAAATTATACTTGTATTCAAATATAACATAGTAGTTTATGTACAATGTAATTGGAGCTCATAAGTTTTCAATTTTAACTTTTTTTATTTGCATAGTATTATTTTAATCTATTATTATTATTTGGTAAATTATAATTTATTGATGTGTTTGCATTTGTATTAGTGTGAGTAGTATATCAACTATATTTGAAATAATATAATGGTTTATGTACATTGTAATTTTGGGGCTCTGATCCAAGTTTGAGGCAACCTTATTTTATACTCATAATGATTGTCAAAAGATTTAATAATGTATTAGTGTATTTATATTTGTATTAGTGTGTTTGTGATTGTAGTTTCTTATCTGTGTTTGTATAACAAGCAATGATTTTTATATATAAAATTAAGGTATTATAGAGCAGTGCAATGTAAATTTTAAGACTGATTATCATATGTACAGGAAGGTTGCAGTTGATAAAGCAATCACAAAATTTACTGAGCATAATACCATGTGAAAATATAAATACTTAAAACCAATAAAGAAAGGTTTCACATGATGTGTGTGGTGATAGCCACAATGATTATGTATACAACATGGAATTGTGTACAGCCAAAAAATCAAATCCTGATTCTTGCCTATGCCTTGGTACTCATACTGTGGAGTCAATAGTTTTGCCACATTTTGCATCACATTATTTTCAAGTCTATATCGAGAAAATAAGCTTTATGAAAATAAATTATATCTCTGTGAAACAATAAATATAACAAGATAATATTTCTGGAGTGCATAAATAGTATAAACATCACTGGTGCACACAAAAAATGTAAAATGAAGAGATAAAACTTATTTTATTATTTAGACAGTAGCCTTCAATTTTTAGTTTTGGATAGACAAAAAGCTAATTTCTATAATGACAAATGCATATTCACTTTCTGGAAATGATTAATTTTGTATCTTTTACTAGGATGAATATTTTTTTTATAGATTCCTTGAGATTTGTTAACTTTTGGAATACAAAATAAAAATGAAGAATTCTTATGTGAGTATTTTTGGAGTTCTGAAGCCATGGATTATTTCAGGTAAGAAGTATTATATAATGATTTGAATGAGAATTTTGTGAGGAATACAAAGAAATTATCACTGAAGATGTAATTTAAACTTAATTAATGATAAATTAGAAATTATGAACAAACAATAAAGTAATAATTATTTTGGATGTTGAAACTTTTTTTCTTACTTTTTTAATACTAATCACTATTTCTCTTAGCTTTATTGTTTTTATTAGTTTTTCTATTTTCTGTCAATATATAGCATTTTGCTCTAACTTTATTAAACTGAAGTTATTGTGAAAATTGTGTCTCAAGTCAGTTTTTTAAAAATACACTATGGTGCCTAGATCCCTGTTAAAGTTCATTTATGAGTCTATTGTCATGTCTTTTACCATTATGCCTAGCCTAATTTTATTTTAGTCTTTAATTTTATCAGTGATGTTAATGGTATTTATTAATTTTTTGTTTGTGTTCTGTTCTATTGTATCAACTGCTTGACGGTGCTATTTCTAGCTAAATTGCTAGAAATATGCTGTTTCCATGGCCACAGCCAAGCAGATAGTCTTCTTTCTATGATTAAACACAGAAAGAGTCAGTTTACTTGGCTGCTGGCTACTGTTGTGGTTTTTTTTCTATGCTAAAAGCACAGAAAAATGCCTTCATTGGCTGCTGTAGTTGCTTGTGTTATTCACTTTATTGCAATGCTGGGTTATATATTTTTTTACAGCACCACGTGAGGGTGTGTTGACTGCATTGTGTCTAAATAATTTAACTTTTCAGCTCCAACTGTTTTTTCCATGTGAACTGACCTACTGCTATGTTATAGCAGTTTTAACAGTGTTGTCAATGTTTCATCAGGACTGGGTAATCCTCACCAATTGTAATTTAGCATGTGGGAGAGCACTATTTTGAAAATCATGATCAAAGTAAAGTAGTGCAAGAAATCATCTGAGACAAGGAAGATGACTGCTTCCAACTCTGAAAATCAGCAATTGCCAGACACCTGAGTCGGATTTCATTTTAATAGTTTGCTATAATTATTAACTTTAATGGGTTGTTTGCAATCTAATTTTCTCCCCCACCCTCAAAAATGCAGTGTCTGAATAATTACTGTCTAAAAAAGTGTAAAATTTAATTTAATTTCTTATTATAAAAGTACCGTAACTTTTCCACCGCCCCCCCCCCCCAAAAAAAAAAAAACCAAAGAAGCCCGTCTTTGATGTTTTACTGACAAAATACTTCTCCACTATATTTATTATTATTTATTATTAAAACAGTAACATAATTTTTTATATACACACACACAATAAAAAAATGCCATTCTGATTAATTAAAAGTTAAACTTTTTTTATTAAAAAAGTATCGTAACTTTTTCAATACACAAAAAAACAACCCAAAGAAACCCTTCTCTCATTAAATACTGTCCAAATAAATCTCTGCTATATTTATTATTATTTGTTATTATTAAAAAAGTAAAATATTTGTTAATATATATACACACACAAAGGCAGTCTCTGATTAATTTACTATCCCAAAAGTCCAAAGTCAGATTACATTTTAAAATTATGTTGGAATTTTTTAATTTTATGGAAATCGCTGGCATGGAAACATTATATCAATGTATTTTTGCTTACATCAATGCCATCAAATGACTGACTCAGTAGATCAGAACATTAACAATTTTTTCCACTCAAATAGTTTATTTTCAGTTTTTTCATGTTATAAAATATATTACTATATATTTGATTGTCTAGTCTAAAGTCTATGTAGTGCCCAAATGTTATATGAACTTTTACATTAAATGTCCAGATTTCAGGTTCTTAAAAAGTACTGATAAAACATATTCATTAAAACATTTTTTTTCAAGGACAAAGTCTTTTTTGTTAATATTAAATTATTTTTTAACAAAGTCACATCATACAAGTTTAATTCTATGATTATATTTATCAATTACATTTTCATATCTGACCAGAGTATTTATAATTATTAATCTCTTCTAATTCTCTACAATTTTTATTTTCTCCTTTTTAAAAAAAAACATTGCTTAAAATTTCCTACAATCATGTTTAAATTCAACTTAAACTTTTTCTTGAATTAAATTCAAAATTCTTTGTAGATGAGTAACCAAAACATTTTTAGATTTGTAATGTTTTATAACTTTTTTTATGGTTTTTTCAATATTACTTTCTCTATTTCTTCATCTGCTTTTTAAAATATATCTAACAACTTCCAAAGACTTATAGACTTATATTTATAGGACCTCCTTTTTTCTTTATTACCCCTCCTGTAATCTGACAGGTTTCTTTGCTCTTACTTACTTTAAGCTTTTAACTTTCACTATATTTAACCATTATTATTTATCAGAATATAATATCAATAATTCTGTGCTAACATGCTTAAGTTAGAGAAGTTTAATATTGTAAAAAATGATATTTTTATTTAGGAATTAAGTGAATTTTGAAAAATTATATTTGATTTGGGAATTATTTTAAAAATAAGATTTTAATCAAAACAAATTGCTGTCATGTCATCAAATTTCAGGTAGAGTAGATTTAGTTTGAAAAATGAATGAAATCTTTTTTGTTTGATATTGTTTTAAAAAATTTCTGAACAAATTATTTTTAACATCTAATAAATCTATCAATTTATGCTTTAAAAGTTAATTTTTTTTTTTTGTAATTTTTACGATATCACTAAATATTAGTATACTGTTTATTGACATTTCTAGACAGTTCTCTCTGGTAACAGTACACAGAAGGATATATTCTTTAATATTTAGAAATAAAACATTTCTGTAAAAAAATGTAATATATATTTTGGACTTCTAATAATTATTACACAATTATAATACAAACATAATCAGAAACTTTCCACAAAATCAAGTTTTTAGACCATATTTTCTCATAATTGTGCAAAATTTAAGATCACCAAATATATAAAAGGCATCCTCCATCATAGAGTTTAAGAAACTTTAAAGACCCACTTATTCTATTTTAATGTTGTAAAAAAAGATTTACAAACTTTTTCAGGAGAGGGTGAAAATGCAAATTCAATTTATTGACTTCCACCTGATGAAACATCATAATTAAAAATGCATGATTAATATGCATTTTTTAAAAAAAAGTCCCACTTTCTTTTAATAATAACACTATCTTTTTTTATTGTTGCCTGATCAACTTTCCTTTTATATCAAGAAGTTTTACACTTTGGAGACATTTTTTTTTGCTATAGTTTTTTTGCCACTTCACAAATATATCATTAATTATTAAGTTCTGTACCATTTTACAAAATGCTGAATACTCAATTTTTCCTAATGAATAAAATTTTAAAATATTTTTATACTACTTATTTTCTAATACATTATCCTACCTCAGATAAAAACTTATGATGGATTTTTATACTCTATTTATTATATTAGTACAGATTGGGAATATTCTGGGGTGAAATGGAAAAATGATAAAACATTATCCCCATTATTATTAAAAACAATGTGCAAATATAAAATAGATATAAAAGGAAGGAGCATGAGAATCAGCATTGGAATAACAATATAAGTAGTTATAACAATTATGATTATAAATTGCAGTAAGATATAATAAGCTGCATTATCAGCATTACAAAAGAACAGCCACTTCTTATGACTGCATTAAAAAGATTCAGTAATCTATTCCAAACATAGGGTATGATATACAACATCTGAATGCACATACTTAAGTGCAAACATATCTATCATAATATAAAAAAGGATGCTGGGATTCTGAAACATGCTGATCATCAATAATAATCTGGGTACATGGTAATTTTTTTTTAAAAAATAAAATTTAGTGAATAAACTTTAAAAGTAATTTTATCTTTCCACCATCCAAAGTACTGTGTATGTTCAAACACAAACATAAACACTCACATATAAATAAATTAACCATTATTGCTCTAGAACTAACTCAAAATCATAAAATTCTAGAGACTGTGACTGTGATCAAGAGAAAATATAAATATATAAGCTTACTCTACTTTAATTTGAATAGTTTTACTAAGATAATTTATAAATTCCTAAAACATTATGCTATAATGAAATCAAGTCACACATAGCCTATTCATAGAACAGATATCTGGTGGAATAAATACATAACTGCTATTTTTAATAATTATTTGATAAATTAACATTAATTAAAATATTGTAAAATAATATATGATAATTCCAATTATCGTATATTTTATTAAAATATAATTTTATATAGCAAATATGATTAACCAGTTGTTGATACTTACTCATTAAAATAATTAGTTTTTACTTTAAAAACAGAATAATTTCCCTTTCAATAATTAAAATTATAAAACAACATTTCAATGATAAAAAAAAATTAAATTAGCTAAAAACCCCTTTCCCTTTTCTTATGAAAATGAAAAGTCCTATATAATTATATTTTGGAAATAAAATAAAAAATACATGTTTTAATAAAAATATACTAATTATTTATTACCATTAATTATTACTCTTTAAAAAATTATCTATAATGTAGATAAAATGTGCACATTAAAATAGCTTTTTACCAAGGATTTATTTCTTGAGTCCTTTAGTCATTGCAATTTTCAGTTTATGTTGGCTTTCATTGTTGAATTTAAATAATTCTGTTTTTAGGAAGTTCTATTAATTTTTCCTTTTGAAAATTCCAATTTCAATTACATTAACTTCTCCATTGATACAGATTTCCAGGGTAATGCACACAATTAAATGTATCCAATTTTGCAATATTTTTAGGTTTTACATGGACTGAATTTGTTCATTTGTCAATTTACTAGTTTGCAGATCAAGCTAATACCCAAAATGAGAGACATGCTTTTGGGTGGAAATAAGGTTTTTTGTAGATTGCTTCAGGGATATTCTTCTTTTACATTTTCTTTTAGTAAACAGGCTACACAATGAGTTTTGATGAAGGTCAGTTTCTAGCTAAAACTTAATACATTATTTTTCTCATATCCATTTAAATTTTTTTTTACATTTTAGTGAGATGAGTCTTACTTGAGATTGCAAAACTATTTCTCACTATTCTCTTCATAATTAAACTGCTGCTATCTGTTTTCCTCATCAGTTGAATCAAAAATAACTGCTCCTACTGTTTTATCAATAGCTAAATCCAGAAAGACTGCTGCTACTAAGTTTTTCAACAGCTTGATCAAGAATGACTCCTTTTCACAAGATCCTCAGATCTACTGCTTTAACCTCTCCTCTATATTTTTGAAACAATCTTTATCCATCCAATCACATCTTATCTCAGACATGACAATATTAAATCTTAACTAATCATTTCTATTTTGTAAAAATTTTATTTGATCAGTTTCATTTTTTTTAAATTAAAAAATTCATTATAAAAAATTCTTCAGAAGTTATTTTTTTCTTATGCCAAAAACAAGATATCTTTAATTAATCTTTGATTTGAATGTTAATTTTTATTTTAGGCAGATAAGAAGAAAAGAAAAAAACAATTTTAATTAATAAAACAAAATTTCTTAACATAAATGTTGAAAGATTATTTTATTTCTTTTATTTTACAAACCTGACAAACAGAAAATTAACCGATTTTATGTTTCTTATCACACTTTAAAAGTTAAAATTAAAATTTACAAATAACTTACTGATGAAAAAAAAATATTAAGTATTTTTTTTTTCAAAATTAAAACTGGTAGATAAAATTATTGTAGAGAGAGAGAGAGAGAGAGAGAGAGAGAGAGAGGATGAGAGAGAGAGAGAGAGAGAGAGGGAGGGAGAGGGAGAGAGAGAGAGAGAGAGAGAGAGAGAGGGAGAGAGAGAGAGAGAGAGAGAGGAGAGAGAGAGAGGAGAGAGAGAGAGAGAGAGAGAGAGGGAGAGAGAGAGAGAGAGAGGAGAGGGAGAGAGAGAAAGAGAAAGAGAGATAGAGAGAGTGAGAGAGAGAGAGTGAGAGAGAGAGGGAGAGGGGAGAGAGAGTGAGAGGGAGAGAGAGAGAGAGGGAGAGGGAGAGGAGGAGAGAGAGAGAAAGAGAAAGAAAGAGAGAGAGAGACAGAGAGAGAGAGAATTTATTTTATATTATATTTTTTTAAGTTTTACAATTTGTTATAACAAATTATAAATATTCACATTATTTTAAAAAAAATGTTTAAAATTTTATTGTTCAGGAGTTCATAAAATGTTTGATTACCAGATTTGTGAACACCAGAATTGATTCCAGGACCTTCTCATTACAAATTGGATGTTCTACCAAGTGCAACAAATCCCACAGGTTAAATTTTTTATATTATTTAGGGAATATAAAACTTACATAAATCAATACTTGATATTATAAAAAGCATGAGCAAATTCAATCTTATTTCTCCATTCTAACTTTATTTTAATTTAAGCATGTAACATCTGATATGGTGAGGGTTGGCCACTGTATACAATATTACAATACCTCTCCCTTCAAATGATGAGACAATGAAATGGACATGAACATTTCATTTCTCATTATTTTCAATTTATATTCTTAATTTTTGCCATATAACTAAGACCGTACCATGTTATATAGAGATTCAAATAACTTTCCCAGTCTTTGCATAACTGATGATTAATCTTTACCATACCTGAATTTCTTCACTTGAGTCAGGCTTTGATAGGGTAGTGACAAACTTCTATTCAATTTTCCACACTGTTAGTTCTATTAATTACTCATTTTTCTGAACTACTATTGGTCTTTCTTCTTTTCCATGCTTTTTCTTATGCATTATGTCAATTATTTCTTATAATAGCCATATTCTTTATACTACTTTTATCTCTATTTTTCTATAATTCTTTATTTTCAAACTTAGAGAGCCAAAATTCATTCTTCCTATTTGTTTATGGGTTTGTTGCCTCAGAATTTTTATCTGCATCATACTTTTTTGTCATTACACAGAATCATATGATTAACCATATGTGTCAGGTTATATCTAATAATTTTTTTATTGTCCACCTAACAGAAAATCAGTGGTCAATGCTTTTAGTTGTATTATCCAGCCTTGCAATAACTGAATATAGGTCTTTATGGAATTTGTTTAATATAGTTCTTGCAATACTTGATTCTGATGTCTTTTTAACTTTTGAGCTGTGCACTCAATTTTTTCTTCCACTCTTAATTCTTTTAATTCAATATTTCTATATACTTTTGTTCATTTTTAATATTTTCCTCCAATTGTACTGCTCCATTTATTCTTCGATCTTTATTTATAATCTTATCTATTATTTCAGCTTCCTCTTGCCTTATATTCTGTACATGCTGTATAACATCTTGTTTTCTTATCCTGTTTCTTATTATTTTTTATTATTTGAGTTATATTTTGATTATCTTCCTAAACATATTGATTTATTTTTTATCCTTTTCTCTTTTCTGTCTAATTTCTTTAATCTTAATCAATATCTTTTTATTTTTTTTAATTTTTCATTCTGCTCTTTATTAGCTTTCTCTATTTTCACAATCCCTTTATTATTATTGTTTCTCTTTTCTGCTAAATTTTCTCCATTTTATCTAATATTATTTGATTGCTTTCTATTTTCTTGGCATTCTTTTTCTTATTTTCCACCATTATTTGAGTAATATTATTATCTTCATATTTTCTTTTAACTGTGTTCATATTGTTGTTGTTTTCATCTATAATGTTTTGCAGTGTTTCTTCTGCTTTCTTTTTTCTTTTTTCCATTTTTTCATGTGCTTTCTGACTTCTTTCATTTGCTGATTGCTTTCTTCAATTTTCTTCAGCAGCATTTGATTTTCTTCAGCTCTCTTTTTATTATCTTTTTTTTCTGTGCTCTCTTTTAACTATACTCTTCTCTTTCTTGTGTTTTTTATTCTGCTTTATTTTTGTTATTTTTTTCTCTTTGTTCTTTCATTTCTGTACACATTTCTTCTGATTTTTTTCTATTTCCAGTTCTCTTTATTGATTACTTTATTTTATTTCCTTAAACATTTGCAATAACTGAACTAATATTTTTTATATTCTTTGGGTTTCTTCAATTTATTGTGGATTTTTTCATTACATTCTTCTTCTATCTTTTTTCAATTTCGCTCTTACCAGCATATACTTTGGATTAGATCAGTCTTACTTTTAAAAAAATCTGCATTGAATTACTTTTATAACAAACAAATATAAACTAAATTGTGATCATTTGTATCTTCAGAATAATCTAAATCTTTTTAAAAATAATATCTCATAAAATAAGCCTTACATTATCTCCTCTTGTTTATGCAAACTTTCACTATTATCTAATATTACTAACCATAATCTGCTTTTCTTTGCACCTGATAGTCTTCATTCTCCACTTATATCCTGCTCATGCTTGTGTGATGAATTTCTTTATCAACTATTATTCTATCTATTATTTTATTTTAAGTGTGTGTGCATACTTAAAATGAAATTCATATAACTAAACATTTGTACAAAATCTTCTTTCAGAGATTTGAACAACATCTGACAATGAAGAAATGGCTAGTGATTTGAAATCCTGGAATAATTAAAGAATCCCACTAGAAGACTATAAATACACAATACAGCATAAACACCAGAATGTCTGTCTCAATATAGACACTATAAACTACTTACAATCCAAAATATAAATAATAATGTAAAATATTTGCAAAATCTTGCTCTTTTAAGTCTTAGGGGCTGGTAAATAGAAAACTTTAAAAACTATTTAGTATTTTTCTAAATTTGTGTATTAGTACTGAAGCAGTCAATCTTAGCTTAAGATTGAGCTTCATGTTTCCACCTACTAATCTGTCTTCAAACCTCTATATCCCTGCCACTCCTTTTGTCGTATATATATTTTTTATGTATATATTTGAAATGCGTGCCTAAATTTATCAATTTTAACTTTCAATATTTTATTATTAATTTTATGATTATTAATTATTTTTATTAAAATACATAGGTGCGGCTTAAATATATATATATATATAGGAGCAAAATTACTAACAAAAGATTGATTTTTTGTAAATATTTTATTATACGTCATTTTTTAAACTTTTTCTTTTTAAAGTACTTTTTCTATTAAATTGTATATTTTTATAGAATCCAATATAGAAGATGCTACAGTAATTGTCTAAAAGTAATTAAAAGGGTTGGAAACACTATTGTTTTAATCTGGGGTAGGTGTTTTTAATTAAAGTTTTTACTTAAAATGGGATTAAGATTAGAGATACTTTTGTTAAAAACATGTTGTCAAATCTATTTCTAATCTGGAAATAGATTTGAATTTATTTTTGGACATTATCTTACTGTTGCATCTTCAAAAACAACTGGTAAAGAAAAAATATAAAATGACTGAATTTTGAGTCACAGATTAGATTAGCTACTATTGAGAGAACTGATTGTAAACATATTACACATCGCTGTGAAACTAAAAATGATGTAGTATAAATCCACCAACCTGCTCAGCCCTGTCAGGTCATCATCTTCAGTGGCCATCTCATTCTGCTGCCCAAGAGGAAGTAAAAGCTTGACCTAAGAACTTTAATGCTAATAGAAGCTTGCAGTTATTTAAGAACTTTCATTTCAATTGCTGTGCACATGCAATATTTTAAATCGGACTCTTAAAATTTCCAGGTAACTTTTCAAGCCGTCACCACAAACTAAATCTAACCTAACACACCTATCAAGATTTCTTTTAATATATTATTTAACTTTGTTTTTGTTAATATGTAATTTGCACTTAGTTAATTTCTATATATAATATGTAAATTGCTCTCAAATGATATCTTTAGATTTAATTCTATTCATATGCTCTAACTTTCTTTAATTTTGGTGCAGTTAGTTATTTATTACTTGATTTTATATATATATATATATATATATATATATATATATATATATATATATATATATATATATATATATGCTTTATTATTATTATTATTATTATTTTGTCAATCTCAAGCAAACTGGTGGGCTTAATTTATACAAATCTTTACTGTCATTTTATGTAAACCTTCATGAAGCAACTTATTAACGTCCCCTTTTAAAACATAATGCAGTATTAATTAATAGGCTCGCCAGATTGTTTTACATCAACATTTTGTTTATGCTTTAATATCATATATATATATATATATATATATATATATATATATATATATATATATATATATATATATATATATATATATATATATATATATATATATATATATATATATATCTTAACTCTGGATTTTCTATCCAGGGTAAATCCAGAACTTAAGCTAATTAACACTTTGAAATCTTTTAAAATGTTTTTTTTTTTTATTAAATTCTGAAAGAGTGACCCAATAGTTATTTTTTTATAACTGCCAGTCTTCTTATTTTTATATACTCTTAAAATCTCAAATAAAGTAGTTATATATTCCATTTATTGTAAAATCAACGAAGGTGGGATTGATTTATTTTAAATAACAGAAAGGGAAGGGGGTAAATTTTAATATTTTACTATTTTAGTTATTAAGTAAATCTTAATGTTTCTTTTACTAGATAAAATCTTAACGTATATTTATTTAGGAAAATCTTTCTCTCTATATATAACTGCATAGCATATTATTTGTCTAAATTATGGTATTCAAACAAGGATCATTTATTTTTAAAGCAGTAAATTATATTTCATGTCATTAGGGACATTCAGTCATACTGTGTTACTGACATTTAGCCTATCTTTGTATTATATATTTATATGATGTGCTTCTAGTCTTCTAATCTGGGGGTTGTGACAAGTTCGAACCCATAGATTTCTTCTTGTACTTTGTTCCAAAGATAGTTGAGCTATCTGGAACCACATTTATTCCGTATAAAATGCCTCTGGCAGTGATCCCATAAGTTTGGCACATGCTATGCATATCTACTTTCTTCGTATAAAAAGGCTACTGGTGGTGATCCCAAAGTTTGGCACATGCTATGCCCATCCACTTTCTTCATATAAAAAGGCTTCTGGTGGTGATTCCCTAAGTCTGGCACACACTATGCCCATCCACTTCATTCTCATCCAGAAGCATGACCTTTTCCTCTTAGTTATTTTTAGGCTATTATGTCAGCACTGCAAACTTCTTCGTATTTATTATTTCTTTTGCTTCATGACCCAGTTTTAATGCTCTGATATTAAAATTGCATTCGGCTTAAAATATATATAAATGCCAACTATTTTCTATTTTATTAATTAAATTTATTTGTCTTATACAATCCCACCGTCGTAATTTATATATCTATTTAAGAGTATATGCCTTGGGAAAAATAAAGCGTTCATCTTACTATTGTTAAAATAATTTTTCATTAAATATTTTGTCATAGATTCAAATATAATCAAATGTTTTTAGATGTATTTTATTTATTTTCACAACCATAATGGCATGAAAATAATTTATCTTATATCTGTAATGAATTCCAGAATGCTCCCCTAAATAATGTTAGTCACCATGTTTCACAACCATAATCCAAAGCGTTAATAGCAATTTTATGTAACTTCTTTCTAATAACTGATTGGCATCTTAATATTGGACCCACCAAAGATGTGTGCTTATTTATAATATATCATTTAGCTAATAAAGAGCATATGAGAAATAATAGTGTGAATGATACTATGTAATCATCTACTGCTGGCTCATTCATGCACACACTAATGTATATAATTAAGTCATTATGTAAATAATTTGTCAGTTTATTAAAATATATTTTATTGTCTAACTTATTTGAGTAGTTCAAATCGCTTTTCCTCCACTTCCACATATTACAGCCATGCTTATGTATATTTTAATATAGTCATAGTTAATAGATGTCTCATTGTTTTGCTCAGCTTTGCGAGTCGGCCGGATTAAGATTAATTCTCATGTGCCATCACTATTATGTTACTCATTAGGTGTTAGATCTGGGGCTTAGAGAGTGGGTTCGAATTCAGACTGGTCCCTGACCTAAATCTTGGGCTGGACTGGGTTTGAAGTACATTTTGTGAATTCCAGCTCATGTTAGATGGATAAACATGTTTTGACCGGTACATAGAATTTTTTTTCTCGGGCTTTAATGTATTTGAAATATTTAAATAAAGTTAATTTTTTCTAAAAAATTAAATGATGAAAATAATCCAATATATAAATACAATTTAAAAACTATGCCTTGCTCCTTTACTTTGAGACTTAAAAGTTGGGGTTCATAGCACAGGACTATAATAACTTTTCATAAGAAACAAATGGAAATAGAAAAACTTAAAAGGCGGTTGGTATAATGTTGAAATAAAACACTTCAAGGCATTGCATAAAAACCTTGCATACTTAAGCCAATGTCAAACCCCCTATCCATTACCAGTACTGAAAGTATAACTAAACAAACTCCAACAATCAAAATATCAAATTTCCAAAAATGTTACTTTGATTTTCTGTCCAACTTTACAGATGAACTTTTTTAAAATATACCTTGTCAATACTAACTTTATAATTTATAATAAATTATAATTTAATCAAGAAATTATCTCATTATACATTTTATACTAATATATTAAAAAAATAATTCTGCATCAAAGTACAGTTTTCTTTCTTAGGTATAATGATATTTGAACTTCATGTTGTGGCTATTTTGTATAGTGATTACCAGAACTCAATTATCATCATACTCCATATTGACCCTATTTGTAACAGTACAGAGTGGGAGTAATATGGGGGTAAAATGGGGAGATGCACATAATTTCCATTCCATCATCAAAACAATGAGCAAATATAAAATAAATAAATATAGAGGAAAAGAGCATGACAATCAACACTGGAATAGCAGTATATGTAGTTATAACAATTATTATTACAAGCTGCTATAAATTATTATAAGTGCCATTATCAGTATTACACAAGAATAATTAACAGTCATTCCTTATGATTGAATTTAAAAGGGATTTAATAGTCAATGCCAAATTTATGGCATGATGTATATAACATCTAAATGCACATGTTTAAGTGCAAAAATATCAATATTGATATAAAAAGAATGCTGTGATTCTGAAGCATGCTGATCATCATTAATGCTTTGGCCACATGGTACCATGGGTATACAAGTCAACTATAATCTAAATTTCCTCTAAAAACCTTAAACTGCAGCGAATGGACTTTAAAGGTAATTTTACTTTTGTACCATCCAGGTAACTATCTCAATATCCAAACACAAAGATAAACCCTCACATATAAATAAATTAACGGTTATTACTCCAGATAGCTTAAGATTACAAGGAATGTAAAGATTGTGACTGTGAAAAAAATATAAATGTATAAGTTTACTCTGCTTTAATTTGAATAGTTTTACTGGAATAATTTACAAACCCTTAAAACATTATGCTATAATGAAATCAAATCGCACCCACTGTGTACTAAAAGAACAAATAACTAGAGGAGTAATGACTAAAGACATTAACATTACTATTTTTTAACAATTATTTAATAAATTAATAAATTAAATTATAAATTTATTTAATGCACATTGAATACATAAGTAATATTTACTAAGGCAATAAACCCAAAGCTTGTGTGGTTAAAAATGTGAAGGTAGGGACCTCTACAGGTCTTAACCACAAGCTTACACATTTTTAACCACACAAACTTTAGATTTATTGCCTTAGTAAATATTAAGAAATTTAAAAAAAAAGAGAAATGATATGATACAATGACAGTTTCAATTCTCATACATTTTATCAAAAAAAAATATAATTTCATATTGCAATTATAATTAACCAGATGTTGATTGCTAATTCAAGTAATTAGTTTCTATTTTAAAAACAGAATTATTTCAGTTTCAATATCAAAAATTATAAAATAACATTTCAAAAATAAAAAATATAAATTAGTTAAAATTCTTTCCTCCTTTTTTTTTTTATGAAAATAAAAAAGTCCTATACACTTATGTTTTGGACAGAAAATAAGATAAAAAATACATGTTACAATAAAAAAATACAAAATTATTCATTAATATTAATTATTACTCTTTAAAAATTTAACTATAAATGAAAATGTAATGTGCACATCAAAAGACTTTTTTATATCATGGATTTATTTCTCAGGATTTCTTTGGTAGTTACATTTTTCAGTTGGCTTTCATCGTTACAAACTTCTCTATTAGCACAGATATTCAGGGTAAAATACACAGTTAAAATTTATTCATTTTTGCAATATTTTCAGGATTCATACAGTATGACTTTATTTTTTTAATCTACTAATTTGCAGGTCAAGCTAACACTCCAAATGAATCAGTCATGATTTTGGTTAAAAACAAGACTTGTTGCAGATTACTTCAAAGGCATTCATTTGTTAGATTTTCTTTTAGTGAATTGGAAACATTGTGAGGTTTGATGATGCTCCATTTTTAAATAAAACTTAGCACATGATTTTTCCCAAATCCATTTTAAAAACTGTTTTATTTTAATTGTAGTAAGATGCTTCTTACTTGAGACTACAAAACTATTTTCCACTGTTTTCTTCACAGCTGAGCTGCTGTTACTGTTTTCTTCAATAGCTGGGTCAGAAATAACTGCTATTATTTCTTCAATAAGTGAATCAAGAAAGATTTCTGTTACTGATTTCTTCAACTGTTCAAGAATGAATGTTTCTCATATGAAATTCAGATTTACTTCTTTAATTTCTCACTATATCCTGTATCCATCCAATTCATCCTATCCCATATATTAAACTTTGACCAATTGGGTCTTTTTTACAAAGGTTATTTTTGTCCTTTTTTAATTAAAAAATTCTGATTATAAAAAATAATTCCTCTCTGATTTATTTTCTTATGCCAAAAATGTGACAATCTTTCAATTATCCTTTGATTTGAACATTACTTTTTGATTTATAGAGATAAGGAGAAAAGAAAAAGACAACTTTTAATAAAATAAAAATTTCTTAACATAGATGTTAAAATCTTTTTTTTTCTTTTAAAAACCTGATAAACATAAAATTTTATTTATTTGATCTTTCTTATCACATTTTAAAGTTAAAAATGAAATTTATCAATAACTTACTGAAGAGAAAATATTATTTATTTAGTAATTTTTTGTTTTAAAATTAAAACTGGTGGATAAAATTTGAAAAAAGCAAATAAGAGAATTTATTTTACCTTTTTTCTATTTTACAACTAGTTATATTATTCTTTAAGGAATGTAATTTTTTAAAATAAATAAATACTTATTATTATAAAAAATGAGCAAATTAAATCTTATTTCCCCATTCTTGGAATATCAGACATGTTTAAAGTTATATACTATCTATAGTATTACACTATATGTTTTTAGCAGAATATCAGTTACCCTGCTTATTAATCTCATTCAAGTCTAACTACCATCAAAGTCTGTTAATATTTAAAACAATTTGTTAATTTTGTTTCAAATTTAAGATAGTTTTTGAAGATTAGGGATATTAACTTTTATTGTTGGTTTTCTTAGTAATTTTTTGTCTTTCTAGTTTAACTATCATTTCTTGTATTGTTGAATTTGTTAATAATATTACAATTTTATAATACATATTTTCTGACAATCAAAATTTGGAAGAACTGGTTTTTGTATCACTTAGCATCTAGTTCAAAGAAAAATTTTAATTAAATTATAAGCACTAGTCGTGCTAAATAAGAAAAATTTAAGTATAAAAGTTTATTATAATCTTATATTGAACCACTTTAGATATTTTAGTCTTGATATTACATTCATACCAATGACTAATGGACAAAGGAATGACAGGTATACATATGATATAAATTTATGTAAATGTATACAAATGCATTAAATATCCCATTTTTAGAGAGGGGGAAGCAGATTTTCATTTTTGTTTATAGAGTTTGAATTATTGATGATGCACTATGCCTCCATTATTTTATACTTATAATCATTTCTTTCAATGCATATGACACTGGTTGACGTAGGTTCAAATGTATGGCTGAATTTATTTTGGTGCTCAAAATATGGATTTGTGGTCTGGATTGCTTTTAGATCTTCTATAGAAGTATTGGCACAATCTTGTTGCAAGGCTGACAAATGATTTTCCAAACTAGACCACATTGCAAACAGTTTGAATAAAAGCAATCTTGTAAACAGTGTGGGGGGTATGTTCAATGGAAATTTTATCTTTGGAGTTATTGATTAATCTGTTTATAGAGGATGGAGTGTGAAGGATGATCATATATAAATCCAAACATATTTTGTTCATATTTCTGGAGTCTTTAGGGATATATGGAAATGATATCTAGGGCTTGATGTCAGATCATATAGATCTAGTTCTGATCTTGGTGTAAAATTTTTTGAGAATGTTAGTGAGTGTGCATTGAAAAAAATGATTCTAAGTCCAAATTAATGGAGGCATGGCACATTGCTAATAATTCTAACTATATAAACAAAAAGGTATATTGCTTTTCCCTCCATAAAAAGGAGTTATTCAACTCATTTGTATACATTTACATAAATTTACATTATATTTATACCTACCATTCTTTTGTCCACCAGTCATTGTTCTGAATATGATATCAAGACCAAAATATCGAAAGTGACTTAGCTTGATCACAATTTGTCTAAGAAAAGTTAACCAATGTATATGTAAAGAAGGATTTTATAAAATAAAGAATTTTTTTCTCCAAATTCCAAAGTCTGTATTCTCTCTAATTTTTTTCTTTATATTCAAATTTATTTACAATATTTTATTTTTAATTATTTTTCCAATTCTAGTAGTAAAATCTGTCATGAAAATCTTGTCTGATCAAAAGCATTCTGAACATTTATATATAAATTCCCCAATTTTTTGCTATATGATATTTTATTGGGCATAAACATAAATTATCTGTTTTTGGCTTCGATTGCTAATTTATTTTTAATGAATTCCAATCAGATAGCTTTTCTTCCAATTTAAGCAGACTTTTGTCCATAATAAGAAATTTTTAGCATCCTTTATCTTTTGATACTTATTACTTCCTTGGCTAAGGAATTTAAAATGTTTAGAAAATAAGGGCCATAATTCATAATTTATTTATTTTTTATCATGATTATAAATATAAAAAAAGCCTATACATATATCTACGTATTTTTTCAAATAAATCTAATATTTGTAAGGTGAACTTGTTATTTGAATTTAAATGCTTCATATTCGAAAATAAAAAAAATTGACAAGAAGAGTACATTGAAATAATATGAAAGTGTATTTTTAGAATATAATTTATTAATAAGAGATAGCTATTTTCAGCAACTAAATTGTAAAATATTTAATCTTTTTCATGTGATCTTAAATCATACCAGTATAATGATTATTTATTCTTCTGTGGGCTGTTAAAAGTGAATAAAAGTCAGTCTCTATCTTGAATGAGAATATAATGGATAAATATTCATTTGTCAACAAAGACATGAAAATCCAGATGTTAATGCATCAAATCACCTTCTAAATGAAGGTTATTGTAAGATCATGTACAGTAAAAAGGAGTGTTCTGGATATTTTTATATTGCAATTATTCACCAGCACAAAAATTCAAAAACACTCCATTTTGTGAATAATCCTCATTTATCAGATAATCTATAGGCATTAAATATCTGGATCTCCATCTACGTGTTAACAATTTGCCATTTAACCATTACATCATTTTTATACAAGGCAGGGACTGTTTTAATCCACTTTTAATATCTTGTTGAAATATGAATAATAACTGCACTGTAGAAATATTTCCCAAGTTTTTAAATTTTTATCAATACACACCACATCTTAAATTTCAATTATATCAAAAATATCCACATAAACATCAAACAAAATTAGAGTATGTTGATAGAATGCATATTATTAATAAGAGATAGCTGTTTTTCAATGACTAAGTTCTAGAATGTTACACCAATTTATATGATCTTAAATCATATCACTTAGGATTAAATTTGAAATACATCAAGTATTTTACACATTAAATCATCATCATCATCAACAATTATCAGTCCATTGCAAGATGAAGATCTCTAAGTTCAATTCATCTTCTCCAATCTCTAGCCTCTCTCTTTCACATCAACCTTACACAATTTTTTATTTCATCCCAATATCTCATACGTGATCTCTTTTCTGGGTCTTTTACAATTTCTTAAAATTTGTCCATCTATTATCATCTCTTCTAGAAATATATCTAGCCTAACTCTACTTTAGTTCTTTAATTCTTTCACCAATGTCAGTAACACCTCTTTGTTCTCTTAACCATGTATTGCATTTTCAATCTCTTTTTGTTATCCTAATATGCATCTCTCCTTACATTTTTCTTGATCTGAAAACTCTGTATTGCTCTTCTAAATACAAACAATATATTATCAATACTTCTACAACTGCAACAACACAGTGGAAACAATTGAATTGCCAACATGACAAAACAATTTGAATGCATGTGCTTTAAAAAGATTGAGAATTATGGATCAACCTGTTACCTCAGTGGCTAGTGAGAAGAACTTGTCTGATGACCACAAACATCATATTGCCAATCTCTAAGGTACATATTTACTTTCAATTATATAAGTTTGCATTATATATTGCCTCTAATTTGGTTAATCTACTATGATGACAGCTATTTATATGGATATTACATAATCTTGAATTTGACCAGTCTATGACTTTATTTAATATTTAATCCAATCCTGAGAGAATTTTTATTAACTGCTATAAATAGATTAGAATGAGATCAATTTATCCTTACTTAAGTAAATTAAAAAAAAAAAAGAATTGATTATACATTGTATAATAAATGTTATTCAATTCATCTCAGTTATCAAAATAAAATATTCCAGTAATTATAAAAGGTAAAAACTTTTGAACTATCATATTAAATTTAGGAAATGATTTAAATTATTTTAAAACAAGAATTTTAATGACTAAACTTTAGCTTACTGTCATTAACTTTTTGAAAGTACATTGTTCTTAAATCAAGATTTATTTATATGACAAATAACAATTATAAATTGTCAATTATAAAGTAATCTGATAAACCAATTAAAAGATGAGATCTTATTTACTATTATTAAATATATATTTAAAATTTTGAAATGTAATCAAATATACCAATTATTCTTTTTAATTGAAGGGAGGATCATTTATTTCAAATTACTAATCATGTAATAGAAATATTTATCTAATATATAAATACACTACTATTAAGAACTCATTTAAAAATACTCTCTGTGCATTCTATAATGAGATAAATCACCTTTGTATAATGGATGATCAATTTATAGCCCATAAACATGATTAACACAGAAAAGTTTAAAAATATTGTATTCATATTTTTTATGAGGCGTAAGGAAGGCTTTGCATCTTATTTTTTGTACAGGCTTATATACATATAATCTATCTCTTCAATCATATAATAAATAAAAGAATGCAATATTCATTCTCTACTAAGATATTTAGTTGTTTTGTTCACACATATGAATAACCACCCCTTGCAAACAATTTTTTTTTTTTTTACATTTTAAATAAAAACAAGACAACAGAAAAACAAATATTAAAACGTATGTAAAATGATTATTCTCCATTTTAGAAAATTTAGAGTTAAATTAAAAAAATAATTTCGTACTTTCTTACTTCAAAAGATATCAGTTATGGTATGCAGTTATAATAAATGTACGACTGATTCACTTGCAATGAAAACTAAATTTGACTAACTTTTTTATAACACTGTCATTCTTAAATAGTTTTAAATTTTGAAAATGACTACTCATCCAGTATTCTTAAGGTAATGAAAACATGGGGAGCACGGACGTGATTTTAAATCATTAGAAGCCAAAAGCTGAAATAAATCAAATAGAAACATGTTTTCTTTTATATATACTCTTTTAGAAATTTATTTTTTTAAAAATAATTCTGCATCATTTATATCTGATTCATGATTAAGGAATGAGTTTTAGGCCAGTTTGTTGTAACATTTTACAAATTTTAGTTTGTCAATAATTTTCAAGTTATAGAGAAAACTAAAAGGCGAATAAATCTTTCCTCAATGGAAGCAAAAGCTATATCCATTAAAATGTATTTAAAGTTTGTCTTAAAACTATCTTTAGGATATCTTATTCTCTCATCTTCATGTTCATAATCAAGCTTTTTCCTGGTTTTGAATCTAAGAATTGTCATATCTTGGGAAAAGATTGAATTAAAATTAATAAACTTGAAAAATGTTTTGTCAGATGAAATTAGTTTATTAGAAGATTCTTCATTGTGCAAATTTTTTTTTCAATATATATTTTTAAGTCCTTCAACATCTCTATTCCCGGTAAATTTGGCAATTTTGTTTCAAAGAAATTTATTTACTATATCAAATGATGATAGAATAATCAAATTTAAAGAAATTAATATTGGATACCAAAAATATACTTTATATTTTATATTGGCATCTTGTGATTTATTAATTTGATAAATCAAATAGTGCATCATATACTTTTCCTAAATGAAATTTAAATGGTTTCCATGATTTAATCCTATTTTCCAATATGTTTGATTCACATATTGCAATGGCATGTTAGCAACATATTTTATAATATGCTCTAATGGTCTATAAATGAGGAAATATGTATAATTCTTAAATAATTCTAAAGAAATTACACTTTGAAAGCATCATTAAAAAATAAATGTAACTAGGCTCTGTGCAAGGAACAAATATTCCATGTTGATTCAAATTTAAGATTTGATTTAAAAACCAACATCTTTACTCTTTATCATATCATAAATAGGACAGAATAAAATAAAATGACTTTTCACTTCCATATCTTTATAGGTATAACAATGTATCTAAGAATGACAGTCAATTATTCAGTAAAAGGTATTTTGAATACACTCCAGTATTACTAAAAATACCTACTTTTTAAAAACTTATTTTAAAATGAATTTTATTCCTGCTGTCATCAAAAACTATATTATTTCATTTTCAATTTCATCTCCAAGATAATGCACAATTCTTATATAATCCATTTTAGAAGCCTTGAATTCATATAAAGTATTCATCCATAATATTGTCCAATCCTATGGCTTTCAAAAAGTTACCATGATCAGAAACATTTAACTCATTTGACATACTGTGAAATACAAGTCCCTATTTTGAAAAAAAAAAGTACAATGGCTGTAATTATTTCAATGATAGCATGCACTTGTTTTTTTACCCTGAATAATTTTTGACATGATCAATCTATCATAATTTCCTTAATCATATTAGTTTTTAATTCCATCTATTTTCTGTGATTATTCAAATATTATTAGCTAATTTTATATTTAGAAAGAGTTTGAGTGATATTGTGCCTAATACAAAATATGTTCCTATTTGTTAATTTCACTTTTAATGTACATATTTTGCAATGAAAACAGTAAACTCATTCTTTACTTACTGAAGATTAACTGCTGCTTTGTACTGCCATGTCTTGGTTTTTAATCATTTTTACCACTTGGAAATAATTATTTAACAAAATTGTTTTGCTTATAACATTCTAGAAAAAATAAAATTATTTATTTGCATAGGTAATTTTTCAGTCAAAGATTTTATAATTTAATGTGTAAAGTTTTCCATCACATTTACAATTCTCATTCTATGATTACTTAGATTTCGACCAAATAATAGATGAATAGTTTCTTAATCATCCCTAATGTTCATTCTGTAAGCATTCAAATTATTATTAGATAATAAAAGATTAATTCATTCCTCTACTACAATATCCAGAATGTCATTCCCACTAATATCTCTTCTATTATCTTCTGAAGGAATTTTCCTCTTTTGTCACCTCTCTCAGATAGACCATTATCTATATTTATATATTGGACTACTTCCATAATCTAACATCAAGTATTGAATATCTTTAAAAAATTTATTTAAATTTTCCAATTGCATTCAACTGCTAGTATTAGCATACTAGTTAGTATATGCACAATCTTTTAATGATATTATTTTCATCTCTTCTTTAGATGTTGCTGGCCTAACCAGATACAGTACTAGCATGGAAATCAAACCTGGGTTCTTAGATTATTGAATATTAAATTTTAAGGTAATACTTGAACCAATTAAGTCATCCTGCCAAAGGACAGCAGTCAGTAGAAATTTGATATAGTTATATCTGAGGTTCCTTCTAATGTCTTCATTTTTTCCTAGGAGCAAAGTTGATTAATGTTTCTATACATTATGTACAGTCACATTAGGTCAACCTATGGGGTTATTCACCATTTTTATGTAAGCAGCTTCTTTGAGTTTTTTCTTTGTACCTTTTCCTCTCCGATATTTTAGCATTTTTTCAACTGAACATATTGATTGGTTCATATATAGGCTAGACATATGTTTTCTCTCTTTTTTAGTCATCAGTTTGTGCTTTTGCAATCAAGTTGAGAAAGCTGATCTCACAAATATACATTCTTCCACATTCACACAGTATTTTATAGATGCAGTTTTTACTTTTCAGCATTTCAAGTTGGGTTTTGTAGATGCTAGAAATTCCTTGCAGTGTGATATGGTTGTGGAAAGCTGTTCTGATGTTATACTGATTTCAGATTTTCCTTAACCTGTCTTTTAATTTTGGTATTTATAGATATACTCCAGTAAAAATAATCGTTTTTTTTTTACTTTGGTGATACTTTTTGTTTTCTATATTTAGGTTTTTTTATTGATAGCTTATGGGTAACTATTTTTCATAATAATTTTTTCTGTGCAGATCTTTTTTTTCTTCAAATCACTGGTTTCTGGACAATCATCTTTTGCTCTATTCCATAGTGATAGTATAATTCCATGTTTTATGTTTCTGTGTGATCGAAAGTATATGCTAAGTATTTTTCTGTATATGTGAGTTTTCTATAAACCATGTTTTGATTTTGTCATGTGAGAGTCTTTTAACTAGAATATCTAAGAATTCCAATTTTTGTTCTTGTTCTGATTCTCTTGTAAATTTAATTGAAAGGAATATGCTGTTGATGTGTTTGATGGGATGATGATGATGCTATGAGATTCACTGTGATTTCTCTTTTATTAGAGTCAGGAATTGCTCAGCTACTATGCCCAGAGAAATCTGTTAGCCACTTTATCTTTCCTCTGCATTCCCCATCCTAAGTTTTTCCCATATTCTTTTCTATCCTGCTACATCCCATTTCCACACCATCTCTCCAGCTCACTATTCTTTTTTATTGCATCTATTCTTTTATCTCATTTCTTGCAACTATTACACTCAACAATTTTCCCAACACAATCATCCCAACTTTTGAAAAAGTATACTGATATAAATTTTTTATCTAGACTTCTGCATACCATACTACCTTTCTCATCCATCTTGTTGCTTGCCATTTACTCATAGCCCAATTAAATACTATTTTAGCTATTCTCTTATTATCCATAAACTGCAATCTACTGAACAGTTTTATTTTGCATCTCTCTTATAAAAATTTGACCATCCCATTTCTCCTTGAATTGCTTCTTTTGCCATCCACACATCTGCATCTAATGCATATCTTCCTACACCTCTTTGTATTTTTTCTAAGAAATATAATACCTCTTTATTTATTCATAACACATCATTACCATATGTTAACACTGTTACTGTCACTCCCTTCTATACAAGCGACATCATATTTATTATATAAAAACACTGTTAATTTCTTTTCTTTGCTTTATTTATCAATGTTTTCTCCATTCATTCTCTGATTACCTAAGACAATTCCCAAATAGTTATACCTATTCACAATGCTGAATTTTATTTCTCCCAATAAAAATTATTTGTCTTCTCTTTCCCCAGTATTAATCATTATTACTTTTGGATTTTTCTTCACTAAATTTAATCCCCACCTCTTTACCAATCCTTGTGCATGTCCTTAGCATAACTTCCATATCTTCCCTTTTTTCTGTGCACATAAAGACATCATTCACAAATAAAAGGCTTGATAAGGTATATACTACTTTGCCACCTATTAATGGTATCTTTACCCCTCTTCCTAGTCTTTCTATTGCTCTCTCTTTTTCTCTCAAAGACAACAAAAACAAAATGGGTGTGACATAGAACATCCTTATTTAGTCCCATTCCCATCCCATTTTAAACTTTAACTGATTCTATACTCTCTAACTGATATGTATAGTAATTATTTTCATACAATCTCTTAATCAGATCCACTAAAGCTTCATTCATTCCCAAATTTACTAACTTTATCCATAATATATTTCTATTTACTCTTATCAGATGCCTTCTCTATATCTACAAAAACCATATATAACTGTCTACCTGTATTTCTACTCTTATCTATAAATTGTGTAAGAACAAATAAACTATCTCCTATATGCCTATCTGATCAAAAACCTTCTTGCACTTCTTCCATCCATTTTGCAACATATCCAGCCACCATATATGTAAAAACTTTACATAACATTGACATTACCATTATTGGTCTATAATTACTTAACTTTCTATGATTCTTACCCTTTCCTTTAAATACTAGTCTTACTCTTGTATTATTCCAACTAGCCAGATCTCTTTTTCATGTCAACTTTATTAAAACATTATAATAGGCTTAATTTTGCCCTATGCCCTAATTCATTACCATCTCTTCTGCCCATCTATCTAAACCTCTTGCCTATCCACTTTCAATTTCTTCCCTGTCTCTTTCAGCTCATTTTTTGTAAACCTAATATTTCTATTATTTTTCACTTTGTTCTTCACATCTAGAATCTTTTCTATATCCATTACATACTTATTTAAGGTTGTCTCTAATTCTTCTCTAGAGCTATTCTCTATTCTCTCATCATCAAGTAATACTATTTCTCTCATCCCTAAATTTCTTCTTTTAATGTATTTCCAAAATTTTTTACTGTCATCTCTTCAACATTTATTTATATCCTCCAACAAGTTACTATTTAATTTTGATCTCTCTCTATAATTATGTATATTTTAGCCAACTTCTTTTTTTCTAAATACTTTCCCCATGTGACATTAACAGTTTTTCACTCTCCTTGTTCTTAATAGCACATAATATGCTTTTTTCCTCTTTTTTACACTTTTATTAACTCTCACTTTTCTATTTTATTCTTCTGAATATTCTCACCTAAAACACTATTTGCCACCTTTTCTACTTCATCACATACAGTCCTTATATTCATTCCCAACCAACTCTTCCATGATTTCTTTGGATTTTATTTTATATTCTTCTAACTTATTCTTGTTGTCATCTTTCACTATCCTTTCTACTTTTATTACTATTTCCTATCACATTACTAACCATTTCTATTATAAAGAATTATGATTACTATTACATACTCTCTTTTCATTATCAAATACTTTAATTTTTCCTATTTTATTTATTCTCTCTTTCTCTACTAATACATAATTTGTTGTGTAAAATATATTATTTCTAGACCATAAGTATTGTTTTTCTAGACTATGAGTTTTTTTCCTCATGATTATTTGACAAATTTTCAAAGCTCAAATTCATTCTATGACAAAAAATTCTTCAAAAGCTGTCCATTTTTGTTATCTACACCATTCTTTAATATACTCATTCATATCCCCTATAACCATTTTTCCTTTCCCCTTTTGAATCTCTGTATATCCTTAACTAGGCATTCATATATGATACTGTTTCCACTCCATTATAGTTTGATTATCTCAGAGACTATATACACTATAGCCACCATCCATTCTTGTCTTTCTAACCTTATCTCAAACCACAACTGTTCTTGACATTTAATAGTATTTAAATAGTTTTTTTTTGACATAACTCCTATACAATTAATGTGCTAGTATAGGAAATGTAATCATGTGATGCTTAATGGTATAAAGAAATGTATAAAATATTGTGGTCTGGGCCAACTGATGAATGCTAATTCAGCATGAAATGTGCATCTTGGGGATCATAAACCTTTTCATGCTTTTGGTCATGTATTAATGATTACATCTCTCCAGAAGATGTTAAAAGTGAATAGAAATCAGTACCTATCAAATTTTAGAGAACACTACAGAAATATTATTCATTATAAGATAATTTCTAGTCAAATGAATGATTAATAAAAATTATTACTATATTTTTATTTTGTGATTTGTGTCAAATTTGTGAAGGCAACATGTTTAACATTTATCAATTAATCTGTAGTACTTTGTTAAAATTTATTGAACAATGATAAAGATATGTGTAAGACATTGCATTTGGGCCAAGTGATGAGTAATGGTTACATATGACATGTGTATCTTGGGGATAAATATTTTTCATGTCTTTGGTTATATGTTAGTGATTGTATTCCTCCAAAAGACATTAAAACAGATAGAAACCATATACCTTGTTTGAGAGTGGTGTTGTGAAAATTACACTATGGAAATATTATTCATTAATGGATAATCTTTAGTCTAATAAATGATTAATAAAAAATTATCAGTAATCTTTAGTGTCTGCATAAACACATCAGACCATAGATGAAGGTGGTACACCTTTATTGTTAAAGAAGGTTGCTTTGATTACAGCTTAAGAGTTGATTGTTATCATCTACATTTACAAACCTATAACAGCCTTGAGTAATTGGCTTTATTGTCTTACTAATATATACTTCATGCAGAATTTGTAAATTAATAAGTAATTATTTATTAGTCTACTTTTATGACATTAGTCTGCTTTCACAAGAGGTTATATTTTTCTGATTAATGAAGGTTGTTTACACTTTTTTGCATTATTAATCTAACATTCATTGGTCATGTTGCAATATTTAATGTCTATAAAAAGACATCAGACTGTGGATAAAGGTAGTATCACTTTTATTGTTAAAGGAGGTTGCCTTGACTATAGGGTGAGATTGGTGATGTCTTAAGGATTGATTGTTATCATCTATCATTAATTAAAGCACATCAATCTCAAACCTTCATACACAACCTTCTTCTAAAAATGTGATATATCTCTGACTTATTTATTTTTATATGCTGCTGCATATTAAATATTACCTTACATGTTTAGACAAACCTAATGCTTTCATAAAATATTAGTATATACATTTTTTTAAAATATTAATCTTATTTCTCAATCCAAACAATCCATTTTACTTATTTATTATACACGATAATATGCTAAATTTATTTATGCTTTAATATCCAGTATTTTACATGTTTGTACATAAGTAAAGTTAAACATAAGAAAGGGCATATTAAAACAGGAAAAACTCTCCATACAGTAGTGCCACTCACTGCAAGCCAGAGTAGTCAATGGATGCCAGAAGGCTTGTACATAAAATCCCTATCTAGTGCCTATTCACCCAATATCCCCAGATTAGTTTCTGGCTTATGGCCATCAGTGAGGAGCTTTGGATTTGAAAGCACTGCAGCTAGATCTTAAGATCTAATGTAACCCTACAGCAGCCACCTTAACTACAAAACTATGAGAATCAAATTGAAAACACAATAATATTTTCAATCCAAGATCATTAGCTTATATAGTCATATAGTTCTGAACTCAGTTCAATATCCATACATTTTGGTGTTTTTGGTTTTTTAATAATCATAGCCACTGCTACCTTATTAGGCATGATTGGTGTTAAACCATTAAACATCACATGATCACTGTTTCTTATGCTTGTCATAACTGTTATTAAAACAGGAAAAACTCTCCATAGAGTAGTGCCACTCAGTGCAAGCCAGAGTAATCAATGGATGCCAGAAGGCCTGCATATAAAATCTCTATCTAGTGCTTACTTATCCAATATCCACAAATTAGTTTTTGGCTTGTGACCTTTGTCAGTGAGGATCTTTGGATCTGAGAGCACTGCACCTAGATCATAGAATCTAATGCAACACTCCAGCGCCTCATTTTATATCTATTTAACTACAAAACTATGAGATTTTTGCCTGTTTTAATAACTGTTATGAGAAAGCATAAAAAATAGTGATCATGTGATGTTTAATGATTTAACACCAATCTTGCCTAATAGGATAGTGGTTGCTATGATTATTAAAAAACCAAAGACACCAAAATATATAGGTACTGAACTGAATTCAGACCTATATGACTATATAAGCTATTGAGCTTGTATTGAAAATATTATTGCATTTTCAATTTTATTCTCATAGTTTTATAGTTAAGTAGAGATAAAAAGTGACTGCTGGAAGGTTGCATTAGATCCTAAAATCTAGGTGCAGTGCTCTCAGATCCAAAGCTTCTCACTGATGAAGGCTCTGCCAGAAACTAGTCTAAAGTTATTGTATGAATAGGCACCAGATAGAGATTTTATGCACAAGCCTTCTGGCATCCATTGATTACTCTGGCTTGTACTGAATGGAACTACTGTATGGAGAGTTTTGTCTGTTTTAATAACAGTTATGAGAAATCTTAAGAAGCAGTGATCATAAGGGCATATTCATGACACAAAATTGATTGTGCAAATATGTATTTTAGAAAACTGAAATTTAACAAAATAAAAGAATGTTCAGGCCCTAAAACATTGATTGTTCCAATTATATAATGGTCCCTTTCCACAGTATAGTTTTTCTATAACAGTAGATGTGTTTAAATCTGGATACCATAATATCAAAGATATATAATAATTTACATTCAAGATATGTACTGTAGTATCATAAATTTTGGTTCAAATAAATAATAGGTTGAATGGTTAATAAAATTTAAATAAAAATTTTAATTAAATATATAATAATATTAACCAATGTGATGATGATGATTTATAAATTAAAAGTATTTCCAAAAGGCACCAAACCTTCTAAAGAGAAAGTTTAATTTTGGAAAAGATTTTATAGGAATGATATCATGAATCCAGCAGGTTCCCCAAATGGATTGCATAATTTTCCAGGACTGTGGTTATTAACTAGCATATGTGTACAAAAAGTATATATTTGGATTAAGTTACAAGTCCAAACTAAATGGATTAATTAAAAAAAATGTAATAATAAACTGTTGCATAGATTCTCACATCTATCAACCCATATACAAAAATATTAAATTTTATAGTAACAAAAGATATTTAAGTTTAAGCTAAGTTTAAGTTTAATGCCTTATTGTATTTACAATGATAAGATCTTATCATGTTAAATATTGAAATATTCACTAACCATTATTTTTTCATGTATGATTTTTGAAATTAAATTGAGAGACTGCAAAACCTCTCGCTCTCATTACTATAACAGCCAGTCAGATCATAAATACAAGACAGAGAATTTAACAAGAATAGGGTGGTCCACCCTATTCTTTACTTGTCTTTCTATATATCCAAGCCAGTCTAAAGTACTTAGATTGTAATATTTTATTGTTATCTTTCTTAGTTTTTCCATTAATGGTCTTCTACTTGAATACTGGTAATGTTAGAGAGAGTATACACTGCAGCACTGGTAACATTATATGAGGGATACTATCTGTAGTTCTTAAATAATTTATATGACTATTTCTTTATCTTTTTATGGCATTATGGAGTCATTCTACAAGCTGGTTTTTAAAACTTCATTACCAATATCTGGATCTGACTGCATTTCCAGGCATTTTTTGGTGTGATTTTTGGTTACTTAGCCACACATGGTAAATGAATTTCTTCTAAATAAAATCATTATACTTTCTAATTAAAAACTGTTGGTAAAATAAAGCTTACAGTGGAACAGAGTTTTAATTAGTCATTGCTTCTTCATCAGGGATCATGGCACATAGCTTCTAGTACATTGCACTCTAATGCAAAGCATTATGGAATAAACTGCAGTCTAATAGAATTAGAATTATGGTGCCTAGTTTTGTGTTTTACATCTAATTATACCTAATTGATGTTGTTCAAACTATGGTTTTCAAACAAAATATACACGACTTTCTAGAAAATATATGACCTTTGCATCATATATTATTGAAAAACACCCTCTTTACTCTTTTTAAAATATGTCATGGATTCAAATTTTATTTACATTATGTCACATTTTTATAAATAAAATAAAACAATTTTTTTCTCTTTATTTACATTTGTGACATAAATTTAATGTTGTCTTTAAAATTTTTAATTATAATTTTTATATTATCAATTCCAAAATTTTAATATTATTTTCAAATCCACCATCAGATTTTCTATAAAAATGGACAAGTTGTTTAATTAAAACTTCCATTTCAAAGGCAAACTAAACAATGTTGAAAATTAGTTTTTTTTAAAGAAAACACAATTCAAATTCTTTCATGAATCAAAAATATTTTTCCTTCTTTTTTTACAGTATTATTATTCCTTTTCTTATAACATATTATGAATTAATACTTAATAATCTTTAATGATAGGCATGAATTAATTTTTTTTAACCTTTAGGCAGTTTACACTTTTATTTCGCAAGTGATACACATTTATGTGTGCATACATGTAAATAATGGTAGTTTGTATATTTGTAGTCAGTTCATATGAGTTTTTATTAAACACGTTTTTTTTTTGCTGCATTGTTATCGTATAACCAATCTGGGCTACTTTGGATTTGTTATAGCTACAATATATTGGACACTAGAATTTGATGTCCAAATCAGTAATCATAAATATAAACTCTAAAAAAATTTTTTGGCTTATCAAATAAAATAATTATTGATGATTATTACTATTATTGTGATAAATGATAAGATTGAAAGTGATATTCTTTTTTTTCACATACTACTACTTATTAGAGTAGATTATTAAAATGATTCAAGATGTCTTCCATACAGATTTTTCTCAATTGCAGTGCCCCCAATGTATGTCTCATACTTTTTTTAAAAAGCATGACTAATATTGAATGAAAAATAAACATGCACACATAAAATTAATGTTAGAGGGAAAATGCACAGAATAAAAAGATATAACACTAACTATAATAAAAGAAATTATTTAAAATAATATTATCACAATAATAATTTGATTATGATAGCTAGACTAACAACATACGCTCAATAAAAATAGAAAATTTAACATTATGTTTAAACATGTGTGTATGTGTGAGTGCATGCAATTGTTTTAAAATGTCAATTTGAAAAGGTATAATCATAAAATGCTTAAATGAATTTATTCTTAAATAATGAGAACTTTAAAATAAAGTAGAAATCATTTAGTTTAATATTTTAAGATTACAAATCATTTATTTGTCAAATAAACTATTGTACATTTTATTTTTACTGTTAATTAAATATTTCTATCTGTAAATTTGAAGCCTTAAACTTCTGGAATTTTCAAATCTCTCCTGCTTTCGTCCATCTCCATAGCAAAGAGAACAGAATATTTTTGTACAACTTCAAAAAATAAAGCATTGTGGGTAATAAAAAATGAAATTATTAATGACAAAAACTTATAAATACAACCACTTGTCAAGATTTATTTAGTCTTCTTAATTACAGTGTGTTGAAGGACCTCATCAGATTTAAACCTGGAATTAGCCATTTTATTATCCTTTATAAATAGCATGTCAGAGTAGAAACTGTCTAGACATTTGTCTCCAAGGCAAAAATTTCCTCTACATCATCTTAAAATGGAAAAATTAAAATCTATAACATTTATCATTCAGTAATGCACTTAAAGGAACAAAATTCAAATATTTTGACTCCTCTGTGAATTTTTAATATTGCTTATGAAATGCTAGCTTGTGATAATACTGTAAAAATTATTCATCTCTTCTCTAAAGGTTAAAATTACTTACTTGGATATATATTAGCAACATCAACCCAAAGTTTCTAATGAATTGTATAAAATTTATAAGAATTTATGGATCTACATATGGCTTAATTTTATATTTGTGAAAATAGCTTAAAACAGTAGATAAGTCTTATAAATGAATTTGAGTTAATGAATCACTTACTCTTTTGTGAAAATTATCTGATCTCTAGATGAATATTATAAAATTGAAGTGATAAGATCAATAAATTTTTGAACACTATATTTGTGGATATCTACTTAAAATCTTGGGTACTCTTGTAAAGATAATCTAACCAATAGATTAATATTGTGTGATATTGTAGTGACCACAGGAATCCAGAAGGTAATAGATTTATATTCATTGGTATTATACCTTTGTAAATATGCTTAGAGATATTATATGAGTGCTACTTCTTTAACAGTATTAATTGCTTTGTCAATACATGCTGGCAATACTTGCAGGCATACAAATAAATAATTATTGATTTGTTAAATGCTTCGGAGACTCAATAAAATTTCTGCTATAAAATCAGTGCCTTTACAATTAATCATACCCTTATCTGAATTAAGTGTGTTAATTGCATTTTTGTGGAATTTATCACTCTATAGAAATACAAAATAATATTTTAATATGATTAAAATAATTAAAAGTACACCTAAATAAATTTTTACCTACATTTGTTCAATGACAGTAGTACCACTCAGTGTATGCCAGAGTAATCAATGGATGCCAAAAGGCTTGTGCATAAAATCCCTATCTAATGCCTACTCATCCAATATCACCAGACTAGTTTCTAGCTTGTGGCTTTCATCAGTGAGGAGCCTTGGATCTGAGAGCATGGCACATAGATCTTAGGATCTAATGCAACCCTACAGCAGTCACATTTATTTCTACTTAACTACAAAACTATGAAAATAAAATTGAAATTACAACAATATTTTCAATCCAAGATCATTAGCTTATATAATCATATAAGTCTGAATTCAGTTCAGTACCTATACATTTTGGTGTCTTTGGTTCTTTAATAATCATAGCCACCACCATTCTATTAAGCAGAATTAGTATTAAACAACTAAACATCACATGATCACAATTTTTTATGCTTGCTCATAACTGTTATTAAAACAGGCAAAACTGTCCTTACAGTAGTGCCACTCAGTGAAAGACATAGTAATCAATGGATGCCAGAGGGCTTGTGCACAAAATCCCTATTTAGGGCCTACTCATCCAAAATCCCCATACTAGTTTCTAGCTTGTGGCTTTTGTCAGTGAGGAACCTTGGATCTGAGAGCAGTGTATCTATATCTTAAGGATCTAATGCAATCCTTCAGCATCCACCTTTTATCTCTTCTTAACTACAAAACTATGAGAATAAAATTGAAAACACAATATTTTCAATCAAAGCTTATTATATATTCACTTAGTGGTACTACTGCATGGATAGTTTTGTCTGTTTAAATAATAGTTAAGAGCAAACCTAAGAAATAGTGATCATGTGATGTTTGGTGGTTTAATATCAATCCTGCTTAATAGGATAGTGGTGGCTATTGTTATTAAAGAACCAAAGACACCAAAATAGACCTATATGACTATATAAGCTATTGAGCTTAGATTGAAAATATTGTTTTCAAATTCTATTCTTATAATTTTGTAGTTAAGTAGAGATAAAAGATGATTGCTGGAGGGTTGCATTAGATCCTAATATCTAGGTCCAGTGCTCTCAGATCCAAGGCTCCTCGCTGATGAAATCCACAAGCTATAAACTAGTCTGGGTATGTTAAAGGCACTAGATAGGAATTTTATGCACATGCCTTCTGGCATCCATTTATTGCTCTGGCTTGCACTGACTGGCACTACTGTATGGAGAGTTTTTCCTGTTATAATAACAGTTATGAGCAAGCATAAAAAATGGTGATCATGTGATGTTTAGTGAAAGAAAATATCATAAGGAAGATGTAGGCACTACATTATGTTTGTTAGGAAAATTAGATAAATGTATATGTTTATAATTCTATTATATATTGGAGCTTAGATGTATTAAACTTTAGACTAATGTAAAACATGCTACAGTCCAGTTAATAGTTACTCTCTCATATGTTTATTGTTTTCTTAATAGAAAGTATCTAGAATAAACAATTAAATAGTTATAAAGTTACTCTTATTCTTTTGCCCAAGAGGTACTCATATGAGAGTTAATGGCATATTGAATTGTCCTCATGGCATTGCTAATCACAAATATTGTTGTTTAGTTGATTTCTCTTCTAACAATATTGTGTTAAAGCATTAACTCGAATATAAGCTTAAAAAGTATATATTATATGATGCCACTAGCATCTGTGGAGGTCAAGTCTCATTAAAGTTATATATTTTGATAATAATATGAATTGGGTAAATGCTTTACTTATTCATGAGAAGTTAAGTGATAAGTCTGATATCTATACGAAAAGGTTGTTGCTAATATGACTATTATTATTAGCATACTAATCTACAGTTAATGGTTAGGTTTTAAATAAATCTATACAACCTTCTCCAATGGAGTGCTTTGCTTTTGTTGTCACATTACTTTGTGAAAAATAATAATATACAGGTATTAATAACCTAATAAGAAAGTATTTATTAAATATAACAGTATAATATGATTGATAATCTTTCCAGAGAACTTATTATTATGATTACATTTGTCTAAATATTTTTATATAAAATTTTATAATTAATAAAGTAAGTGTTACAATTCTTTTTATTATATGGCTGCTTGTCATTAATTGAAAAATCATCATCATCTAAAAACTTAAAAATAAATTTGGTCACGATTACACTTTATTTTAAGAAATAATTTTTTTATTCAATTTACTTGCACTATTTCCATTTTTCAGTTCAACAAAAAATTTTATTAGTAATAAATAGTGATTACATTTTGATAATGGATAAGTTAATGAATAAATTGTACAATAATATTATAAAAAGTTCTGATTAACATATGGCTAGAATATGTTAGTTAGTAGTTGTTATACACTTATGTGGTTAGGTATAATGAAGGGTTTGTGTAGAATATGAGAAACTGAGAACTTGATGAATGTTATTAGCTTTTTTTTTTTTTTAATAACACAACTATTTTCTTTTTAATATTGTCTATTCTAGAATTCTGGGTAGGTGGGAGTTGACAATCAGGAAAAGGATAGAGCGGTTAGAGACCAGGTGTCGTCAAAGACTTTACTGGAGGCAAGGAGCTGATCACGTTTCTTGATTTTTTTGAGAGTCTGGTAAAACAATGGTATGATTTGTGGCGGGGGTAATTCCATGAGAGTTTTGCATCTCACTATCCATATGGAATAAAGGACAAAGATAGAGAGCCTTATTATTGAAAAAGTTCCACTATTAATGGCATTTTCAAGTGAGAAAATCATTTCAGATCTTATGTAAGAATTGATTATGATTATATCTTTCAGTATTTTAAGTCTTGGACAGCGGTGTATAATATGGTCTGTGGTTTTATCTTCACGAGCACATAAACCACATATAGGGTCAATGCTAGTAAAACCTCTTCGGTGATAAAGAAACCAATTTGTGGGAAGTGCATCAAGATTAATTTTAATGATGAAGTCCAGGAATTTGGGTTCAAGGCTCCATCTTTTGAAGTGTGTAATGAGTCTTTGGTTGGTTATTTTTAGGCTGGTTTTAATGGGTTGTTGATTATAGTTGATTAGATTGTATGCTTCCCACAAAGTGATTTTTTGGTTAAGGTTAGAGGACATCGTCGGGTTATAAAGTTGTAGATGATCTATTAGCAATGATATCCATGAACTGGAAGGGCGGGGGACGATCAGTTGGTGTAATTTTTTTCATAATGTTGGAGTATCCATAGGAGAGGATCAGATTATGTAGAATATTGTGAGTTTTTTGTAAAATGATTGCCTGTATTGAGTGGAATGACAGTCCATTGAACCTGCATGGTCGTTGGATACCTCGCAAGCTAATGGCAACAGTCCTTCCTCTCCAGAGAAGTTTGGTGCATAATCGGTTAATTTTATTTTGAAACTGTTTAGTGATTTTAATGAATGGAAGATAATATGAGATTTTTGGCATTATGATCATGTTGAGGAGGCTAACCTTTCCATATAATGAAAGGTATACTCTAGAGAGTGAAGTGGTGATGGCTTCAGTTGATTGGAGGATTGCATCTTGAATCATTCTTGCCATTGCAGTTGGAGGTTTGAAGATTGGGAAGCCAAGGTATCTTTGTGGTTTAGCAGAAAAGGAAGAGTTGATTTGTTTACCAGACATTATCTTCCAGATGGAAGATTTGTTAAAATTTATTTGTAGGCCAAGTTTCACTGTATTTCTGTTTAAGATGTTCATGAGATGGGGAAGGTATTTAATGGTGGGAAGCACAACCATGATGTCATCTATGTATGCGAATACATTGAAATCTTTATTGAGAGAAGGAATATTCCAGGGAGGTTTTTTTCTATATCCACCAGAAGAGGGTTGATGTATGCTGTGAAGAAAAGGGCACTGAGCGGAGATCCTTGAGGGATCGACTTGTATGGCTTGAAACCTGGAGTGATCTTGCCATCAAGAGAGAGAAAAATCTCTCTGTTGTTGAGCAGATTGCTGATAATCTGAACAATTGCAGCTGGAATATCGTATTCCATCAGAATATCCAGAAGGGTGTTGATCTGTACTGAATCGAATGCTGCTGCAACATCCAGTTGGATGGCAATAGGTTTGGATTTACGATGTACTCTGATATGATTGAACAGTGCAGTTATATTGGACATAGCATGCGAGGTTGATGATCCCTTTTTTCCGTATTGGTTTGGCGAGATATTGCTAAGAATTTGAGGTTGGATTTGGTCCTTAATGACTGACTCTATAATCTTGATAAGCAGTGGGGTCATGGATATTGGTCGGATACTGTTAATTTCGTTTAGTGGTTTTGCTTTTTTAATAAAAGGCACAAGTGCCACAGGGTAAAGATCTGCTATGTTTCTGTAACCGGAAACTAGGTGATCTATCATTTTTTTAATAATTGGAACAATGAATTGACTGAGGTGTTTGAGAAGGAAATTTGGGATGCCCAGGGTAAATGCTGTCAGGGAGTGATGATATCTTCTTTTTAATTTGGATTTCTGTGATGCCATGTTCGCTGGGGTCTCCAGCATCCAACCAGCTGTTTACTGGAGGGGCTCCATCTTTTTGCATTAATTGGCAGAATTGTTTGCTGATGTGCTGCATCATTGGATAGCCAATGAGATTGGTACCATTAGTATAAATGGATGTGGGAGTGATTTGTTTTTTATTGTAACCCAGTGCCCATCTGAGGTAGTCTGTCGTCCAGCAGTGTTGTTGTGCTAAGAAGCATTTGGCTCTTCTGATGGAAATATATTCTGCAAGGGATTTTTGCTTGATTTTGTAGAGGTTTTTAAGGAAGATAATTTTTTCTGTATTTGTGAAATTTTGCTGTGATGCTTGAAGTTGTATATTAATGTCTGTTAGGTCATTTAGAAGACCATTTGGTCCTTTGATTTTCCTGGTGTGGTGATTTAATATGGACTGAAGAATTCCGATGAAGGAAAACCAGCCCTCCTCAGCAGGGAGGGAAAGGATGTTTATTTTCTGGAAATAGATGTATGACTCAGACACTATCGCTTCGGTCATGTTTGATTGGGTGATCATGCGCATGGTTTTTCCAGGTCCATCTATAGGTGTAGGGATTGAGATAGGCGTGAGTTGTAAGATCAGAGCCATATGATCGGAAAAAGCAACAGGGGTTAAGGCTGCATCAAGGTTGAAATGGAGGTCTGGGGTGTAGTAAACCAGATCAATTAGGGACTTTTTAGTTTTAGTATAGAAAGAGTAGGCTTCGGGTGGGAAGAAGCCCTCTCCACACATTAATCTGCGATTTATTAGATGCAAAAATCTCTTGTTGAAGTCATTGTAGGTGGTGTTAAAGTCTCCGAGAAGAATGGTAGGGGAGGCTCTGCTAGCGTTGATGGCATTTAGGATATGAACTATTTTTAGATATTGAGAGGTGTCTTTGGCTGTATAAATATAAGCTATGATGATCGGATAACCCCAATAATCTATTTCTATAATAATAATATTGGCATCTAGGAATAGAATGTTGAAACTTTTTGGTGGTGCTGATTTGCTAAGAAGAATACCGACTCCACCTGAAGCTGAATGGCCGATGGAAAATCTAGTAAATCCGAGAGAGGAGAGAAGAGATATTATTTTATGGTCAGTCTTATAGTGATGTTTGGTTTCGCCCATAAGAAGTATATGTGGGGAGCAGAGTGAGAGCCAGTTTTTAATAGCAAGAACTCTATCGATTGAGTTGATGCCGCGAATGTTTATGCCAGCTATTTTGCAGAACATGATAGATTAATCCAAACCATCCTCAGCAAAGTGATCCAAGTGAATGTGGCACATCTCTATATTAATGAGGTCTGATGTTGTTAGGCAGTCAGAGACTTGTGATTGAACTTGTAGATGGCTTGGTGATATATTTGTTGGTTGAGGAATCGCATCCATGAAGTCTTCGGTGTCTGATGGAGTAGAGTAATCTGTCTGAGATTCATCGGGAGAATCAATGGTATCTAAGGTTGTAAGATCCATGGTTTTCCTCTTTTTTTCTATGGATTTGTGAAGCTTTGAGTTGGATTTATCGGAGATTTGTTTGTTAGAGGGGGGTGGTGAGTAAAGTACCGGGTGGGAGCTGTCATCATCAGAGCTTGATTTATCTGAGCGAATTGATTTTCTTTTAATTTTCTTAATTGTATTTTGGGTATTTGTTGTGTCAATTTTTTTAGGATTTTGAAGTTGATTAGTGTTGTTTTCCTTTTCCTGTTCTTTTGATAGTAGTGTTATTTTATTGTCATAAGATTTTTGTTCGAATTTTAGACTTGAGACATTCTCTGTTTGCTGTAACAGTTGTGAATCTTCGATCATGCTGACTTTCAGGTTGGGTGTTTGATGGATCTTTTCGTCTGGTAGGTTAATTCTTGCAGGAGTTGAAGAATTGCAGTTAGTTTGTGGTTCACTCTGTTTAGGGTTGTTATCAGTTGTTTTAAGCTGGTTAGGAGTTATATTGGAAGAATTGTTTTGACATTTTTTGAGTGTATTTTCTTCATCGCCTGGGTTTATCTTGTTCTCTTTAGATGGTTTGGTCATATTATCTTCTTTTGTAGAAAGAGTTTGACCTAATATTATTTCTTGGGGATTAGTATAAGTTGTTTCAGACGTTTGCTCTTCCGAGTATTATTAGTTTGCGTGATTGGTTTAGGAGCAGTATTTGTTGTTGTTTGGTTCTCTGATTTACTACTATTAGTGTAAAGGTTGACGTTTGTTCTTTCTTGAATATTTTCATTTTGAAATATAGTTTTGGATGTGGAAGGTTTTGTTGGAGGATTTATTTGAATCTGCATATCTGGGTTTGTGAGGTTGCTGTTTGAATTAGTCCTATGTGATGATTGTCTATTTAAGGACTTGTTAATAGGTCTACCAGGACATTTGTGAAATTTATTCATTTTAATACCACAGTGTGTGCATATTCTTGCTGCACAGTCTTTAATGAGGTGTGTTCTTTGAAGGCAGAAGAAACATTGTGGTTGTACTCCTCTGAATGTCAAAACCATAGGAGAGCCTCTTGCTGTAATAATAGTGGGTATGTCAGTGGGTATAATGTTTTTCTTTAATGTAAGTGTGAAGGTAACTGTATTGGACAGGATTTGATCTTCGAAGTGAGGATTTAATAGGTGTTTAAATTTGCTAACTGAACCATAATTAATAAGGATGTCTTGTATTTCTTGTTCATTTAAGTGGGCAAGGCAGTTTTGAATTCTGCCAGATAGTGTAACTGGACGGTTCATATCTATGGAGCATAGTATATAATTTCCTAAAGATTTGTAGTTATTTTTAAAATTCATTCGGTCTGCCCACGTTTTAAACTCTACGATCACATAGCGGTCATTGGGATGATTAAGGATCATGTGAATGCCTCTGCCTAATTGCTTTTGATTGATTAGACTGTAGAGTTGTTCTACAGGGAATTTATATAAAGCACATTGATGATTTGTTATGGCTAAGATTAAAGACTTATCGCTGTAATAGTTTGCAAACGATTTATATAGAGAGTTGGGTATCGTTTTGTTGAACTCATTGTTTATTTCTAGGAACATATCATCGTTAATATTGTTTATATTAAAAGAGACATTTTCCTGCGTGTTTGATTCTTTTTCTATGTCTAATTCTGTGAGATTCAAATATAATTCGTTGAGATTATCGGCCTTAATATTTTCAGAGATGCTCTCAGAATTTTTTGACCTTACGATATTTGCGTACGTAGTGGGATTTTCCAATATTGATATTGAGGTAATTGGTTTAGCTTGCACGTTAGCTGATGTAGCAATGGATTGTTCTGAGCTAAAATCTTTGATTGTTTTAGAATGAAATTTATCAGTTTTATAATTTATTTTTTCTTTTTTCTTTTTAAATTTACTGTTGACAAACGGTACTGACACAGTACTGGTTTTGTCAACCTCTGGTGGAAAATGTTTTACTTTAAAAATTTTGTCGGTATCATTTTGTTGGTAATTTTGTTTATTTCCAGATATAGTTTTAATTGAATTGTTGGGCAAAGGAAATTGCTCATTATAATCTTCTGTGGTTGAGTAAAGGCTTCGGAGAGGTAATGATTGGTTTTCGCTTGTATCAATAGTTTCGCTTGACGAGATATTTATTCTATTGTTTGTATTAGGGGTAAGTTGAATATTTTCTAAACTTTTGTTGATATTTGCAATGGAATTTTCTTTTGATTTACTCATTTGTGGGTTTTTATTTGTTGTAACGGGTGGTTTAGATGCATTTAGATTAGATCTAAGGCTATACAATTTACGGCCGATGACCGCATTGTTGGGTTGAATGCTGAGATCGGGGCTTACTTTATTTTTAGTTTTATCGGTTATATTATCACTTTCCATCATATAAAATGATTAAAAAGTTGACTTACCTTGAATAACAGACGTAAAGGTAAATGGACAGTCGTCCCGTCTTCCTAAAACTGTAAAACACTAAGGGACGCTTTTTAAGACTAGTTATGAAGATGGCTGCCAAAAGCGGAAGTTACTATTTCCATTTTTAATATTGAATTCATTGAAATATGAGTAGATACAATAAAATCCATTTACTATCTTAATCATATCAAGTATAGATCCCAGTTTAAAATTGTTGAGATTAATACTTTTTCAGAATGGAAATTGTTATATTTATTAAGAATCCATAGACAAATGTAGGATCCAAACAAATGTAACTAGATATAACTTGCTAACCTTATTAAATATAAAACTCTGATGTTTTAATAAAGAGTTATTCATCCATTATATCCCAGTTGTAAATTTTATGTGAAGTTATAGGAATACCCTGAGACATTATTGACATTAGTATAATTATAATCTCACATAGCTCCACAAATCAGATAGCATTTGTTTATTCTTAGTAAGATCATAGATAAAGCAAATGGCTCACATTAATCTTCTTTATCTTTTGTGTGTGAAGATGCACTCTCTCAACCACACTGCACTTTCTCAACCATACTCTCTTCATTCCACTCTTCTTTCACACTCATACTCAGTCAATTATATATATAATATTATATTTATTGTTTTCATGGTTATATGATGTAGATAAAATATTTTTTGGGTAAAACCATGTATTATTTTCTATTCATCATTATCATCATCATCCATTATCAATTTACTGCAGGATGGTCTCTCCAAGTTCAATCCATTTTTTCTATCTTTAGCTTCTCTTCTCCATACCACCCCTGCACACTTTCTTATTTCATCCATCCATCTCATATGTGGATCTCTTTCTGGGTCTTTTATAATCTCTTGGAATCCAGTTTAAAATTTCAATTGTCTATCTATTATCATCTCTTCTAGCAATATGTCCAGCCCAACTCTACTTCAGTCTTTTAATTTTTTCAATGAGATCAATAACACCTGTTTGTTCTCTTACCCATATATTGCATTTTCGATCTCTTCTTGTTACTCCCAACATGCATATCTCCATACTTCTTTGAGTGGTCTGAAATCTCTGTATTGCTTGATGAACTAGCATACATTATTGTTAAGATAAACTCTTGAAAGAAAATAGTTTACCTTTACAATGGCGGATGCTAGTTCATCGAAATATCGGTATATAATAGAAAATAAGACACAGTTTTACCCAAAAAATTTATCTATCTACCTACCTATTTACCTACCTACCTACCTGCCTGCCTACCTACCTACCTACCTATCTGTCTGTCTGTCTGTCTGTCTGTCTGTCTGTCTGTCTGTCTGTCTGTCTGTCTGTCTGTCTGTCTGTCTGTCTGTCTGTCTGTCTGTCTGTCTGTCTGTCTGTCTGTCTGTCTGTCTGTCTGTCTGTCTGTCTGTCTGTCTGTCTGTCTGTCTGTCTGTCTGTCTGTCTGTCTGTCTGTCTGTCTGTCTGTCTGTCTGTCTGTCTGTCTGTCTGTCTGTCTGTCTGTCTGTCTGTCTGTCTGTCTGTCTGTCTGTCTGTCTGTCTGTCTGTCTGTCTGTCTGTCTGTCTGTCTGTCTGTCTGTCTGTCTGTCTGTCTGTCTGTCTGTCTGTCTGTCTGTCTGTCTGTCTGTCTGTCTGTCTGTCTGTCTGTCTGTCTGTCTATCTATCTATCTATCTATCTATCTATCTATCTATCTATCTATCTATCTATCTATCTATCTATCTATCTATCTATCTATCTATCTATCTATCTATCTATCTATCTATCTATCTATCTATCTATCTATCTATCTATCTATCTATCTATCTATCTATCTATCTATCTATCTATCTATCTATCTATCTATCTATCTATCTATCTATCTATCTATCTATCTATCTATCTATCTATCTATCTATCTATCTATCTATCTATCTATCTATCTATCTATCTATCTATCTATCTATCTATCTATCTATCTATCTATCTATCTATCTATCTATCTATCTATCTATCTATCTATCTATCTATCTATCTATCTATCTATCTATCTATCTATCTATCTATCTATCTATCTATCTATCTATCTATCTATCTATCTATCTATCTATCTATCTATCTATCTATCTATCTATCTATCTATCTATCTATCTATCTATCTATCTATCTATCTATCTATCTATCTATCTATCTATCTATCTATCTATCTATCTATCTATCTATCTATCTATCTATCTATCTATCTATCTATCTATCTATCTATCTATCTATCTATCTATCTATCTATCTATCTATCTATCTATCTATCTATCTATCTATCTATCTATAAAGGAAATAAATTACCCTCTCACAGGCTATGACTTAAAAGCACTCTAAATGTTGAACAAAGAATCAAGAATAGAAAGTCTAAAGTAATGAAATAAATCACCCTCTCGCAGGCTATGACTTAAAAGCACTCTAAATATTGAACAAAGGATCAAGAATAGAAAGTCTAAAGTAATGATCAATGAATTTTTTCAAAATAAAGTAAATAAAGATAGATAAAACATAATAGATGAAATTAATTGTAGAATTAAATTTGGTTGGTAAAAATAACTTGATATTAAAAGGAAATGTGCCAGTGCGTTTGGAAAGAAAGATTTTTCATGTGTATTACCAGTTCTTACTTATGGATCTGAGATGTTGACACTTAACAGAAGAGTAATATAGAAACTACAGACCACTCAATGAAGTATGGAGAGATTTATATTAGGAGTAACAAGAAGAGATCAAAATGAAATATATGAGTGAGAGAACAAACACGCGATACTGACCTCATTGAAAGAATTAGAGAGACTGAAGTTGAGTTGGGCTAGACATATTGCTAGAAGGGATGATAATAGATGAATAGTTGAAATCTTAAATTGAATTCCAAGAGATTTTAAAAGACCTAGAAAGAGATCACATGTGAGATGGATGAATGAAATAAGGAAGTGTGCTGAGCTGATGTTGAGAAGAATCTGTTAGTTTGTCTGTTTTATTTGTATATGTATCTTTTTAGCAATCTAATTATCTACTTACCTATATACGTCTTTTCTTCTTCTCCCTCCTATCTATCTATCTTACATTCTGTTTTATTTGTATATGTATCTTTTTAGCAATCTAATTATCTACTTACCTATATACGTCTTTTCTGCTTCTCCCTCCTATCTATCTATCTTACATTCCTGTATGTTTACCTGCATATCTATTTATTTATTCATCAATCAATCAGTGTATCTATTTATCTATCTATTTAGTTGTCTATCAATCAATTCTATCTAGACAGTTAGGCATTGATTTGATCCATATAGATATAGTTATTATGACAAAAACAAATATTGAAAAGATCATGATTTGGGTTTATTATCTTAACTATGAAGTGAAATAAAATCTAAATACAACTCCTTTTCTCTGTATTACATATATATAGAATGATTAATGGCAAAATTGTGAGGACAAAATTTTGACATTTGTAAATCAAATTGTAATGATCAAATACGCGTGTTTATTAAAATAATAAACCAATATTTATATCTGTTTATCTGTAACAGGCTTGACAATTTTTTATTTACCTAAACAACTATAATTATTTATTTGTTCATAATTACTAGCTTCCTCTTTCTATCTATGCATATATATACGTAATAGTAGCGAAATTTCAAAAGTTATATTAAATTTCTTTCAATTTAGAAATTACTTTTAAGTACATTTCAAATAATTTTTCATTCTAAATGAAATCAATAAATTAAGTTATTCTGTTTGATTAGTTTGTATATATTAATAATTAACATAATTGCAACATTATAAAGGAATCTAACTTAATTGCAATTTGAAATAAAACGAAAAAATAAAAAGCGGATGCAAATACCTGAACTGGAAAATAGCAAGATTTATATTATCCACTTTAGTTTTTTTTTTTTTTTAATTTTCTATATATAAATAAAAAGCAAAGAAAATTAAATTAATGAAGAAAAAAATGGGAGGAAAACGTATGAGTTACATTTAATCAATTATTTTTCATAATCAAGGTATACTTAATCAGGGGGAAAAAAAATCAAGAATAAAATTTATTTCATAATTAATTAAAATTACCTATTCTATGATCATTCATTTTTCTAGACATTGATATCTATATCTTTCCAGAAATTTAATACAAATTTATCTCTTAAAAACAAATAATAATAATAATAAAAATCTTTATAAGTCATAACCAACAAAGATAGCTGGATAAAATCAAATAATATTATTTATCAAAATTTATGACTTACTTTGTCTCAAAACATGTCAAATGTACAATGTTCTATATTTTGGTAAAATGCTAGGGGGTCCTTTGCAATGTTAGGCTTACAAATAGCTAAGTTTTTTTTTTTAATTCAGCTTTAACAGATTTAATTATTTAATATCTATGAGATGGAAAAACTATTAAAATTTTTTTTTTTTAATTACAAAAATTTACCAATATGAAACATACGCACCAAACACCAGTTTTCATTTCAATTAACTCGGATTTTTCACCTAATATTTTAAATTTTATTTTAAATTATAAAAAATTACCAGTGTGAAACACATCCATGCTTAACATCATTTTTTATTTTAGATGTCACAGATTTTCCTTCTGCAGTAATATCACATCCTCTTATTCCATCATGTATGTACAAGCTGCATAATGGAAATGAATTTTGGTGGATAAACAATTAATTTCACACAACGGTATAAAACGAGTTGATTAATTAAATAAAGTATCTTGATCAAATGATAATTCAAGATAATTATGGCAGACTTGTCTATTATTTTAATTTAAAAGTTGGATTAATATAACTTTATGAGTCCTCATATTTTAAAAAAAATATTTTTGAAGCTATCATATTTTAAAACTTTTCCAGGTTGTTTATTAAGACTAGTAGCCTTTCATCTTTAAGACTACAAAGAGCTAATTTGATTTATGAGAATATAAAATAAATATAATATTAAAAGTTGTTATCTCAATTCTTAAATCATTATTCAAAAAGTGATCAAAATAGTCCTTCCATTTGTTTAAAATATCATTGCCATCATATAAAAGAATACTATTGCTGGATTTAATAGGATTTTGATACTGTTTCTCAACTTCATACATTGCTTTTGTTCATCAAAAAAAAAAAAAAAGATCTAGAGTGATCACAATGAGTGAAAGTCTGAATCTTCTTTGTGAAGTTTTAATCCACCAATTATATTTAAGTCTTATTGTTATCATTGAATTTCTACCTTCTGATATCAATATTTATAATGAAGTTCCACATTTAGTTTATTATTCTGTTAAGAAGAAAATGCCACATTTTCTTTAATCAGATCTCTAATAATAAACCCATTCTTAGTAAACTAGTCATGATTTTACTTTTTAATCAAACCAAGAATTGATATGTCTGTGTCCATAACATACACTTTAAAAAATTCCATGTTTAAGTAATATGATAATCCTGGGTGTCCAAATTAGTAATTTAAGTATTTGATAGCTATTGAAATGTAATATATATATATATAGTAGATAATTCTACAGAATGACCATCAATTTCTTTGTGAATTTGATTAGAATAAGATATAATTTTTGAAGTATCTATCATTTTTCATCTGGGAGCACAGTAATATATGATTTGTCTAACAATCTGTACATGTAAATGGGGTTTATCCTGTAGGATAATGTAATCAGTTAAATGCCATTATCTTGAGCCTGGATGTTTTAAAGTCTCCAAGAAAAAAAAAAAGAGATCTTTTAATGCTATTGCTATAATAATGCCATCCAGCAGAGAATAAAGCCCCCTCCCCCAATTATCTTAATCTAATTTTGGAGAATAAGTACTAATAAAATGAATAATAGTTTACCATTGTGCAAAGTAAGTTTTAACACCATTAGCCTTTCACTGATGCCATGAGGAATATTAAATTAGATTTTATAGGAAATCCAACAACATGAGTTTTTCTTTCTGCCTTCCTAAAAAACTTCTCAGCCATTCATCTATTTTATTAACTTCCTTTTCCTGAAAGACAAATTTCATTAGAACAATATTAAATGTTGACAGCTTCTTAGCCAGAGTTGAGATCTATATCATCATGCTTCATTATTGCCACATTATAGTTTGCTCCTTTCAAAATTGTAATTCCATCCCTAATTGTAAACAGAAAATGACCTCTGAATATACACTTAATTTCTTATGCATGCTTCATACTAGAAGACCCAAGAACTATGTTAATACATACCCCATTGCATTATATCAATGTAATCATCTGCTCTTTATAAAAATACCCCCTCCCACTTGCGGTTGATATACATTCATACTTTGACATGCTCCTATAATTTATTTAATCACAAACATAAACATGTATGCGAACTGATATCTATGTAAAGTTCCTTTTGAAACATCATCATCATCATAATAATAATAAAATAATGATAAAGATGATGAAGATGATAATAATAATGAAATCCAGCCATTTGTAATGGAATATCTTCATTGCCAATTTAAAAAGAAAGTGAGAGAAAAAACTACTTTAGAAATGAGTTTTGCAATGATTGTATAAACCAATCTGAGAAACACAAATATATCCACATATAGAATATGCTAGCCTATTTTTTAGTATATTGGATATTTTATGATGATGTCTTAATTTCATCAACAGAAGCAATTTCTTTTTAAAATATTTCAGCACCATGTCTATTTTTAGCTTAAATGTATTCTATTCTCTGCCATATTTTTCCAGTATAAACAATTGACATCATACTTTTTTAGAATATTTTTGAGGTAATCCTTTTCTCACAAAAACCATGCTTAAGTTTATCATAAACATTCATTTAGAAAGTCTTATTTATTTGTTTTACATGTCCATTCCAATGAAGATGTGATTTTACATTAGTGGACTCAATAGTATCATAACCACTAAAGAATCTATTCATTGTTTTACAATCTTGCCATTGTATTTTTAAAATCTTTTTAATGCCCTTATATTGAGCTGATAGGTTATGTAATTTTCATTTCCAGATAAGTTAGGTAAAATAAGAACTCTACATACAGCTAACGACTGCAGTTAATAATTCTCCTGTAATGTAATACTTTATTTTTTAACTTGTTAAAAACAGAAGAAGCTCATTGAAGCCTGTTTGTACTTACAAATCTAAGTTTACCTGTCTACTTTTAAAATTACTATGGTATTTCAACTGGTTTACAATCTCAGATTGTTAATCATCCAAGCTAAAAGTTGCTCAAAATTTTTTCTCCAACTTGAATTTTTGAACATTATTATTTAATAAACCAAAGTCTTTTTGCATTCAAAACTTTAAAAAAATTCTGCAAATCATTTTTTGAACTAGAAAATGTAATGCAATTATCATTATATGGTAAATCCAGATTTCAAGAAGTTTATGTTTTTGTTAAATAACAGCAAAATAAACCACTATTTATGAAAATGACATTTTAAGCAAAACACACTCATTTATAATAATTCATGATTGAATACATAAATAAATATTTGATAACATTACTGTGCTATTAACATAACTTTAATGCTAGAATATATGTACATAGATACATGATATGCCTGACATTTATATTAGCTACCTATTTTAATGAGATTACAACTTTACTAAAAAGAAAAATGTAGTCTAAAATTTTAATTCATAGTATAACATTTTTTTATCTTAAGATAAGAAACAAGAATAAATATTTCATTTATAAATTCCCACTTTTATCTTAAATGTAACGTATTGGTTGTTTTTTTCTTTTAAGTTGAAGTATTTCAATATTTTTAATTAAACAGGATTAAATCAGAAACATTCATTTACATTTTTCTCATGTAATATAATTAATTTTCATATATATTACAACAATTACTATTTAAACCCAATTATTTATTTTAACTACTCTATCCAAATATTATTATAATATAGTATAACTTTCCAATATATTGTATTTAAATTTTATTATTTATTAAATAATTATTTGTTAAATAATGTAATACCTAAATTTATTTCTTTAAAGGGATTTGTGAGGATTTTTGGGTATAAGTATACATTAAAATGGGAGAAGATAATGTTGATTGGTGATAAAAATTCTGCTGTTTATATTTATATAAATAAATTTAAGCATGGAGATTTTGAAATTAAGCCTTTAGAATGTATTAAATCATACAATGAAAGGGTGATAAAGAAAGGTACGTACATTAATGAAATAAAACCAGAATTAAATAAGATGTTAATGGAAAAAGAGAAAAAAATAATAATAGGTTTTTAATTAAATGTTTTAAAGAATATTTATGGATTTTTTTTTTTAAAAAGGAAAAAAATAAAAATAATATAAAATGTATGTGTTTAGGTTGTGATTGTTTGTAATAGAAAAGGGAATGGGAGATAAGGTAAATTTTTGGTTATGAATATATTTTGTAATTTTTAATTTAATATTTTTTTATTTTTTGGAATATGTGGTATTTATTATTGTATATATTTTATTTTAGTGTACCTTAAAAAAAGACTATATGAAATAGTCGAAATGTTGGATTTCTTTATCATCATCATAGTTATATAAAAAGCAAGGTTTAAGAAGGAGTTTGTTTTATTTCTATATTCTATATTATTTATTTCAATTACACTATCCAAATATTATTACAATATAATATAACATTTCAAAATAAATAAAACTTTTTAAATATTAGAGAAGAACGAATCATTTATCTTTTTCAAAACATACACTTTTTTATCTGACAATCTGAAAGAATGGTTTTTTAATATTGTACATATTTCTGATGTGGATAATTTTATCTTAACTATCTCAAAAATAATTCCATATCCTTAAAATTCAATTTAATACTGCAGAAATTTGTTTTAGACAAGAAGTAAGTAATTTTAAAAAGATTATTAAATTTTACCATTTATTTTCATGCAGTCACACCAATCTGAAATTTTTTATTGTAGTTTGGTTTGTAGATATACTTTTCAGGAGTGATTTGGCTTATGGGCTTCATGATTAATTTAGTTTGCTATGTTTAAGTTTTACTTTTTTTAGGTTCATTTCAGTATCAGATAAATTTTTAAACATTGGTGAGACTTTTACACACAGTAACAGTTAGCTGAAGAGGAAAACTGTGGAAAAATATATTCACATCATGTACTGTATTTGATAAGTGGTGTTTTGACTAAGTTATAACAGAAAGGGAATTGCAAGTTTTAGTTTTAAAACTTTTAATCTGGTATGTTTGGTTTTCAATAATCCCTTTTTGGTAAAACATGTTAAGCACGTGTGTATTTAATTAAAACACAGATATTAATTTTTAACTGGTCTAAAGTTTATATCTGTTCTAAGGATAATCTCTAATGTAATAAATGATTAATGACAATAATTGAAATGTTTATCTGGGTTGGTTCATGTCAAAGTTGTGGATAGAGTAAGTTTGACACTCGTATATAAAAATGTAAATACAAAAATAAACTTAATTATATCTCGAGATTAACTTTAATCTTTTAACTCATTTTGAACTAAAATTTTAAATTATAAAAATCTAAAATGAGTTTTTTAAAATGGATTAAATTTCATTAGAATTTCAAATACATTTATGATATTAATTAAATTGCCACGATTTTGCATTTAAACTTAAATCAGACATAGAAACATTTTATTTGTATATTGTTTAACACATGCATACTTCCATATAGCTTGCATATACTTAAAGCATAATTTTAATGTTAGTTTTCATTGTTTTCAAAACATTGACAACTTTTTCCGTTTCACTTTTCCTAATTTATGTATGTATGTCTTTCTTGTCTATCTTTGGAGTAAATAATACTCTATAATTATTATTATCATTGTTATTGTTATAATTAGTATTATAACTGAAATACACAAGCTTATTATATACCTGTGTCTATATAAGTAATATATAGGGTATATGAGCACAGACTTTCAACATGGCCACGACTCTCCACACTATCTCATAACAATGGTACACTTGAACACATATATGTTGAAATGATAAATAATCACCAATATACATATTTCATGATAAACCAGCAATAATCAGTTGGTCCAGATTACCATCTCTACACATATATGCCTCAGGGTGGCCTTTGAGTATTCCATCATCAGATTTTCAATTGGATGGACGGTTGAAGAGTTGGAGCATGGAGTAGATTGAAGCCTGTCCATTACAATATGAGGACTGGCTATATTGATATATATCTGAGCACTTATAGCATATATGTCTAGAGATGGTAATCTAGACCAACTGATGATTTCTGGTTTGGCATGAAATACGTATATTGGTGATTTTTTTTTTCAACATATATGTGTTCAAGTGTATCAGTGTTATGAGATAGTGTGGAGAGTGGTAGGTCGTGTGAAAGTCAGTGCTCATATACCCTATATATTAATTATTATAGTTTGACCATCACAATAAGTGTATATATATATCAGAATTGATATTAAAAAAAGTGATCAAGTAATAAATTATATGTGTAACAAAGATCATCTATAATATATAAATGACTACAGATTTTTTTCAATCCAGTAATTATAACTATATTGTTACTGCTCAATTGCATTATGAAAGATATAAAATCAAAATAACCTTTCATAAAACTTATTTTCACACAAGTTTGAAATGTTTTTTTGAGAAAGATGAAAAATGTCTTCAAAATAGAAAAATAAATATATAAACTGAACTAATATTTTTAAAATGTTACATAATTTTTATATTGTTTTTTATTTTAGCTGAAACTTGAAATATTAGTAGTCTTCAAATGCAAATTATAAGTCTTTAAAATGTGAGTAAAAGAATTCCCATAGTACTTTCAACTGATAAAAAAACAATTGTTAAAGTAAACAAATGGCAATACCCGACAGATATTTTTGAAGTAATTAAGAAGAGAATTGTCAGATTTATGGATATGTATTCTGAGAGCTAAATTTTATTAAAATTATCTCTAGACAAAATAAGTGGAAAAAAAAAATGAAGGCGTACTGGTAAAAATGTTATCCATTGAATTATGGGTAGTTATTGTTTAACAACAGTGAGAAATGACTTTTAAATAATATGATTGGTTTAGAAAAAAAAAAAAAACTTTAAAAATCCACAATTACTTACTATTAAAAATTTCATAATATATTTATTTTCTTAAAATAACAAATTTTATAAATATAAATTAATGTTTATTTGTCAAACTTAGTTATAGTAAATAACATATACATAATATTTAAAAATTAACATTTTTATTTTTTACTGCCATATATTATTAATTTAAAAATAAAACTGAAGTTTAATAACTAATAATTAAATGTTAGTATGTCATTTAGCAGAAACATGTTACTAGATTTTGGACATCTAAAAATGAAATACTTACTGATGGTGATCTTGGATCAAATGATCCTTATCATTAATTTTTTGCTTATCAAGTGTTAAGGATAGAAAGTTTGGACACTGTAATGGTCAGCTTATTATAGCATATTTGAGTCAGGCACTACCTGACACTATCACCAGGATACACTTCAGATATATCTTATTTTTGCATATTCAATTTCTATATTATTATAATTTAAAATATTTTCCTTAATATAATGATCAAAATGACCAATAAATTACTCACATTGTACAATATCAGGCCAAATCATGAAGATTATAAATTACTTATGATGAAATGGATATGGAATTAATATACAGGTCAGACAATCTATATAATAAGTTACCTACATACTATTTAAACAAAAAACAAACAAACAAATAATTTATTTAGTAAACTATTATAATAATGCAATTAGTACATTATTATTTACTTTCTATACCAAATATGGTCAAGGCATAGCCATTAACTATTATTAATACCTATGGCTTAATCTAATAAAATTTAAGTAATTAGTAATGATATTTTTATAATAGTTACTTCTAAATTAGAATTTAGTTTGTTTCTCAACCATATGTGAAATATAAATAAGAAATTAATTATAATGTCAACTATACTTCGTGTAAAATGTTGAAAGTTTGATTTGATTAATTTTAAAATATTACATAATTATATGATTGAGTATACTTGCCATAAATATTACCCAGGTCTTTAATATGTCATAAATATAATCCTATTAGTTGTTGACTTTGATAAATATAATTAATTTATTCAGCTAACTTTAGCTTCATTGTAAACATGTACATCTTGAACAAAATTTCTGCCAAGTGTATACTTAAGTATATACTTAAATAAACTAATTTATTGCTTATACTAATATAATTTCAAGAGATAGACTTCTATGGGTCTGATTTTTTTTTAGCAATAACATAGACTTAATTCAATGAAGTGATCATCTCCAGGATCTGAGCCTCAATTATACAAGATTATTATTTGATGGATCATAACATTATACATATAGTATATATCTAAATATGTAAACCATGATCTAAATAACTGTATTTATATCATGAGGATCAATATTCAATTTATCTATTTATAATGCTAAGTTTTTTATTTTACTTTGGTGGTATTGTAAACTAATACTAGGACATTTCAATACATCAAAACCTTTTCCATACATTCATTTACATGTATTCATAACTATGTCTATTATAAGTTTAATTAATTTACTTAAATTTAAATATTCTATGTCAAACCAAAATACTATAAGAAATTTTTATTTTAGATAAGATTATTAGATTTGTTTTATATATATTTGAAAGAATACACTTTTCTTTTTCAGTAAACATTTTTAAAGCAACACAAACTAATTCTATAACTTAAGAAAGCAAAGCAAATTGTTGTTTTCTATATTCTTTAAATAAAATTAGAAAAAAATAATAAAACATATATAAATTTAATGGCAATTTCTGACCTTTTTTTAATCATATAAAATAAAAACAACAATATAATTTACTTTCCTTTTTATCAATCAATTAAATAATTTACTGTAAATACATAATATATACACCTGGGTCTCGTTTTACGCGATAGATAGATTCCTCAGAAAACATGCGCAAATGAAATCACACAAAAATAGACGTAACTTACATTGAAAAAGGGGGGATGCGGTCTGTGATTTTTCAAAATTCGCATAAAAGCAAACCACCAATGTAAAATTACTTTAAAATTCGAGCAAAAAAAAATAAGAAACTAAAATATGACTAATAAAAAATTTCAAATTTGAAAAAAATTGATACAAGACAAACTTTTTTTAACTATAATATTTAATTTTATTCAAAATAATATATTTTTATGCATAATTTACAATATAATAATTTACATTTTTTTATACATGTTTTAATTATTATAGCAATTTGCCGAAAAGCACGTTCATTTGCAAACAACTAGTGCCAACTTCACACTCATGTTGTGTCAATGGTTTTCTGGTGACAACATAATTAGTAATTAATCTTTGAGATGATGGTTTTATTAATTGTTTATGAAACTAACAACTAAAAATTAAATTTTTATTTTTGTCTTTAATTTTCAATTCCATTTAAAAATCAAATTTCACATCACATTATTTCAAGTCGCCGTAAGTAATTTTTAAATTGTTAATTACAATTAAAAATCAGATTTTAATTTTTAATTGTCAAATTAAATTGTGCACACTGCTATTACTGACCTTTTAAAAATAAACTTGTGGACACTAAATGATCAATAATTGATTACATTCTTTTTTAAAAAGCAAAAACAGAATGTGATTTAAAATGCAAAATTAAAATGCACAATGTTTGAACAAATTTACATTATAATCTTGTAAAATTTAATGTGCGTATACATAAAATGTGGAAATCATGATTTTAATTTCATTATTGCATAAAATCTTACTATTATAAAGCACTGAAAATATTGAAATTACTAAGTTGAAAGTCAAATTCCAATAATGTGCTATTACTTTCAATATAACGTAAGTGCGCGAAATTTATTATTTAAAGTAACAGCACATTATCGGAGTTCGACTTCCGGGGAAACACGAATCGCATTACTTCAAAATCGCGTTAAATAAGTCTGCGTAAAAAGAGACCCAGGTGTATACATAATAAGATCTAATTAACAAAGATCATTATAAAAGAAAACTTAAATTATTAATGTTTAAGATATCAATTTAATCTATAGTTTTTTTTCCACTTAAATATACATATAGTGAAATATTTCCAAGTGGGAGTTCTTTCTGCAGTTCATTGTGAGGATTCTCAATTTACCTAACATTTCTCCTTCAAGGTCACATATTATTTAGCTTAATTTATTATTACTTTTCTTTTTTTCCCCAAGGATTGGCTATACTGTCCTTAATTAATTTCTTAAACATGAGGGAATTTTTTTTCTCTGATCTGTAGTTTTGAGATAACTCCTGCTGTTTAACCATCATTTTTTTGTGTATTCAGATTATGAATTTCTTTGATTATAGCATTTTAGGGACATAGGCATTAAATTTGATTTAGACTTCAGGCATCCAGTGGTTTTCTTTTTCTAGATTGTCAATATAATAATTATTTAATGCATAATAAAGCACAAATCAAGAAGAATAAACAATATTTTTGCAATGAAACCTCTATATACATTATTGACCCTTGTTTTCAATCACCTTAGTGACCTCTTTATGTTAATTGCATTTAATTACAGACAATAACATAATTATTTAATTGATTACATTTTTATCTGAATAAAGCTATTTTATTTTTATGTAATTATATCTGGTTTTCATTCCTTTTATCTCCAAATACAAAAATACAACTTTAAAATTAAAAATCACTTTAATATTTTTAACCTCTTTATTATTATTTTTTATTTAAACCAATGGGTAGATTTTTAATTAAACTTTTTAAAATCTATTTTCTTTATTATTAATGTACCTAATTAAGCTATTTTAACAGCAACTACTCATACAAACATTAATTTAAAAATACATTTTTTTAAGTACATTTTTCTAATTCTAAATTTTAATCTTTGATAAGAAAAACTAGCTCCACTATTTTAACTTTTTCTATAAAATTTATTATTTAGTTTTTCTTAAATTTTAACTGGAATTATAAAAGCTTATTACAGTATTACGTATACTTTATTCTAAAATATTACTTTTAATAACCAATCTCTTAAAACAATTTCACTGCTACCTAATATTATACTTTTAATATTTATTCTAAAATATTATTTTTAATAACTTTCTTTAAATTTTTTTTTTGTAATGTTACTTTTGTTAGCTATCCTCACAACAACTGTAAATTATCTTATTGCTATGTGTACGCTCACATGATTAACAAGTGGACAAGTTATTTTAAACTTCAGCAATTTTGTAAATAGAAACCAATTTGCATCATAATATTTCAAAAACTGTGAACACAAAATTATTTACCTAAATTGCATAATGTTTTTAAAAGCTTAATTTCAATTAAACTTCAAGGAATCTACTTACTGCCATATTTTTCAATATTTTATTTCAACAAAGAAATATTATTTTCATTTAAACGTCATAAATATTGAATCAAATTTAAATTTAAGAGATTCATAAATCAATTTTAAATATACATTATTGCCATCATTACTATATTTTTAATTATATCTGTTCATTGCAGTATGAATGTCTTTACAAGTTTATGCTATTTTTTCCACTTAATAGTTTTTTCTTCTGTATTCTATTTCAATAAATTTTCCTATTCCATTTATACATCTCATCATCTCATATGTCTTATATTTCACAAACTATTTTATTTTTAATTCCTCCATATATATATATATATGCAAATTTATAAATCAATATTTAAAAATACAGTATTTAAAAGTTTATAAAAAAATATATATATAACCGTCACTTAGGAGCGCTTTCAACTAACTTGTAGCTTTGTCAAAGCTACAAGTTAGTTGAAAGCGCTCCTAAGTGACGGTTATATATATATTATATTTATAATAAACTTTTAAATGCTGTATTTTTAAATATTGATTTATAAATTTGCGTATATTATTTTGAAGAAATACAGGCATCGATTTATAATATTATATATATATAATGGCACAAATCAAACAGGGATGAATGTGAGATGATGGCAATCATCATTATCAAACCCAAAATCAAAATAAAAAATTTAAATATACAAGGAATGAGCATGAGAATCAACATGCTACTAACTAAGTAACTAATTATAAGTTTCTATATGTTCATCAGCATTACTGAAAATAAATAATTATTCATCATCATGAATGATCAACAATGAAAATAAAACAACAGTCAATTTGTGACTGGATTTGAAATGGGTCTACTATAGACCAAAGCAATTATTTAGCCCTTGTCAATTTGAGGCATATTATTTAAACATTAATTTGAATGCACAAACTTAAGTGCTAATCCATGAGAATATATATAACAATAAAAACAATAATGCTGGAATATTCAAACATGCTGATCATCATCAATGCTCCAGCCAGTTAATACTTTTATCGTACTGGCCAACCATAAATTTAATTTCTAATAAATGCAAAACTAAACAAAATGTAAAGAAAATCCCCTTTATGCCAATCCAGAATCATTAGCAACTGAATGTCCATAAAGACTAAATATAAACCCCTTTTTATATAACACACTATTATGCATGAATCTAGCTCAGGTACAAAAGCTCTATAACTGTTATTGTGAGCAAGAGATATAATCCAGCACATAATTTATAATATTTTAGAATTAAATAAATTCACTGGAATTACTTTAACAATGAAATATCAATTTATTAATAACATTAAAAATGAAATTAAAGTCTGCTGAATATGGTTATATATATATATATTAAGCCTCTTGATTTTGATGGAATCAAAAAGAAAAGACATTGTGATTTTCAAATATGTCAATACATAAAACACACACACTCATATAAGCATACAGACATACAGGATAATAATTTATGAGCATATTTAAATGGACATATAATAATAAAAAATATGATTAATTTTAACATATGTGTCTACCTGACATGCATCTATATAAGCACACAGACATGCCATAACATATGAAAATTGTCATATAATAATAATAATAAAAAAATAAGTTATGACATTTTAATGATACATAAATAATGACTGTTTCACACATATATATGTGGATAAGCCATGAAAATATGTGCACACATGATATTTTAATTTTTCAAAATAATAAATTTATTAAAAATATTATACTTTTTACAATTAATTCCATGTTGAAAATATATTTAAATTCACACATATATAGAATCACTCAGATGTGCTGTATAATAATTTAAAAATGAATATGTTCAAGTTGTCATAGACTTATAAAAAAATTCAATTTGATTTTAAAGCTATTAATTAGCCTATCTTCGTTTTTATGGTAAATAAAAGTTTTTCTTTTAAAAAATAAAAATAATAAACTACTATCATTTGGAAAGTTTCATTTATAATTCAGGTTTTTGTGGTCTCATTTCCAAAATTTTTAAAAAAATATATTCGAAGTTTTCCTCTCTTTTCTTTTTTTTAATAAACAATATTGGGAACAAATAATCTTTTAGACAAAATGTCATTTATTTATTTTTATCACTGTTTTATTTTTAGTTGACAAAAGTCATTTACTTTTAAAATTTATTAATTAAAAATTTTAAATGTCATTTCAAGAAATTATTTAAAATACTATTGTTCTCAATATATATAACACTATTCATCAGTTGTAGTTTATATATATTGTAACCAGTTGGCTTACATAGCATACACTAATATAGTGTGTGTGCATATATATATGTAAAATAAAGGAAAAGTAGAAATAAACCTAGAATAAATTTTTGTAGATATTTTTCTATATTTTCTAAAATAAAATAATAATAATTAAAGGGTTAAATAACTCTGGGTTTAAAGTATAATTTCATTATGAAATTAATATTTTAAAAAGGTCTGAATAAATATAAATATTGTATTATTATTCTGATTGTGAAATGTAAAAACACAATACTTGTTTTTGAAATTTTTTTTAATTAATTAAACAAAGTTTTTATCTACTAGAAATCCCCTATGTAAAAACATGTATATGTTTTCAAAGGAATTAATGAGATAAAAATAGAAACTGTTTTTAATCAAGGTGTTGTAACACCTTAGATGATTTTATAAAAGGGCTGATAACAGGATTAGCTCTAGTTTTGAATAATAATTTTGGTAAGAAAGGTCAGCTGCAGAGTTGGTTCAATATTTTACTGCAACTTGATAAAGTGCAGCAGTTGGTTTTAGCTGACCAGAGAATTTGCAGAAAAGCTAACATGAAGTAATGTTGCTGAAGACAGGAGCTGCTACTATTTTCCTTCACAGGAGTTTTGGTTTTGAAGCTGGGTCACTTCTGAATCAATAGCCTAAAAAAAAAGGACCAAATAGCTAGCAGTTATATAAAGCTCCTATGAAGATCTAAGGACAGTCCAGTAGCTAGCTGCCTTATAGTTTACTGCAGTTTGGATTCATGAAGCCTAAGTCACTTCAAATGCATCAACTAGCTGCTTAAATATGTTCTAGAAGACAGCTTGACAATTGCTTGGACTACAAATGAAATCTCATGGTATGCCAACAAATTATTAGAATTATGTACTTTTACTTGATGATAACATTTTCCCAGATTGACAATAAACTAGCTTGACCAAAAGGAATACCAGCTGAATAAAAAAGTAATTATACTTATGCTACTGTTTATCTATACGCACAAGGAATCAAGATAAATACATCGCATGTATATACAGTAAGTTATTTTATTTTAATAATTCTTAAAATGACTTATAAGATTATAAATTAATAACTTAAAACAAAACACGTAAATAATTTGCTTAAGTCAAATGTCTAAAAGAAAGATGATTTGATGTATATTTTTGAAGAAAGTGTTTTGGTAACTCCTTAAAAAAATTGATATTAAAAGAATATATAAATGCACTATGTGGCATCAAAAAGAACAGATATCACAAATGCAGCCAGCAGATTAAATACAATGCATCAAGTGTGGCTAATCAGACCAAACAATCACCCAACCAGTCAACAGCAACAGAACAATTTAATCCAATGAATGAACAATACAGAATTACTCAAAAACCATCCAAGAAATCCTATCAGAAATCACTTCAAACTTGCTCAAATACTCCAAAACAACAGAACAAAAATAACTGCAATACAAACTCCAATCAAAACATAAATAGGCAAACTACCTCAAATAAAACTAATCATGAAACAGACAACAAATCTCCCACAAATACTATCCAAAACAGATCATTTGAAACTGAATCTGATCCTACTAAAATAACAAAAGCAATCCCTACTCCTAAACACAAGCATAGTCAAGACCCTGGTCTGTCTAATAACCAAAATCAGACAACACAATTAAATAAATACAACAGAGAACAAACCAACAAACCCAGCCTAACAGATGAAGAAACAGAAATGGATACTTCAAATCAAAACCCCCAAAATAAAAAAAAAGAAAATCTTCAGGAATACAGAAAGTTAGTTCAGAAGATGATACACAAATAAAGCATATACCAACAAATGCACAAAATCAAGATGCATCACACAACACAAACTCATATGAAAAAGTGCCAGCTGTGGAGAAAAAGCGTAAAAAAGCAACAGCTGAAAACTACCTTCTCCACATAACAACAAAGATAAACCAGATTCTGAACAAAGACTATATCCTCCATTCTACCCCGATAACCTATTACAAGACTCACTGCCAAGAAATATAGATATATCTCATGAACCAGGAAAAAATCAGACTGCGGTAGATAATAGTGCTACAATTAACCACATTTATGAAATGTAAGATTGTTGGCATGAATGTCAGGGGAATAAACTCCCCTTCCAGAATATATGCCATAAGGCATTGGTTCAAAATCCACTCTCCCCACATTTTATTCCTTGGTGAAACCAAGTTCCACTCAGAGTCCAGCCAGAAGATTTTGGAGGTGCTTGAAGGTCTTGGTTTCACAAAACTCACAATCAACTACACAGCTGCTGGTGGAGTTGGCATAGTGATAAACAGCCAACAACCTCCAAACAAATTCAACATAATCTACCATGACAATAACATAATAGCAGCAAACATAAGCTATGGTAAAACAACATTTAATACAATGTATGTATACACACCCAATAATCACTATACATACATCAGAATAGTAAATGTAATCAACATGATTACAGCCAACAACAACTGGCCAACCATCCTGCTAGGTGACTTTAACACCACATATAACAAGATGGTCTACAAATACCTTCCTCTTCTCAATAGAGGATTTATCAGCAGAGAGGGCTGCTTTCCTTCTGGAGCCTTCTCCTTCTACACCAGATCATGCCAGTCTCTGATTGATCTCCTTTTCTACATGTCAAAATTGCACTATGACTTGGAGGCTTCACTCCAGCATGTGGCTTTCTCAGATCATCTGGCCATGGTGGTTCTGATAGATGTGGAGAATGGACTAAACATCGGTCAGAATAAATCCATCAGAATGATAACCAAATCCACCACCACAGAAGCAATACCTTCTGAGGCGTACATCCTATTCAAAAAAATAAACATCTTATCACAACCTCCGGAAACAGCTTGGTTTGCCTTTGTGCAGATTCTCCAGACAGTTATCCAACAATACACTAAAAAATTGAGAGGTCCATCAACCCACATTAAGGACCTAGACAATATATACAAAAAAATTAATCAATTATCAAATCTTCCTGATGACATTGAAAGGGTACTCAGACTGAAGGCCCAATACAAATCCAAGCAGAAGATCCTGGTGGAATATATTGCTGTTAAGAGGGCCAAGGTATTCCTAACCAGACAACACTGCTGGACCAGAAGCTACCTAGCATGGGCACTGGGAGCGAAAAAGAAACAGCCAACCCCATCACACTTAAACCTCAATGGAACCAACATTACAGGTCAACATATGCTTGATGTGATCAGACAGCATTTCAGGGCCATGCTTGAATCATGCCCTCCACTTCAGGATGGCCTTAGGGATGACTGCAGTCCATCACAAGAGCATGGCATAACTGAACAAGACCTCAAAGCAAAACTTAATTCAATACCAGACAACATTCACCCTGGGATGCATGCAATCCCAAAATTCCTCATATCACATCTTAGTCAATTCTCTATCCCAATAATGATGGGAATGATCAACCTCCTATCGAAAGATAGGAAAATTATAAAGAATTTATACCCAATAGCACTTGTTCCATTCATGAAAAAGAACAAGGACCTCACCCAAATATCCAACATCAGACCCATCTCTATGTCCCCTCTACTTATCAAAATAATAGAGGGAGTCATTAAGGACAAGATCCAACCCATTATCCTTAACCAGCTCGCTCCATCACAATACGCAAAAAAAGGATCATCTGCTCTGACAGCCATGGGTGAGACTAAGATACTACTTGACCATATTAGGTCTCATAGGCAGTCAAGACCCTTGGCAGTTCAACTAGATATATCAGAAGCATTTGATACAGTAAACATAAGAGTACTGCTACAATCTCTCTCAGATATAGACATTCCATCTGAGACGATACAAATCATAGAAAATTTACTAATCAATAGAGAGATACATATCTCACTAAATGGCATAATCACTGAGGGATTCACCCCCACATCGTCTATTTCACAAGGCTCACCTCTCAGTGCCCTGCTATTTGTGCTATATATAAATCCACTTCTCAGGAACATAGATTCTCTACTACCCAGAGTCTTCATTCCAGAATTGGAAAAAAAATATAAAAGCAATATCGTATATGGACAATGTACTTGTCATACTTCCGTCCAAGAAATACCTACCACATCTATATCACATCATCAACTCCTTCTCTAACATTTCCGGCCTCAAAATCAACACCAGAAAATCATCTACCTGGTGCATCCTAACAGGGAAAAAAATAGCATCAAACTATCATGCTGATCCTCAAAAATTTCTGGGATTTCCAATATACAAATCCCAAACAGCCATGTCAAAAGAACTCCAAGATAACATAATTCAAGCAACCGAAAAAATAACAAATACCCTGTCAGGAGTCTATCTCTCTCTACAGGGAAAAGTGGCTTTATTGAACATGAAGGTAATGAGTAGAATTGCCTACTATTTGCCTGTTATGTCCACACCTAACTCCTTCATTAAAAAAATCAACAGACTATGTGCAAGGCTCTTCTGGAGGAATAAAACAGTGGCCATCAGCATAGACAAAATGCAGTACCATCGCAAATATAATGGTATGTCACTACATGCCATCCCAGCCATACTTATACAAAAAACACACACCCTTCTACACAATCTAGGAATCAAATATGGCTACACACAAATACTAGCAGCAGTACAGCCAACAGATACACCACCTCCAAAAAGAAATAGCTGGCTTTATACAAAAGCTCATAATATACAGCGCTATGATGAAATCACAATAGAACGGCTTAAAAAAAATAAACATCTGGGAAGCGCATCAGTTAATAAACCCAGATCCACACATCCAAAACCCAAAACTGGGCTTAACCAACCACAGGATAACCTCATTATTTAAATACTGGGCTCTGGAGCCCAAGTACCTTGATTTCGTAATCAAAATAAATCTTGAAGCTATGCCAACTCTATCCTTCCTTTGTCATAGACGGCATATCACAAAAGTAGATCCGATGTGCCCCAGATGTCATAGAGAGGAGGAGTCCTACAACCACATCATTACAACATGTAATGCACTGGGAACAGTGAGACAAATAATATATAACAACATCAAGACAGACTACTACACTATAATCTCGCTGCAAAAAAGCATCAAAACTAAACAATTCCCAATCATCAGATTATCAATTTTTATAACATATTCAATCTGGTTTGTGAGGTGTAAAATGACATATACACAGCCTCACCCAGATCAAAATGCCTGCTTTATGAAAACAATGGAAAAGATTAAGAAGAGAGATCAACTATTGTCATCAAAATTTATTTTTGAAGAGACTTGGAAGCTATACAAACTTCCCAACCACTCAAATATACATGGATAATCACATCAACTGTCAACATTGGTCAATACTATATAATTTGAGTCTTTCAAATTTCAATTGTTTAACAATAGTCTCAATCATTTCAAATGCGTGTTGTTGGTTTTTTTTATTCCTTTAATTATGTTTTTTATAGAAAAATGTAACCCTTATTAGACCTAATAAAATTTGTTTTAAAGTAAAATCGTAAAAGCAAATCTTTTAAATTGATCGAAAACGTTGATAATTAATCAATAAGTACCTGTCAAACAAAAGTTGACTTTATTTAGTTTGATAAAAAAAAAAGATCTTATGAACTGAAATTAAATTTTGAATTATATATTTTGTTTATACGCATTTACATGTGTGAAATGTATATGTTTTCCAAATGAATTGATTATGAAAAAATATAATATTATTATAACAAATTGGAATAGATAAAAGTCAGTGTGCATATGTATATACATGCACACTCATATATGTAAAATTTTAATATATATTTTTTTATTAAATGTCAATTTATTTTTATTTTTCGCGCGTCTGTGCGCACATATATGTAAACCATAATAATAATTTGAATATATTTTATTATACATTTTGTAAATTAATGTAACAATTTAAATGTTGAATAGTAATTATTTAAATCTCAATGTGATCATTTGAAAATCTGTATTATAATCAAAATCAAAAAATTCACGCACATATGTGTGCGTATATATGTCAATTGTGTTGTAAATAAAAATGTGTGTCAGATAGACATTTACGTGTAAAATTTTGATCATTTTCTAAATTAAATGTTAATTCAAACATGTTAATTTTGTATCAAGCCACATGCCTGTGTGCTTAATGGGTTTTAAGTAAACCTAATTTATTAATTATGTAACTCAATGTATACTTTTCAAAATCAGAGCCTCATAAGACCTTAATCATTTATTTTTTGTTGTTATTAATAAACTTATATTTAATTGTTAAAAATTGTATTTCATCATCTCTTGTTCACAAACAGTAATAGAGCCCATGTTATCTGAGCTAGATTTAGGACATGGATAAATGGGGATATGTTTAGTGTTTGGATGATTAATCATCATCCTGATTGGCACAAAAGATGATACTCTTTAAAGCTCATATACTATTATTTTTTTATTATACTTTAGTCTTTATTAAAAATTTAAGTTTATAGTTGGCCAGTACAAGTGGCCTGAGCATTGATGATGATCAGCATGTTTTAAATGTCCCAGCATTATTGTTTTGATTTCTGATTATTGTGTATTTTTAATGGATGGGCACTAAGCTGGTGCATCCAAGTTATGTTTATATAATTGCCCAAGCTGGCAAAGGCTCAATAGTTAGCCTGGTCTACAGAAGACCCATTTCCAATCCAGTCACAAGGTTGACTGTTGATTTATATTTTTTATAGTTCAAATCCAGCCACAAGATGGACTGTTGATTTTATTCTGATTTATTGTACTAATTTATTTATTCCCATCAATGATGATGATGGATCTCTCAAGTATTTACTTGTACTTTTTTTTTAAATTGTAGTGCTGGTGGATTTATAATGACTGACTGATCTCACAATGATCTCTGAGATCTCTAATCTCATGCTCCTACAAAATATTATATTACTTATTATATTTTGTAAATATTTCATTTTAATGGACTTGGGATGGATGATGATTATCCCCATCACCCCAGTTTCATTCATTTTCCACAACTTCTTATCACCCACCCCCATCCCATTACAATATATTGAAACAGACAGATCGAAGAATCGATCTTAGTTTCATGGTTGTCATTTAAGAACGGTAATTCTAAACCACTATTTACCCGCAATGAGACTTTTTCTATTCCAAGCCACATAAATTTTAAGTTATTTATTTTGTGTTTGTTTAAAAAGAATTTAATGTAAAGAGTATGAGTATAAATGTCACAAATCATGATGAATAATATTCGTGTGTGTGTGGTTTGTGGGTTTATATTAGCTCAATTTAAAAGTTTCAATTGCGTGTATATTTTCTTTAAAGTTTAATTTTGCAAATTATACAAAGTCATTTAAAAATGCTGATCAAAAGTCACATTCCTTTGATCAGTATTTTTAATCAAAATCTTACTTGTACAAAATGTATAGAATAATTAATTTGTACTTTGATAAATTAAGATAATGAATTTATATTTTTGTATTCACGAATTCCGATGTAATTGTTTTGTCAATTTAGAATCATGTATTAAATTTAAAAATAAATGAAAACCGAACAATGGAAATGAGAAACGTAGAACTCTTATCAAGAAAGGCAAAGGCTATTGTATAGTCAAAAATTAGATATTGCTGGAGGCCAGAAAATCAAAGGAGGCGGAGTTATGAACAAAAACTAGGCAGAAAGGTCAACCGTAGCCATCTTAGATATAATATAGACACTCTAACTTTTGACTTGGCTGTGCTTAGATCGTCTCAAGCTACAGCAAAGTAGTTGTTCCAGAGAAATCACTTCAACCGTTATTAAGAAGTTGCCCGGTAAACTGCAATCATGATGGGCTAAGTCCAAGAAGCTGATTCCTGTTCTGCCAATTTAAATCTTTCATACCGCTGATCTGTAATGTTTTCCGTGCTTCCAGTCTTCCAAATTCCAACATTTAAATTAACCATGCCTTTCTAAGAAATTCAAAATGCGCGCCTACGTTCTTCATACATATCACCACAAGAAGAAAAGCCGGACGAAGAAAGAATGGTAACTTTTGTTACATGAACTTTTTAACTTTCCTCTGAGCTTAATAATTGTATATTTAATCTGTTAATCTAAGTAGTTGCATGTAAATTTCTTGTTTTCCATTTGAAAATGTTACACTAAAACCTGTCAGTAAATTTCCTTCTCTAATATTTCTGTGCTCTAGTCTTTAGATGATAATTTATAAATATTTGTGCCTAATAATAATAATTCATTAGTGAATACATTTATATTTTACTATTACTTATTTTTACAAACAAACGATGCCAATAATAATATTTTTCAACTCTAGTTAAAGTCAGTAAAGTTATTTTATAATATTTATTATATTGATTTTAAAAGTAATGTCCTTTTATTGAACTAAAAATTGTCCCGTTTATGTTGAGTTGAGAAATATTCAAATATTTTTATTGTTTCTTTTATTTGTCATGATACTGTAATCTATACTTCAAATCTCAAATATTTAAAATAGTCTAAAATTTTATTATATTATTTTTATATATGAACGGAGTAATAATATAAAGTGAATAATTTTGTTGCTATTACTACCGTCCGAACAACCTGGGGGGAGTTATGGGTTTCAGAGTGAAATTAATTAATTGTTACGTTTGCGATCCTTTGATTTCGCCATGTTTTATTTGAATCGTTATATCGGACTGTTGCGTAGAAAATGTTACGGAGATAATCCAGGTTTTATATAATTTCGTTTTAAAATCCACTTCCGATCACTTTTCCGCGATGTTACTGTGGCAATGCCTTTACCTCCGCCTAAGTTGGCGTCTCGTTTTACTACCATATGGAGAGAAAGAAATTCTTCTCCAGGTAATCTCTTGGATCACCGGGGTTCGAAAATGATCCCGGCTGGTTGTAGTGTCCCGGATCTACTTGGGGGCATTAAGACTTGTCAAAGTACAAGCCGCCCGGTATTCCGTCAATGCACCGCAAGTTATTATTTGTAGTATACCTTAATCCCTGCAACCATCAGTACATCAGTATTATATATTATATTTTTATATAAAACCGCCTCCCATTTATCCGTATACGCAATGGTTTGAATCTATTAAAATAAAACAACTTAATATAAACTAGTAGTTAAATATTTTAAGTGCTCCAATTACTCTGATTCTCATATCAACCTGGACAACCATTTAAACATATAAATATTGGCATGAGTTTTGTTAAGCAGTCTAAACCGATTATTAATGACTAGCAGCAATTTATTATAAAATACATATGAAAGTTTTACCGTACCTGTAAATAATATTATTCAATGCTTTCAATAATGTATTAAAAAAATTATCTAACCTAATTTTGTCTCTCTTGCATTATTACTCTCGAAATCTAGTTAATCACCTGCTGTCTGTATTGACAACTTAAATATATACATCAAATTATTAGCCGTACCAATATCCCGACTATAAGATATCTATGAAATAGCTGATTGTAGGTAATTTAGTCTGTGTTTTTCGATGAGCTAGTAAAGGGAAAACCCCGTACCGTTGTAATGTTGTCATCGGTGGGTCATGCCAGGGTTTTGGGTTTGAATTTAGTTTGCATTTTGGAATTTATTCCTAGACGTGGACTGGGTTTGAATTCGGATTACTGTGTGTGATTAAGCATGGTGATTTTTACTGGTACAGTGTTTAAAATTTTGGACGCCCTCCGTGGTGCTCTGATGAAGAAATCTCCCACACCCTGCAGAGTGAACAAGAGTAAATATTAAATTATAGAAATATTCGATTTTTTTTTCATACCGTTGAGATATATATACTTTGCGTTATTAAAATGCGCAGTTTTAAAACGATGTTTTGAGTAAGTCAAATATACTAATTTTTTTTTCACCCTTGCTTGCAAGTAGTTTCAGTTGAATAGATTGCCTTCTAATATTGTTAAGATAATATAGTGAGATTTTTTTTTTGAAAAAAAAAGTGTGAAAGCGATTTTGAAGTTTTGTTTTAACGACAAAAATATTGAGAATAGTTTCAAAGCAAGTGAAAACCTGTATCGATTTTGTGCGTTTATTTAATTCAAAATAAACGAATGTTATTTCATAAATCTTTTTGCAAGTCAATTTTGTTGTGTTGTTTAAAAAAAAAAAAAGCAAAGAAAGTAGGATTACTTTTCATGTCTTACAAATAAACGCGTGTATGTGTGTATATATATTGTTTAATATAGAAATCTTATCAAAGCCAGTGCATAATATAAATATCAGTTGAATAAAGTTTGGCCGGAATATGGGCTATCCGATATTAAGTAGAGTAACCGTTTAGGTTAAGTTTTTTGTATAAAACCAATCAACCAAATACAGTCGTCAAAGTGTTAACGGTATATACACGTACGTTATAGAAACTTGAAATTGTATGATAACCCCGCAGAAGTAGCGTTAATATTAAACGTTTTACATAAAACATTATGTTCTTGAATCAAATGATTTTATTAAGTCACGTAAAAAGTATATATTTGGGGATCAGTGGATTAAATTATCTATTGGTCACATGTTGCTGGCTGGCGCCTTTCAAATAAATTTGTCAGCAAATATGTTTGTCCATACAGCAGTGGTGAGTTTTGTTTGGTCTATAAAAGAGAGAAATGGTGATATATATATATATAGAGAGAGAGAGAGTTACTGACAGTATTATAAGAATATTATTGTATTATATACTAATTGTTAATATGTTGTTTTATAGGACTGAGGAGAATAGTTCGAACTGGGTGAAATAAAGTTTTTTTCTCTTCCCTTATTAATAATTTAGATACACGTTATCATATCATATATATACATGTAATAATAAAAAAAAAGTGAAAAAGGGGTTTTATATAACAGAAATCAAACGGAACGTAGGCGAAAAAAAGAAAGGAAGGAAGACACACAAACTGGATGAGAAAGGTGGGAACAGTATCAGCAGCGGGGAAGGATTTGGCATATAGGATCAGGGATCAGTATCTTTTATGAATATATACATAAATAAAAATATTTCGCAAATAACTAATTCACCTGCTAAAAAAAAAACACACATATAATTAATAAAAAAAAAAAATACCAAATGGCAGAAATAGAAGGGTTCAGTAAATCATCTGAAAATGGTGCAGAAACATCAGACACATCCAGTGATCATGAGATTGTTTTAAAAAAATATCCTGATAAAAGAAAAAAGTTGTAGACGATTAGAGAAGAATGCCAAGCAGAGGGAGCACGATGATGATGGGAAGTTTTACGCGATTCTCGAGGAGATGAGAGAAGATAGAAAACTTATGATGGCTATGATGGAGCGGATGTTGAGAATTGAAGAAGGACGTATGGGGATTGATGGTAAACCAGATCGGGAAGAGAAATCCAATAGCAATACAAAGAAGGAAGAAGATGACCAAACCATACCGAAGGAGTTGGAAATTCAGAGCGAGGAAGTCAGTGAAGAGAAAACAAGCCAGAAGATAGAAGTTAGTAATGATGAGTTGGAGATGCAAACTGAGAGGCAGGGTCAAATTGGAAAACCAATAGTGGCAAGGGAAACTGCTATCAAAGGAAAAGAAATAAAAGTAGAACAGACAATAAATCCCCAAATAAGGATGAGTAATATACCATACTTTGGGTCATCCATTCATATTCAAATATTTAAAGGCGACCCCGGAGAAAATCCAGATGTACATTTGGATAGTGTCAAGGAATTTTTATGCTTACACCAAATGACCGAGAAGGAGAAAATAACAGTAGCCAGCCATTATCTAAAGGAATCCGCGAAGGCTTGGTGGAAATTATTGAAAAACCCACCGATTACAATTCAAGGTTATGAAAATGCCCTTTTAAAAAGGTATTGGAGTGAAGAGAAGCAGGAGGGACTTTTACACAAGCTCTCCAGTCAAAAATATAATGAGAACAACAGACAGGGTTATGCAGCATTCTTCATTCACCAAGTGACAATACTTAAATCTCTTACTGCTTTTAAGTACACTGATCAGCACATTATCCGGATTATTGTGCATAATTTACCACCGTGGGTACAAAGAATGATGCTGGGAAGCTGCCCCATGTCGTTTGAAAAAACTATTGAGCTTTTAAACCAGATTGATTATGGGGATTTGTCTCCAACAAAAAGGGAATGGGAGCAGAGTCATTACAACGCGAGACAATTAAAGCCTTATATACCTCCTGACCCAGGGAGAACATAGAAAACAAACAGTAATTTTGGGATAACCTGGTAAACGACCACTATGTTATAAATGTTTCAGATGATGAGTAAAGACCAATGGACATTAATATACAAATGATTGATAAAATGTATCATTCCACACCCATGTTTAGGTTCAAACTCTCACCCAGACTGTTCTCCAAAGTCGATCAACTTTGTAATGAAATGTAAGTCAGTAAAATATGTATAAACATTTTTTTTGTTATTTTTTTTAAGTAGGAAGAAATGAAACAGACAGATCGAAGAATCGATCTTAGTTTCATGGTTGTCATTTAAGAACGGTAATTCTAAACCACTATTTACCCGCAATGAGACTTTTTCTATTCCAAGCCACATAGATTTTAAGTTATTTATTTTGTGTTTGTTTAAAAAGAATTTAATGTAAAGAGTATGAGTATAAATGTCACAAATCATGATAAATAATATTCGTGTGTGTGTGGTTTGTGGATTTATATTAGCTCAATTTAAAAGTTTCAATTGCGTGTATATTTTCTTTAAATTTTAATTTTGCAAATTATACAAAGTCATTTAAAAATGCTGATCAAAAGTCACATTCCTTTGATCAGTATTTTTAATCAAAATCTTACTTGTACAAAATGTATAGAATAATTAATTTGTACTTTGATGAATTAACATAATGAATTTATATTTTTGTATTCACGAATTCCGATGTAATTGTTTTGTCAATTTAGAATCATGTATTAAATTTAAAAATAAATGAAAACCGAACAATAAATAGAAACGTAGAACTCTTATCAAGAAAGGCAAAGGCTATTGTATAGTCAAAAAAATTAGATATTGCTGGAGGCCAGAAAATCAAAGGAGGCGGAGTTATGAACAAAAACTAGGCAGAAAGGTCAACCGTAGCCATCTTAGATATAATATAGACACTCTAACTTTTGACTTGGCTGTGCTTAGATCATCTCAAGCTACAGCAAAGTAGTTGTTCCAGAGAAATCACTTCAACCGTTATTAAGAAGTTGCCCGGTAAACTGCAATCATGATGGGCTAAGTCCAAGAAGCTGATTCCTGTTCTGCCAATTTAAATCTTTCATACCGCTGATCTGTAATGTTTTCCGTGCTTCCAGTCTTCCAAATTCCAACATTTAAATTAACCATGCCTTTCTAAGAAATTCAAAATGCGCGCCTACGTTCTTCATACATATCACCGCAAGAAGAAAAGCCGGACGAAGAAAGAATGGTAACTTTTGTTACATGAACTTTTTAACTTTCCTCTGAGCTTAATAATTGTATATTTAATCTGTTAATCTAAGTAGTTGCATGTAAATTTCTTGTTTTCCATTTGAAAATGTTACACTAAAACCTGTCAGTAAATTTCTTCTCTAATATTTCTGTGCTCTAGTCTTTAGATGATAATTTATAAATATTTGTGCCTAATAATAATAATTCATTAGTGAATACATTTATATTTTACTATTACTTATTTTTACAAACAAACGATGCCAATAATAATATTTTTCAACTCTAGTTAAAGTCAGTAAAGTTATTTTATAATATTTATTATATTGATTTTAAAAGTAATGTCCTTTTATTGAACTAAAAATTGTCCCGTTTATGTTGAGTTGAGAAATATTCCAGTACTTTTATTGTTCCTTTTTATTTGTCATGATACTGTAATCTATACTTCAAATCTCAAATATTTAAAATAGTCTAAAATTTTATTATATTATTTTTATATATGAACGGAGTAATAATATAAAGTGAATAATTTTGTTGCTATTACTACCGTCCGAACAACCTGGGGGGAGTTATGGGTTTCAGAGTGAAATTAATTAATTGTTACGTTTGCGATCCTTTGATTTCGCCATGTTTTATTTGAATCGTTATATCGGACTGTTGCATAGAAAATGTTACGGAGATAATCCAGGTTTTATATAATTTCGTTTTAAAATCCACTTCCGATCACTTTTCCGCGATGTTACTGTGGCAATGCCTTTACCTTCGCCTAAATTGGCGTCTCGTTTTATTACCATATGGAAAGAAAGAAATTCTTCTCCAGGTAATCTCTTGGATCACCGGGGTTCGAAAATGATCCCGGCTGGTTGTAGTGTCCCGGATCTACTTGGGGGCATTAAGACTTGTCAAAGTACAAGCTGCCCGGTATTCCGTCAATGCACCGCAAGTTATTATTTGTAGTATACCTTAATCCCTGCAACCATCAGTACATCAGTATTATATATTATATTTTTATATAAAACCGCCTCCCATTTATCCGTATACGCAATGGTTTGAATCTATTAAAATAAAACAACTTAATATAAAATAGTAGTTAAATATTTTAAATGCTCCAGTTACTCTGATTCTCATATCGACCTATACAACCAGTTAAAACACATAAATATTGGCATGAGTTTGTTAATCAGTACAAACCGATTATTGATGACTAGCAGCAATTTATTATAAAATACATATGAAAGTTTTACCGTACCTGTAAATGATATTATTCAATGCTTTCCATAATTTATTAAAAAAATTATCTAATCTAATTTTGTCTCTCTTGCATTATTACTCTCGAAATCTAGTTAATCACCTGCTGTCTGTATTGACAACTTAAATATATACATCAAATTATTAGCCGTACCAATATCCCGAATATAAGATATCTATGAACTAGCTGATTGTAGGTAATTTAGTCTGTGTTTTTCGATGAGCTAGTAAAGGGAAAACCCCGTACCGTTGTAATGTTGTCATCGGTGGGTCATGCCAGGGTTTTGGGTTTGAATTTAGTTTGCATTTTGGAATTTATTCCTAGACGTGGACTGGGTTTGAATTCGGATTACTGTGTGTGAGTAAGCATGGTGATTTTTACCGGTACAATATATATATATTGTAACGAGCACAGACGTTCGTTACATTGTTTTTTTTTTATTAAACATGAAAGTAAATTAAAAAGTCTCTGCGATTTAAAATTTTTTTTTAAGAATTAAAAATTGAAATTAAATATCATCTTAAACTCGTATATATTAAATCGCACAGAATAATGAAAAATTATTAAAAAATAAAACTTTATTAAAGAAAAAGTATTTTAAAAACTAAATTTTAAAAAGATTTGAAGATAAAATTATATCTTTAAATTTATCTTTAAATATATCTTTTGATTTGGAAAACAGGTTAATTAATCAGAAATGGAAATGATAAATTTAATTAGTCAAATGTAAACCAGCCTTGGGCATTTAAATGTAAAAACATCGGTCAGATAGGAAAACAATAGAAACTTTTAGCAAATGAAATAAATCCATTGGGAAATCGGACCTCAATGAAAAGGATCATCACATCGATGACGTAATGTTAAGTCAATCTTTCAAAGTAATATAAAAGGACAAGATTGGAAATTATTAGTGATTATGATTAATTACGATGTGAAAGATATGTGTTAGTGCAGAAGTGAAGGAGAAGGGAGTTGAAAAAGACGCACGATTCAATCCCTTCAGTTTTGCTAGGAAAGAAAGAGAAATGAACTATCGTTTTTCTACATTGAGGACCAGTTAAAGCAAAAACCTCCGGATGGATAAATAAATCGCCCAACAGAATACCAATCTTAGGACGGTGTGGGAATTCACGTTCATGGCAAACAACGGATAAAGAGGAACTGTTTTAAACCGTAAGAACTTTATAAATAATGAACATTAAATCTAAACTTTCCAGATTTAAATGATTGCAATATTATCCTATCTGACCAACTTAATTTAATTAATAATGTTATTTGATGTATTTCTTTTTTTTTTATATACATTTAAAATCATTTCCATTTATTTATTTATTTTTTGTTCTTTAAGTTTTATCATGATTTTTGTTTTTTCGTTAAATTAATTATATAAATGTTAAACTTAAGTCGGGCGTGAATGTCTGTATAGATTTGTAAAGTTATATTAGGGGGAGGGTAATCTTAGGTTATTTGTGTCATTGTTAGATTGGGTCAATGTATTGGATATATTGATGTAGTTAGTAGATGTAGTCAGAGATTCGCTACTGACAGAATCGCTTCATACGCCGCACTCTCCCATTTTGCCTATGGAAGGAATTATAAGACGGATCGAATGCAGTTCCTTTCTATGGAGTTTTTTTTTATTGTTCTCGTTAGATAGAAGTAATATTCCTATCTGATGAGAGTCAATATCTTCTCTTAATCTTTTTGGTGCTGCCGTATTCCGTATTACATTGAATACATCGATATATCAGACGAATTGATGCTCTTCCGATCTGCGAATTTTAGCCTAAGGTTAAATAGAGATAGAATATTATATTTTCAAATGCAAATCTATGTAGTCTATTCATACTCAACCCTAAATAAAAATGCATTAAATTTAAGTTGTTTATAGACACTTGCATGGATTGGTTATCGGTTAAGTATGTTTTGGGTTTTCATATTTGATCAAAATATATAGACATTCGATAAATAATGATACCTTACGGGTGAGTATCTAAAATATATTTATTCGGATGTCTTTTTAAGTTATTGGTGAAATGCAAGTATCTTATGGTGAATACTATTGGGTTACATATAAATTTCCCTCTGCAATTGTCAGTAATCAATAATTTTGTATTTTGATTGTTTATGTTTATTTTGAAATGTTTTTGACCGTGAAATCTATGTAACCAATCTATATTCAACATTATAAACAAGCTTTCATAAATTTATCTGTGCGAACTTAATTAAAATGTAAAATTAGAATATAATAGTAATTAAATGTAAATTAAAGTCAAAAACCAAAGTTAAAAATGTAGGTTAAATTTTGAAATGTAAAACTAATACTAAAATAATTTTAAATCTTATATATATGTGAAATAAATAAATGTTTGTGTGTTAATTACTGGCAGTGGCTTATTTTATTCTTTTTTTTATATACTCTTAGATTATATTATTAAATCTCTGCTATTCCACTGAGCTAGTGACATGGGCTAACGACCGGAATCAAAATTTAAAAAAAAAAAAAAAAAATTTTTTTTTTACTTACGTATCTGCCTACTTTATAAATTTTTCTAGGTTCAAATGCCTAAATGGCGCCCTGTAGTGCAGTTTACCTAAGTCTACCTACTCCGGATCATTACAGTTATAACAATTGGAAGTAAAGTGAAGATCGAATCTAACCGCAAAAACCATATCTGCAACTACCAGGGTGCCATTTAGGCATTTGAGCCTAGAAAAATTTATAAAGTAGGCAGATACGTGCTGTTAAGATTCCACTTTATTTAAATATTCCGATCGTTAGCCCAAGTCACTAGCTCAGCGGAGACGCAGAGATAAAAATCTATATCTTAATTTTACATCTTAAATATAAAAGAATAAAAGCCACTGCCAGAAATTAACACATAAAAATATTTATTTACGCACATATAAAATAACATTTAAATTTTGAGGATTAAGTTCAACATTTTAGATTTTTATATTAACTTTTAATTTTACATTTAACTAAGTTTCAATGAGTTTAATATTTTATTTAGATAGTCAAGTATGAATAGACTACATAGATCTGCATTTGAAAAGAAAATATTCTTCCCTGATTTAACCTTAGGCAACAAATTTCGCAACCAAACTGGCGCCAATCCATCTGATACATTCATGTATTCAATGTAGCATGATACGACAACACAAAATACTATACTGTCAGGAATGTACATCTGAACAATAAGTAGAAATAGAGAAGACATTGACTCTCCACCAACAGGAATGTGACATCTGTTGGCAAGTAGAACAATAAACAAAAAACTCCATAGGAATGGACTGCGGTCTTCTGCCAACTTACAAACCCATCCATAGGCAAACAGAAGGTGTGTGGCATATATATGCAATCCTGCCCAAAGCGGATCTCATACTACATCTACTAATTACACAAATATATCCAATCCATTGAGCCAATTCAACTACGAAACGAATAACCTAAGATTACCCTCCCTTAATATAACTTTACAAAACTATATAGCCATTCACGCCCGACTTAAATTTAACATTTAGATACGTTCGCACAAATGAATTTTATAAAATTTGTTTTAAAATGTTGAGTATAGATCAGCTGCACAGATTCCACGGTCAAAAACATTCCAAATTAAACACAACCGATCAAAATACAAAGTCATCGATAAACGTCACTTGCATAGGGAATATACAAATCCCATTAGCATTCATCGTAAGATGCTTGCAGTGATATTGTTGACATATATTCTAATCGAATGTGAAAACCACAACATTATCAACCGCTAACGAATCTATGCAATGTCTATACCCAACTTAAATGTAATGCATTTAATAATTTCTACAATAAATATTACTACAAATAAAAATAATAAAATGGAAATGATTTTAGCAAAACTTAACTATATAAATTTAAACAATCAATTATTAATTTGAAAATCAAATAAGAGTTCATTTTAAAATTTAAATTAGCTGAATCTTTAAAAAAAAAATCAATGATGAAAGTTCTTAATTACTTTTTTGGTTGTTGTTAATTTGTAAAGTTCATAGCTCACGGTAGAAGAGTCCAGGTTTCTGCTTTTAATTCCCGCGATGCCTCCATTGGAAGATAATGTTCTGGAGATGGCAATAGCTGGTTCAAGGTATCACAGTCTTTTCATTTTTCCTTTTTAAATAAAGAGTGTGGTATGTGCGTCCTACCACCTCTCAAACACACAATGCTGGAACTGTCCGAAAAAACTGTATTTCCCTTTTTATATTAATCCACACGGATTGAATGAACAAAGACGTCACTAATCCAAATTTTCGTTCGGGTCCGGGCTGAGGCTTGGTGCTTCCATTGGTCAAGCTAATTTCTTTTTATTTTCTTATCTATCTTTCATCAGATCATTTTAATTACACAAGAGCCCATGGCTAGCTTGCTTTTCAAACAATTTATAAACAATCATTTCCATTTACAGATTACAAGAATTAATTAATACCTGTTTTTATTTTTACTTACGTTATTTCTTTTTTAAATGATTTTTATATTTAAATCTTTTTTTATAAAAAAAAATACATTCAAATACCTTTTTTTATTTATTAAAAAAAAATATTTTTAAAGTTTAGCATCTGTGCGAATGTATATACGTTTAACAAACATTTTAATTTTAGCGTTTAGTTTTTTACTTTTATTTGCGAACTTTTAAGTTTTTATTTTAAATTAATGTAACGACATATTTATATATCGTTACATATCAGTAAACTTCCTCAAAAAACAAAAACATTAAAAAAAAAAAAAGAATTTACTTAGTGTTAGTAATTACGTTACACAAATTGATTATATATGAAAATTTCAAAAGGACAAAACTTTTTTTTTTACAAGACAAAACAGTAATTACACACAAATATAATGATTTTAAAAAAAAAAAGTTGACTGTTGATTCCTTATTACCAGCTAAATTTCTGCCCCCTCCCTTCCAAGTTTCATTTCTCCTACCCTTAACTATTACTTAGGCAAGTTGAACGATTAGATTTTAATTTAACAAGACTTTTTTTAAAAAAAAATTATGATTTATATTTATTAATTACGTTTAATTTATTACATTTTATTCCTCGTATTTCTCTTTACATATGCGCAATTTTTCTTACTGGCAGTACCTTTAAGACAAAATTTCAAACTGTAACTCCACGTCAATACAACAAATATATTTATACAATTTCAGAAAAAATTTACGGACATGATTCACTTTTAAAATTCTCAGGGCACTCGTGATTTATTAAAGATCGAATATTTCTTCATCTCCCCTCTCCCTGGGGATCTTTCTTGAGGTAAGGCCCCATGTTGGGTAGCCAATTATAACGATCGGAATGAAAGTGAAGATCGAATCTAACCGCAAAAACCATATCTGCAACTACCAGGGCGCCATCTAGGCATTTAGACCTAGAAAAATTTATAGTGTAGGCAGATACGTGCTGTTAAGATTCCACTTTATTTAAATATTCCGATCATTAGCCCAAGTCACTAGCTCAGCGGAGACGCAGAGATAAAAATCTATATCTTAATTTACATCTTAAATATCAATAAATAAAAGCCACTGCCAGAAATTAACACATAAAAATATTTATTTACGCACATATAAAATAACATTTAAATTTTGAGGAATAAGTTTAACATTTTAGATTTTTATATTAACTTTTAATTTTACATTTAACTAAGTTTCAATGAGTTTAATATTTTATTTAGATAGTCAAGTATGAATAGACTATATAGATCTGCATTTGAAAAGAAAATATTCTTCCCTGATTTAACCTTAGGCAACAAATTTCGCAACCAAACTGGCGCCAATCCATCTGATACATTCATGTATTCAATGTAGCATGATACGACAACACAAAATACTATACTGTCAGGAATGTACATCTGAACAATAAGTAGAAATAGAGAAGACATTGACTCTCCACCAACAGGAATGTGACATCTGTTGGCAAGTAGAACAATAAACAAAAAACTCCATAGGAATGGACTGCGGTCTTCTGCTGACTTACAAACCCATCCATAGGCAAACAGAGGGTGTGTGGCATATATATGCAATCCTGCCCGAAGCGGATCTCATACTACATCTACTAATTACACAAATATATCCAATCCATTGAGCCAATTCAACTACGAAACGAATAACCTAAGATTACCCTCCCTTAATATAACTTTACAAAACTATATAGCCATTCACACCTGACTTAAATTTAACATTTAGATATGTTCAGACAAATGAATTTTATAAAATTTGTTTTTAAAATGTTGAGTATAGATCAGATGCATAGATTCCACGGTCAAAAACATCCCAAATTAAACACAACTGATCAAAATACAAAGTCATCGATAAGCGTCACTTGCATAGGGAATATACAAATCCCATTAGCATTCATCGTAAGATGCTTGCAGTGATATCGTTGACATATATTCTAATCGAATGTGAAAACCACAACATTATCAACCGCTAACAAATCTATGCAACGTCTATACCCAACTTAAATGTAATGCATTTAATAATTTCTACAATAAATATTACTACAAATAAAAATAATAAAATGGAAATGATTTTAGCAAAACTTAACTATATAAATTTAAACAATCAATTATTAATTTGAAAATCAAATAAGAGTTCATTTTAAAATTTAAATTAGCTGAATCTTTAAAAAAAATCAATGACGAAAGTTCTTAATTACTTTTTTTGGTTGTTGTTAATTTGTAAAGTTCATAGCTCACAGTAGAAGAGTCCAGGTTTCTGCTTTTAATTCCCGCAATGCCTCCATTGGAAGATAATGTTCTGGAGATGGCAATAGCTGGTTCAAGGTATCACAGTCTTTTCATTTTTCCTTTTTAAATAGAGAGTGTGGTATGTGCATTCTACCACCTCTCAAACACACAACGCTGGAACTGTCCGAAAAAACTGTATTTCCCTTTTTATATTAATCCACACGGATTGACTGAACAAAGACGTCACTAATCCAAATTTTCGTTCGGGTCCAAGCTGAGGCTTGGTGCTTCCATTGGTCAAGCTAATTTCTTTTTATTTTCTTATCTATCTTTCATCAGATCATTTTAATTATACAAGAGCCCAAAGCTAGCTTGCTTTTCAAACAATTTATAAACAATCATTTCCATTTAAAGATTACAAGAATTAATTAATACCTGTTTTTATTTTTACTTACATTATTTCTTTTTTAAACTATTTTTATATTTAAATCTTTTTTTATAAAAAAAATACATTCAAATACCTTTTTTTTATTTATTAAAAAAAACATTTTTAAAGTTTAGCATCTGTGCGAATGTATATACATTTAACAAACATTTTAATTTTAGCGTTTAGTTTTTTACTTTTATTTGCGAACTTTTAAGTTTTTATTTTAAATTAATGTAACGACATATTTATACATCGTTACAATATATATATATATATGATTCAGTACCTTTATCTATGCTTTTTTAATATAGATAAAACAGTATATGTATAAACTAATTCTTCAGAAAACTGATGGACTCTCTGGGTAAACTGGTCCCTTTTAAACACTAGACTGGCTTATTGTCATTTTTGGGAAAAGTATAATCCAGGTAATTGTTGACCTGCAGTAACTTTCTTTTAGTCTCTATGCTGTCTTATATATATATATATATATATATATATATATATATATATATATAATAGTTGGGGTGTTCAGGAGTCTTACATACCTGCCATACAGGGTGCCACCAGGCTATTGGAACCTGAAAAATTTATATAGTAGGCAGATACATACTGTTAAGATCCAAATTTTTACATATATATTTTATTCCAACTGTCAGCCCATGCCACTAGCTCATAGAGATGCAGAGATTTAATATAACGTCTTAAAATATATTTTAAGGAAAAAGATTTCAATAAAATAAATAAATAAGCTACTGCCAGAAATAACACACACAAAAAGATTTATTGATGCATATATAAATATTTAAAAATTGATGAATAAAATTTATCTTGTTTATATTTGTAATATAATTTTTAAATTTAAATTATTTTTTAAACAATCCACACCATGAGACACATAACCATCTCAATATATATATATATATATATATATAAGTACCGTTATGAAGTGCAGCCAATGGAGTGGGTTTGCAATGATGCAGAGACTATTTAAATTAAGTTAAAAAAATCACTAAACCACTAAACATCACATGATCACTATCTTTTATACTAACACATAATTGTTAATAAACAAGGCAAAACTCTCCATACAGTAGTGCCACCCTGTGCCAAACAGAGTTATCAATGGATACCAGAAGGCTTGGGTGTAAAATCCCTATCTAATACCTACTCATCCATTATTCCCAGACTAGTTTCTAGCTTGTGGCCTAGTGAGGAGCCTTGTATCTGAGAGCACTGCACCTAGATCATAGGATCTAATGCAACCCTGCAGCAGCCACCTTTAACTCTACTTAACTACAAAACTATGAGAATAAAATTGAAAACACAATAATATTTTCAATCTAAGCTTTATAGCTTATATAGTCATTTGGGTCTGAACTCAGTTCAGCATCCATACATTTTTATGTCTTTGGTTCTTTAACAACCATAGCCCCACTACCATATTAGACAGGATTGGTGTTAAGCCACTAAACATTACATAATCACTATTTCTTATACTAGCACACAATTGTTAATAAACAAGGCAAAACTCTCCATACAGTAGTTCCACCCTATGCCAACCAGAGTAATCAATGGATGCCAGAAGGCTTGTGCATAAAATCTCTATCTAGTACCTAGGTGCTGCAATGAGTTCAGACCCATATACTATATAAATTATTGAGCTTAGATTGAAAATATTGTGTTTTCAATTTCATTCTCATAGTTTTGTAGTTGAGTTCAAAGGTGGCTGTTGGAGGGTTGCATTATATCCCAAAATCTAGGTGCTGTGCTCTCAGATCCACAGTGCTTTACTCATGAAGGCCACAAGCCAGAAACTAGTCTGGAGATATTGGATGAGTAGGTACTAGATAGGGATTTTATGCACAAACCTTCTAGCATCCATTGATTACTCTGGTTGGCACAGGGTGGCACTACTGTATGGAGAATTTTGTCTTGTTTATTAAGATTTACTAACCATAGAAGTAATCCAAGTAAAATAAGGGACTTTATGAATCTTATCCTATTTTCCACACTTAAACCAATATATAATCAGTGATGTGTGCCAGGTCTAAAATATAAAAGAAAAGCTAGATAATAAATTTATAGACATAAAGTAACTTATATTTTTTAAAGATTATTTACAAGAGATTAGATTGATATGATACTTAATCTCTAATTCAATCATATATAATAGCAATATGATTGTGATATATTTATAATTGATACATGAACTGTTAATATGTATATATAAAGAATAACAAAATATCTTACTATTATTACATTAATATTGAGTGTTGGAACTTATGGTGATATGAAACAATAAATATCTATTTGCAACTAAGAGAAAACAATATATATGTATGTGTGATGACACATTAATACAAGAGCTGCCACAGTGGTTGATATTGATCCGCTGGAATTGATTTGAACTTTATAGGGGTTAATATTTTCAATAAAAATTTTTGGGGGTTGATGGCAGCAAAAATAGACTTTTTTATTATTGCTATTTGTTTGCTACTTCAAAATATCTATGACTTCAATAAATATCTAATTAAAAAGTAAAACAATTAAAAAAACACTTTTTTGATAAAAATACATTACATACCAAATTTGTGATGAAACAGTAAAATGTGTCATTAAAAAGTCACATGTAAGAATGCATGAAAAAACAAGTAGCACAAACATGTCTGTGCCTTGTCTTATTAAACATATCAAAGCAAGTGCAGACATAAAAAACTATTGCATTCCACACTTGTTTGTAGTTGAATGAGATGATAGTCAATATTAACAGAATCAATCAGACTTGTACAATCATGCTTTTATAAAACACTATAAATTAGTTTGTTTGATGTGACATGTACTTATTTGTGATTTTGACTTTGAATATAATTATTTATTGAGGAGCAGTACTATGAAAAAAGAAAATCAGAGAACACAGATTATTTATTAGAGTTTAAACAAAAGTCTTCTGTTTCAGGTAAGTACATACTTTTTTTTTATCACAGGGATGGTCAAAATTGTTTGTTAATAAATGTTTTTATTTCTTACAATAATAATATGACTGAGCCAAAAAAAATGCAGACAGTACAACTTAGACTATTTGAAACCAGGATTTGTCCCATTGTTATCAAACAAACATTTACCAATGTGACTCATGTGAAAAAAAAAGCCTTCAGCAACGATGCTATGAAACCATCAAAACTAGAAGATCACTTAAACAGAATTCTCCCTGACAAAAAGAAAAAGATATTTCATACTTTCAATAAGTTAAAGATAAAATTCTGAAGAGAACTATGATAGATAATATGTTTATTTCATCATCAAATCAAAATGATGCTGGATTAAGGGCATTAAACAACAGATCCACACTTATTTCAAAGTCAGGTAAGCCACATACCATAGGAAAAAACTGATTACACCAACCATCATGGAGGGATTGGACACTATACTCCACATACATGCACAAGATGTTTTAAAAAGGATTCCTTTGAGCAATAATACAGCTCAAGGACATATTGACAAAATGATTTATGACATAGAAAACTGTTTGTGTAATCTTTTGTAAAAACATTTTTTTCCTTCAATTGGATGAGTCAACATTACCTGGAAATGCATGGGAATGAAGCTTTGTTGTTGATGTATGTTCACTTTATTCAAGATCAGGAAGTTTATGAAGAGTCATTTTTTTGCTAGAACTTTAGAAACTGACACCAGAGGTGAATCAATTTTTTAATTTATAGGGCTATTTTTTAGAAAAAAGAAATTCCATTAATAAATATAATATCTGTTGTGACAGATGGAGCACCAACTATATATAGTGGTCATTATTGAGGTTTCATAAGTTACCTGAAACAACACATACCTGAAATGCTTGCAGTTCACTGCATAAGCCATAGATAACATTTAGTAGCCAAAAAACCCAGTAACAAATTGTTTCGATCACTTTTTTGTTATAATAGCTGTGAATGAAATTAGAAATAATGCTTTGAACCCTAGATTATTTACTTAATTATGTGAGGAAAGTAACAAAGATTTCTATTGATTGGTTTTTCATACCAAAGTCCATTGGCTTTCAAAAAATTTAAGTTTGGTAAGATTTTTTTAACTTTTTAAATCTGTTCTAGAGTTTTTGGGAGATAAGGATTTCAGTTTGAAATAAAATTTACTTAAGAGTAAAACAGATATTGCTAATTTAACTAACTTATTTGGCAAATTTAATGACGTTAATTTATAACATTAATTTATAACTACAAGGGGACAATTTGAATGTCATCAAACAAAATAAGTCATATTGACTTTTGTTGCCAGAATAATTTTTTTAAGCAAAATATTGCAAGATTTGAGCTTTCCCAATTCCCCAAACTTATTCAAGATAGGCATAATCCAAGAAGAACACATCTTGCTATACATCAACAACTTAGAGACTCTTCACTTATATTTCAAAACTAGGTTCAAAGATATTCTATCATTGGAAATACTGGACTTTTGCAAGATGAGCTGATAACTATCAGCATGAATGAGGATCTAAAGGTACAGTTCAAACAGGGTTATCAAATGTTTTGGCTACAACAAGATATTCCACTTCTGTTGTAGAAAAGTATTTGCTTGCATTTCCATTATTGTATCTGGTAAGGAGAGACTTCAGCATAGTTTTAAACCTGTTTTAGAACAGACATTGATTGCATATCACTGAAACATGGAGATTTAAGAATGCAACTCACTAATTTAAAACTGGACATAAATTGTTGACACAAAATATATATTAAAAAAAATTAGAAAATATATATATAAATATATAAATTGTTGACAGATCACCAGGTGCACCCATCTCATTAAATTCAGGTCTCAAAGCTAATTTCTTTGATATTCTTATTTTTACAATTCTGATTAAAATCTTTCATTGTTGTAATTTTGTTGATGTTTATTTCTGTCTGAATATGTGGATTTTTTCACTTCATTTTTATGTTTAATAAAGTGATTTCAATATTTGTACTTAATTTTGAATTTACATATTTATTTCATAAATGTCAAAAATTAAAAAAAAACCTCTGCTCTTATTTTTTTGCTTTAATTTTCAATAGTGCAGGTTTCGATATTAAATGTTGCACAAGATAATGCCACATTCTATAATCCTTTTATCTTTTCTAATCATTAATTACAAGTAATTAAAATGAAAAGTTTGATATCTAGTAAAATATTTAATATCGATTACTGTAAAAAATTATTAATTTCAATAAGTAAAGTAAATGACTAGGGGGATGACAATTTTAAAAGTTTTTGGTAAAGGAATTGCGGCTGAAAAAAGTTTGAGAACTCTTACTTTAATAAAATGCAAATGGACGTTCGATTTATTACTTAAGCCACTTAATGAGTTTAAAAAACCTAAACAAGTTATTAATACTTGCATAAGTTGGCAACATTAAAATTTAGAATAATGATAGATATTTTCTCTTAGTTGTATTTGTTCAAATATAGCTATTCTAAAATGTAAAAGAACTAACAAACATAATTATACTAAACATGAATAATTTTCTAAATATGATTAAGAAATCTCTGTTCGATATAAATTGCTTAATAAATAATCATTTATTATATACTCCTACACTAAATCAAGTATTCTGCATCAATAGGATATGAAAATATGAAATATTGTTATGAGATTCCTTGTTGCTAAATGCTGTAGATCCTGTTATATGTCTCAAAGAATGAGCTTTCATTTATTATTTGTAATATGACATCATTATATACAGGCTGAATGCTGTTGAGTTATAATTTGAGTATATATGTATAATCAGATGATCTTGTTTATTTCGATTTCTTTATATCAATACAATGTTTTATTTCTATATTGTGTAATACTACATAGCATTAAAGAATACAGATAAATTGAAAAGTTACCCATAAGTTCCAGCAATTTAGTCAGAAGTGATCCAGAATGATGTATTGATTGGATAAAATTAAATTCAGTTCTATGAATCGTTCCATGGTAATACATATATATTAGCCCAGCTGTCAAACTTTCTTATTAATGTTGGGAATCAATATTTGACATAAAATTTTTGCTTAATTTTGCTGGAAAACAAATATATTTTCCATAAATATTATGATGAATTAACGAATCTTGTTCAAAACCCAAGTGTTAAATAATTCTTCATTGTTAGGCCATTATTTTTGTTTGTTTGGAGATTCAAAGTTTCATAAAATAAAGTTTTTTCATATGGAATTTAATAAGTATATTGTTGTTTAAAACAGGCAAAACTCTCCATACTCACAACAAACTCCAGTAATCAATGGATGCCAGAAGGCTTGTGCATAAAATTTCTATCGAGTGCCTACTCATCCAATATCCCCAAACTAATTTCTAGAGATTTTATGAACAAGCCTTCCAGAATCCATCGATTACTCTAGCTTGCACTGAGTGGCATCAGTGTATGGAGAGTTTTGCCTGTTTTAATAACAGTTATGAGAAAGCATAAGAAATGATGATCATGTTATATTGTTGTTTCCTGTAATAAAGTAAAGATTGCTAAAATTTGTTTTTTTTTTCTATGATGAGTGCATATATTTTTAAAATAGGAAGCATAAGTTATATTCTTTTAATTTATTTCTCTCTTCTGTCATTTCTTAATAATAATATCAGATGATCCATTGCTACAGCAATGTGTGACCTCGTGATTTTCATTACAGGATTCTTACCAAGCAATTAAATATTATTTTAAAACACTGATCATTTTACACATTTTAAATTTATACATAAAAGTGTAATTTTTCATTTGTTTGAAGTAATTATGTCACGATGCGTGTGTGTAACTATGCATATATATTTTGATGGCGGTTGTCAACTACTGGATAAAGTAATAAATTATTTTAGGTGAATACATTTTTTTATAATTTATACTTTGATTAAAATAAGTCACAAACATTTTATAAATACAATATATATCAACCCTTAATTAATTGTTTAGATATTTGAAGTTAAAACGTACAGAGATATTATATATGATTATGATAAGAATGAATACAATATTATTAGGACATATATTACTAATTTATTAATTGTTTTTTTTTTTGAATTTCTTGATTTGATTTTAAACTTTTTTTTTATTTCAATATAATTATTATTTTTATGTGCTTTTATTTTTTAGTAATATATACAATTTTTTATTTCTGTTTACCATTTTTTATTCATTGAAGTTATTTACATAAATAACCATATATGAATAAAATGTTTTACATTTATGATATATTTGAAGAAAAAAAAAGTGAAAAAATCAGTTTGAATTGATTTTTAAGAATAAATAAAAAGTTAAAATTTTTATATAATTAAAGATGCAAATATAGGTAATTTAATCATAGAAAGGTTACTTGCTGTGTTAATCTACTAAAAATGGAGTTTGAAAATAATTAAAATCAGTTGATCAATTAAAAAAAAAGATAGTCTTCTTTCTAAAGAGAAAGAATGATTATAACATTAATAAAATAGAAATTTGCAATAGTTACTCCAGAAGTAAAGAAACATACTAAGCGAATATTGGCCAATATAAAAAGAACAGCAAAATATTTAAGGAGCAGTTCAATTCAGAAGACTAACCAGTGCAGTAAAAAAGAATTTCCAACCCAGATACATCTAACTCAAAATATGAGTTCATACACTTAGGAAATTTTTGCTCCTCATATTTAATATATTATTTTATTATGCCAAAAAGTTTTATATGAATATGATAACCAGTTAATTGAAAGCATGCTATGCACACTATGTTGATATATTTTACATTTTCATTTTAAAATATTAAACATGCTTTTCTTAATATACATGTTGTATTATTTACATTGAAAGAATATATTTTCTACTAAGATGTGATATTTTGGACTATTTCCATCATTTATGAGTGAATGTTGAATGTATAGAAAATTTTAAACTTTATTTAAACTTTTCAAATACAAACAACTTGTTAGTAATAACACACAAATAGACAATACAGGTTATTATTAATAAGTTGTTTGTATTTGGAAAGTTTAAATAAAGTTTAAAATTTTCTTTACATTCAACATTCACTCATAAATGATGAAAATAGTCCAACATATCACATCTTATAATATACCATCATTACAAACCTTCAGACAAGTATTTTCTGCTAAATTTTGTAAATATGCTTGCTAATAATTAAAACAGAAAATATTGTTTTCATACAAGTTGCCTACTTAATTTATTAAGGTTTGTTATCAAGTTAAAAGAAAATCAATAAATGAGAAATTTGTCTAACACTTTGAGGTGAAACAAACTAACTTTGAAATAAATAATTATATATATTTGTATGATTGTATACAGCTTAGCAATATGATTCATATTGAACTTTTGAATGAAGAATGAGGTTTTTAGCCTAGTTCTTCTGCTGATGAATAAATGAAATTTTATGCAACCATTTGATTAGGCTTGATAAATATAAATAACTGATACAAGGCATTAATTTCCTATATGACTATATAAGCTAATGAGCTTGGATTGAAAATATTATAGTGTTTTCAATTTAAGACTCATAGTTTTGTAGTTAAGTAGAGATAAAAGATGGCTGATCTAGGTGCAGTGCTCTCAGATCCAAGGTTCCTCATTGACAAAGGCCACAAGCCAGAAACTAGTCTGGGGATATTGGATAAGTAGGTGCTAGATAGGGATTTTATGCACAAGCCTTCTGGCATCCATTGATTACTCTGGCTTGCATTGAGTGGCAATAAATATAAAGAAATTTATAAGCAAGCATAAGAAATGGTGATTATGTAATGTCTAATGGATGTTCAGCTTCCATTTTTTTTTAAAAATCTAAGTATCAAATGCTATTTATTTAACACAACTAATTTTAATCAATTTTGATAATAAATAATTCTATGCAAATCGGTTATTACCTAGCCTCGAGCATTTATTTAGTTTACTGATAGAATAGTTTTTTGATATTATTGAGATTCCTGGACTGATTTTTGAATTAGAAATGCTAAAAAAAGTAGTGAAGTGGTAAAAAGTTAGTTTGGTTAGTTCTCAGATTTTAGTAATATTTCGTTTGTTATCTACTACTTGCTCCAAGTACGTAATTAAATAAGTTTTTGCATGCAAAGTGCTTTTTTTTTTTTTTAACTTTTGATTTTAAGTTAAAAGCTTAATTTTATTTGATTTGAATTCTGATGCTGAATTGATTTCATATTATTTTTCTAATGATTGCTTTATTTTTTGACATCTTTTTTGCTGTTCCCATTATAAAGGATGGGTGGGAATAGGGCATTCAAAAATAACTGACAATAATATCTCTTTCCACTCACTAAACAAATAACAATTTGTCTTTTAATTTTATGCCTTGTTATTTATTATATATATATGCGTTATTATATTTATATTTAAAATTATCACCTAGAAAAATAAAAATTTCTTTAAAAAAATTGAAGAAAACTTTTCTAAGAAAACTTTTAAAGACAAAATAAATCGTTAATTGAACAAAATAATTAGTCTTTATAACTATGAAAACAATTATCTGGTTTACACTAATTAAATATAAGCAGCAAGGAAAAGGAAGATTTTTCTCTTTTATATTTCTCTATCTATTTGAATTTAAACAAAGAAAAATATTTTTGTAACCTTTACTATTTGATGAAAATAATAAGCTTAAATCTTGCAAATCAAAATTCTGTGGCCTTGAAAAAAATATTTTACTTAAGTAAATTATTTTCACAATAATCAGAACTAAGAACAGTTTAAAATGTTAGAAATAATTATTAAATCAAGAGCATTATAAACATTTAACTGAATGTTATATACATAATAATATATTCAGAGCCAAGCAGTCAGTTGGCAAATGATAATTATATTTGTTAAATAATGAAAGCAAATGTTTAAACCAAAACTTCAAGACTTGATACTCTGAATTATAATAATAGTTGATATTAGTGGTTCAACTTGCTAGTTTGCTAGTCAAGGATTGGTGGTCGAGAGGTCAGCGACAGCTGCTTTAAAAGCAGTTGTCCAGGGTTAGCGGTTCGCTTCCTGGCTGATACTGTGACACATGAGGAAAAAAACAACAACTTGCTAGTTTGCTAGTTGAGTATAAGATTACTTAGATCTCCTTAAAGTTCATAATCTTCTTAGAAATTAAACAGATATAAAGTCTCTATTTCTATAGTTTATAATTCTACAATTCTGTAACTTTACTTTTGTTAGCAACTTACTGCTCACACACATTATATCAGAAATAGTCCTAATAGATTCTTGACTAGAGCTCTTTTTTATTCATTTCCAGAATAACTACACTTTACTAGTCAATATTTACTTTTGTTCTTCTTCCTGCATTACTTTGCACTTGACTTGATAATTCTGCACATCTGCAACACTGACAACTTAACTTGCACTTTACATTAGGCAACACTGCTCACTTTAATTCTTCTGAAGACCCTTTTATCACTTTGGATAATTTGCATAAAGTAATTTTCATTAATACATAAATTAACCTATTGTTATTTTCAGTAAGTTTTATTTCTTTTCTGCATAATTAATTAACCGTTTCTTTTCTGGAATATTTTAGCATATTAATATTGGCAGCTTGCATAAATAAAATATATATGTCAGTGTGGTTACACAGCATTCTTCTCTCTATTTCAGAAAATGTACAATTTATATGCAGGTAAATTTTCTGGCTTTAGCTTTATTTACAGTGTACTCAATTCTATTTACAACATAGTGTTGTAGCTTAATTGATCTTTTCCTATCTTGGGTTGGCCTTGTTGAGGTTCTAATTTCTTTCTCAGGCTCTGAAGTATTTTTGCCTCCTGAGTTATGAATAACCACTATATGTCTTCTAATAGTTCTATTCACAATTCTTTGATATCACATGATCACATTTCCTATACTAGCACATTAATTGTTGATAAACAGAGCAAAACTCTCCATACAGCATTAGGCATTAGATAGGGATTTTATGCACAAGCCTTCTGGCATCCATTGATTACTCTGTTTAGCACAGGTGGCAATACTGTATGGAGAGTTTTGCTCTGTTTATCAATTCTTTGATATGTTTTATATAATGTTTAAATATACTGCTGTTCTTTAACTTTATTTTGGATATTTGCTCAGATACAAATTTTAATACATCTATATCTTTTAACTTACACACATGTGACATATGAACCTTGGTTATCTCCTCTTCTTGACTTACTATTTGATCATAAATCAATTTGAGATGATTGCCAGTTTATTACAAACCTTTAACAAATGGCCTGTCAATCCACAGCTATAGTATTTGTGACTTTTAAAGTCTCAGGTTTTTTTTAATACACTCTTTTTTCTTATATCAGTGACAAGTAGAAGGGTTATTTTTTAATTTCTTGCTTATTTCTCTTGAATTTGCCATGTTTATATTAGTTTCTGAAGAATTTCTGTTGCAATTTTGAAAGTTTCATATCTTCTACCATAATTTTTTAAACTAATGATCATTGTATAGTGACATTATACATTGCCCTTCTCACTTAGTAATATTTCTTTAAGCTTTATGTCTCTAAATTCCCCATAATAACTGATCTAACAGCATTTAATCAAAAAAATTCTTGAAATCATAATTCTTCACTAACATTCATAGGACTGAGTTATATTCACATATGTTTTCATTTTGCAACTGTATATTTACTTGAAAACAAAGACATGCTATAAAATTTTGACATTATGGGTTTGAAATATGCATTTAATTTTTTAAATAACTCTTCATATGATAGTTCTTCGTGCAGCTTTGGATGTCACAAACAGTTTGCCACATTCAAGACATCTTTTTTAAATATTCATAATAATGTTGCAACTTTGAGTTTATTATTTGTTATCCTATTCATAGGCATATATATTCCAATATGATTCATATATAACTATCACTGATATGGAGTTTGAATATCAAACATTATCATGTTGATCCACATATTCAGTTCACTGCACCACTAAATCTAATAGCTCCAACTAATTACTTCTAAGTTTCACAGGTTGACTGTTATTCTGTGTCGAATACTATATTAAATCTCACAGGTAAGCCTGTCAAATTGTGCTAGATAATATATTCAAGGTCAAGCAGACATCTGGAAGCCTAATAATTATATTTGTCAAATAATGAAAACAACAAATGTTTGAATATAGCTTGAAGAGTTTATTTACTCTGAATAATAATAATAATAATTCTTGATTTATTTATTTATTTATTATAATAATACATAAACAGTACAAAATTAATATAACTCCAAATAATAATAATAAAAATGATAATAATAATAATAATAATAATAATAATAATAATAATAATAATAATAATAATAATAATAATAATAATAATAATAATAATAATAATAATAATAATGATGATGATGATGATGATGATGATAATGATAATTGGTATTAGTAAAATCAGTGATTCAACTTGCTAGTTTTCTACTCTTTATAAAGTTCATAATCTCCTTAGGGATTAGCATATATAAAATCTCTTTATTTCTGTAATTTATAACTCTACAATTTCCATAACTTTATTTCTGTAAGCACCTTATTGCTCACACACATTATATCAGAGATAGTCCAAATTGCTTCTTGACTAGAGCTCTTCTTTATTCATTTCAAGAACAATTTTACATTATTAGTTTAATTTTTCATTAGTTTACTTTTGTTCTTCTTCCTGCATTGTTTTGCACTTTGCATTTGACAACTCTGAACATCTGCTATTCTAACAAATTTGCACTTTACACCATTAGTAAATATTTGAAAACCAGACACTCTTCACAAACCTGGAGCTTAATTGTAAGTATAGAGATTTGAACTCAGATTTTTAAGGACTCTTCAACTATCCACACCATCTCATACAACTGATACACATTACCACACATATGTAGAAAAGATAAATAACCACCAAAACGTATTTTGTGCTAAACCAGTACTCATCAGTTGGTCCAGATTATCATATCCCACACACATATATATAATCAGTGCTCAGTTTAAATTAAGCTAGAAAATCTTCTTACTTTAATGGACAGGCTTCAATCTACTCCAACCTCCAACTTTTCAATCATCCACATCATTGAAAATCTGATGATGAAAACCCAAATCCCATGCTGATGCCAACTGATGAGTACTGGTTTAGCATGAAATATACACATTGGTGATTATTTATCTTTTCTACATATGTGTAGTCATGTGTATAAGTTGTATGAGATAGTGTGGATAGTTGAAGGGTGCTTGAAAATATGAGTTCAAATCGCCTACACTTATATTTACACCATTAGGCAACACTGCTCACTTCTTCTGTAGACTTTTTTTATCATATTGGTTTATTTGCATAAAGTAACTTCATTAATATGTAAATTAGTCTGTTGCTATTTTTAATAAGTTTTATTTCTTTTCTGCCTGATTAATTAACTGTTTATTTTCTGCATAATAATATTGGCAGCTTGCACACACACATCTTTATTTATTCCCTTATAAATAAAACATATATGTTTGTGTGTGGACACAGCACATAATTTCTGTATTATAAAATATTAATAGTAGTAATAGAAACTTTTAAAAATTTAAAATATCAAAAGCTAAGCTACTTAATAAACATTTTTGAATTTGGTGTAAGTGGTTTATTGGTTGGAAGTTCATAAGAAGTTCAAGCATAAGCAATAAATATATCTAATTCAAGATTTTTGTTAATTCATTCTTTAGATAAAATGTAATTTCATGCACTATGTAATTTTTTTTTAATGATAAATTTTTAGCCATATATTTGTTTGTATTTTTGCTACTTAGTTTTCAAGTAAACCAATATGGCAGCCCATATTTTTGATAAATGTGTAGTTTTGGGTCCTCCAAAAAATGTTTACAAAAAAATACCTGCTCGGAAATATTATATTTACATTTTATTTTTTATTACTGTTATTTTTTTAAAAAAGAATTATTATGGAAAAATTAATTACAATATCACCAGTTTATTTATTTTTTGGATTAACTTATTAATAGAAAAATGAAAAAAAAAATACAATATCTAGTTTATTCATATTGGCAGTGTGTAATCACATTGCGATTATTAATGCACTCTTTTCAGGGGGGCAATATCCTATATCTTTGGAAATAGTCCACTGAATCATGTTTTGTGACAGAAAGGTCCCAAATTTTTATCATTATGTCAATTTACCAGAAATATTGCTGATAAAAACCCCACATTGAATTGAATCAAAGTACAACAATATTAAGAGTATCTTATCACATCCCACATTATAATACAAGTAAAACAAAATTGAAATAAAAGTTCTTCATAAATTTTTTTTTTTAACCTTAACAATTAATTTATTAATTTTGTTTTAATTTAACAACTGATACTTCTGTAGTAGATTATAAGCTCTCAAAACTGTATATTTATCAAAAATATAGACTACCATCTTGATTTACTTGAAAACTCATAAGTACAGTATTTTTTTATAAATAAAAATAAAAATAATTGGATGATTTATTGTGCGTGAATTCATAGGAAGTTTAAGTACTGGATGTGTGACCCATGAACTTTGAGCTTCAGTTTCATCATTCTACCAATGTCTTAAACCACGCAGAACTTTTAATTTAAAAAAACACTACAAAATATTTACAGATATGTTCAATTTACAATGGTGTTTCAGCCTTATCATGACTAAAGAATGTTACAGGTAAACAATAAAGTAGAAATAAGCACAAACCATTATATGAAATATATAAAAATTGCAAGAAGGATGAAATAAAATTAATATAAAAGTCATGCAATTAGTATAAGAGCTGGTATACCATGTTTGTATCTATGATTTTTGTGGGTTGAAATTTACATGCATATATATATGCTATGTATTGATCAAGAAATTAAACCCATTAATATATTTAAAATTTTTATTTATTATATTAATAAACATATTTGTGGAATTCATTTAAAAGACATGCTCATTTATGGCAGAGGGAAAGTAGTAGTGAATTATTCTCTAAAGCATTAAGTTTCTCTATCCAGCTGTATAATTGTACATATTTAGAGTTGCTTCATTACCTCATGTACATTGATATTCAAACTATTACCCCATACAGTAGTTATTGGCAATATGACATATGTTAGCTAATTACATTTATACATTATTATTGCTGTGATATATAACTCTCATTATTTATTGAGCCAAGCAGAATGAACTTTTGGAAAAATCGTCTCATATATTTTGTAGTTGCAGACCATAGAATAATTTTTGATAATTATATTCCTATTACAATTGTTTAAATTTTTGTCCCTTGAATCTGAATTTTAAAATGTTTGCCTGATGATTGGTGATGGTGACATTTTAGTTGTATTTATATGTTGGACTATTTCCATAATCTAATATTAAATATTGAATATCTTTAGAAATATTTAATTTTATTTAAAATTTCCGATTATATTCAACTGTTATCAATAACACACAGGTTGTGTATATACTAACTTCTGTACTATTACTAACAGTTAAATGTAATTGGAAAACTTAAATAAAGTTAAATATTTCTAAAAACATTCAATATTTAATATTAAATGATGGAAAAGACCAATGTATAAATACAATTGGATCTTAAGATGTGTTTGCCAACTGGATAAGTTCATTTAAGCTTTGTTAAATAGATTTGGATGAATTTACTACATTATTTCATTTCTGAGGGAAAAAAAAACATCTTTGGATTTTTGCACTGCTTCAATTGGTAATAAATATTCTATCTTATTTCCCTTGATGTGTCTTTTTTTTATGAAGCTTCAGCATAGACTGGATCTTGATTACTTAATATTTAACTGATAGATATTTTGGGTCAGTTGTAGTCAAAGTTTAATTGATCTTGATGATATCTATGAATCTGACTTTAAAGATGTAAAAAGATAATATTTATAATGTAGCCTGAAAGATTGAGATAAAGGGTTAAAGTAATCAATGATGAATTTGGAATCATTTTCAGATCAGTAGTGAATATATGAAAAATATTATCATCAGTATAATAGTTTACATGAGAAAAATATGATGTTAATCTTCAGTTATAATTTTGTTTAAGATTTAAAAAAATGTAATGTTTCAATATATATATTTATGTTGCAATGATAGTACTATGATTATGATCTGAATTTAAACCTGGGCGGGTAAACTTAAAAATTCTTTTCAAAAGACTTGTCACATAACTAAATCAATCGACAAAGCAATATTGGTAGGTAAATGGATATCTAGATACTCTTAATTACAGAATAAAACAAGAATACAAAGCACACAAATCACCATTTATCATTTAACAATTGGCAATCATAGTTAGTGTTGCTTTATCTCATTGTTTCTTTATAAAATGTTGTTGATCAATTTTTTCTTCTGTACTAAGCTGCTTGAAGATTGTTTAAATTAGGTTTGCTAAAATGCATTGATTCAGTGTATGGAAAGACTTCTGCATCCATAAAGCTAATTTATACTTAGTTAAAAAAAAAAAAAACTATGCTCACGTGATAATACATATAAATTAACGTTATTCTCTAAAAATATATTATATGTAATACTTTTAAACATCTGTAATTGCAATTCAAAACTATACACACACGTTTACATAGTGTGTGTAGACCCCCCCCCCCCAAAAAAAAAAAAAAACAAAAAAAAAAAAACAACAACAACAAATAAATAGAATATCATTTTGGTAGTAGTTATCTTTACCAAAGTTAAGTAGTATAATATTCCAGATGCCGGTGCTTTTAGATTTAAAAAAAAAAATGATACAAGAAATGTTAAAATTATAAATAATTAAAATAATAGAAAATTATTAAGAGAGATAAATAATAAATAGTTTGACAAGAGAGATCTCTGAAAAACAAAGTGGGTAAATTTGTAAAACAAAGATTAAAAACAATACAAGATATCATCTGGTAAAAATAGATAAAATTTATCTAAAAAAACAAAACCAAAAAAAAAAAACGAATAATGTGAATAGAAATTATAATTAAACATATGCATATCTTTAAAGATTTATATATAGAGAGATGTATATTAGATGTTAATCATTTAAAATAAATCAGAAAAACAATTGTAAATTATTGCAAAAACAGTTTTATAATATTAATAAACATTGAAATATACTGCTATATCAGGAAATAGAAGATTGTACAATGTTTGTGAACTAGGATTGAAAAAAGTCCAAATGTTGATTAAATTGAAAGAAAAAATATAATGTTCAAATTATTATGCTTAGATCAAATTATGAAAGCTGAAATGAATATTTTGAATTGTCCCATCCAATGACATCATCTATCACAAATGATTTTCAATAAAATTATTATTATTGTGAAACAATATATACATGAAGGATTTTATAGTGCAGAAATTAATATATCTATTATGATCCTTATAACCTGGATTCAAATTCAGGCTAAGTGAATTATGGAATAACTTGCAGCTCACAAGAAGATTCTAGGTAGTTATTCAGTATTGGTGAATAAATGGTTATGTAGCTGTTATTAGTTAGAAAATAAAAATCTTTCTTTAATCTAGATTTTATGATTGTAATGTGATGCAACTTTTATTACTGTTGCAAAAATATCATATTTTTATGAATGTTAAGTCTATGGGTTATTTTTTTAATCTTTCAAACTCTCATCATCATAGTCATGGAAGTTTCAGGCCATTGACATAGAACTATATTTTCAATATATTCATGGATCAATAATTTCTACAAAATTCTATAACATAAAGATCATTTACCATACATTCAGTAATAACAATAAAACTCTTTCCATACAGTGTGCCAGTCAGTGCAAGTCATAATAATCAATGGATCTATCTGTTTTTAACAGATTGTCTAAGCAGAAGAAATGATCATGTAATGTTTTAGTGGATACATCTAGTAATGCCATATTATGATTTAAATAGCAACATAAAGCTACTATGTTTAAATAATAAATAAATAATACAAAAATCTCTGTCAGATAATGAAAATTATTCTTCACATATAAACTGTGATAAACTGATTAGCAAAAATTCAAAAAACATTAACCATAAAAACTATTTGCCAATATGTCAAAAGCGCTTAGCAAATAGTTTTTGTGGTTAATGTTTTTTGAATTTTTGCTGCTCTGTTTATCACAGTTTATATGAGAAAAATAATTTTTATGTTTAAATAAATGATATATGACAACATTAAAAAAATATAAGATTTCATCTAGTAATATCTATTATAGTTTTTACTCTCAACTTTTCACAACTGATAACACTTCTATTACAATGATATTAAAGTCACAAGTAAAAATTATCTTTAATCTATTTCTTGGATCTGTACTCACAAATGATTTTCTTAGTAAAAAATCAATCTGAAACATTGTACTGTGTATGAAGAAGAAATATTTTATATTTTTTAAAAATTTTTAAGTTTAAATAAATTGAGACAGTGGATTCAAGTTTTGATGAATTAAGATAGCAAAACTTCAATGGCACAAGAATAGATTTAAAATGTTAACTCAATTTTTTTTATTCTCTTCAGAATCCATGGTGCAAAATGCACAATTTTTTCTCTTCTATATGATGTGTAAAATTCAATTTTGACCAAAACTATAATGCGATGGAAATGCAAAGCTTAGAATGGGATAACCAATTTTTGAAAGACCATAATATATTGAACTTTTAAATATTTTTTTTGAAAATACAGACTTCTAATGCTCTGTTACAGTGTAATTCCTCAAAATGTTTTTATGTTTTTTAGGAAGGGAAATTTCTTAATTATTAATTTTATACAAAAAAATGCTGTGTTATATAATATTTTCTAATTTATGTGAAATTATTTTGTGTGTGTGTATATATATATATATATATATATTGTATATATGTATATATATATATATATATATATATATATATATATAAATCATTCAACACTTAGACAATCCTAATATCTATAACAATCAAGAATTCCAAAGAGTTGTCAAGGCGACCCTAATAAATAGATGCAAATTAATTAATAGAATCATCATCATATAAGCTATGTTAAATCCACAACTAAAGTGTATTGATGTGCAGCAACCAATAAGACCAGTTCTGCTGGATGAGATAAAACAATAGCAAACCAATCCAGGCTGCTACTAATCTGTAGTGAAATAAATGTTTAATCCAAAATTGGTAGAATTTAAAGTTGTTCAAATCTTTTATAAATATTATATAAGATATTATTATAGTTAAATAAGGCACATATAAAAAACAATTTATTTTAGATTGCATTCCAATATGTTAAAAAGGAAATGACCTTTATAAGAAAAATGCTTCATAGAAATATAAATATTAGATTAAGTGATTGAATTCTTCTGGTGTGATGTGCATTTTCAGGCAGAGCAACAGAGGCGGACTGAGAAACTAAAAGTTTCTCAATCAGCTGAGGAAAATAAACAAATCTGCACAGTCTGTCATCTCACATGCAACTAACTACATAATTATAAAATTCTATTGAATAACTGAAATACAGGCTTATTATTTACTTGTATCACCAATATACATATTTCTTGCTAAACCAGCAATCATCAGTTGGTCCAGATTATCATCTCTATTACATATATGCAATAAGTGCTCAGATATATATATATGTTAAAACGAAGATTTGCACGGGTTAAATATATAAAATACATATTTTGCGGGTTCATCCATGTTAAAAACTTTTAATATTAATATACTGACGTTTCGACTTGGTCACACAAGTCGAAACGTCAGTATATTAATATTAAAAGTTTTTAACATGGATGAACCTAAAAAATATGTATTTTATATATATATATATAAAGATAGTCAATTTTCATACTTTAATGGACAGGCTTCAATCCACTCCCCACTCCAACTCTTCAACCATCCATCCAATTGAGGATCTGATGATGGAACACTCAAAGGCCACCCCGAGGCCAAGATTCTCATCACACCCATGTTAACCTAAAGTCAATCTGACCCTCTCATGTACAGGACATAATACATTTAATTACATATGCAAGGGATCATATACCCTATATATTACATATATTGATACAGGTAAATATGAGGCCTGTAGTTCAGTTATTACATAGTAGAGATATCTACCTGTCCCTCACATGTATATTAAATGGATTATGTCCTGTACATGAGAGGGTCAGATTGACTTTAGGTCAACATGGGTGTGATGAGAATCTCAGCCTCAGGGTGACCTTTGAGGATTCCATCATAAGATTTTCAATTGGATGGATAGTTGAAGAGGTGGAATGGGGAGTGAAGTGAAGCCTGTCTATATATATATATATGTGTGTGTGTGTGTAGAAATGATAATCTGGACCGACTGATGATTGCTGGTTTAGCATGAAATATGTATATTGGTGATTATTTATCTTTTCAACATATATGTGTTCAAGTGTATCAGTGTTATGAAATAGAGTGGAGAGGGGTGGGTCTTGTAAAAGTCTGTGCTCATATACCCTACATATTACATATATTAATGCAGGTAAATAATAAGCCTGTATTTCAATTATTACATAGTAGAGATGTCTGCCCATCCCTTGTATATGTATTAAATGGATTATGTCCTGTACATGACAGGTCAGATTGACTTTAGGTCAACATGGGTGTGATGAGAATCCCAGCCTCAGGGTGGCCTTTGAGCAGTCCATCATATTTTCAATTGGATGGACAGTTGAAGAGTTGGAGTGGGGAGTGGATTGAAACCTGTTCATTAAAGTATGAAGATTGGCTATCTTGATATATATCTGAGCACTTATTGCATATATGTGTAGAGATAATAATCTGGACCAACTGATGATTACAAATTTAGCATGAAATATGCATATTGGTGGTTATTTATCTTTTTAACATATATGTGTTCAAGTGTACTAGTGTTATGAGATTGGATGGAGCAGGGTGGGTCATGTGAAAGTCTGTGCTCATATACCCTATAAAATTCTATTGAGTAATTTAAGGTTTTAAGTCAATGACTGCTAATTCAAGCATATGTAGCCAAAATAATAAAGTAAAAAATTACAAAACAAAAACAACAGCAGCAAAGACAAAATGGAGAATAATAAATAGAGCTTATTTTTCTATTTGCTAAAATTTATTCAATAGAATAATGCAAAAGATTTGATTATAAAGCAAAGAATAAAAGTGATTATGCAAATAGAGAAATTAGATATTATAATTACACTAAGATATAAAAACAAAAAATAGTATTAAAATGCCAATTTTATTATTATAATCATAATTATTTGAATATCATTTGACTTATATCATGATAAGAAAAAAATAATAGAAAGTAAAGACAAAAAGAAAAGCCAAATAGAAATCTTGATAATAAATATTATAAATTATTATATTCAATATACTGAATATTTACTATAGTAAGTAGATGGATTTGAACTTAGAATTTTCAGTCTGTATTCATCCACTCTATCTCAAACAACCAATACACACCATAGTATAAGTCCATATCATCATTTTCTATTAATATAAATGGATACATAGTGGCCCAATAGTATAAGGAGTTAAATCCACTAAGGGTTTTGAGTATTTCACCATTGTTTTATCAATAAAATGGATGGTTAAATTGTTGGAGAAGTGAGAAGATTAAAGCTTGTCCATTAAAGTTTAAAGAATTGCTATCTTAATATAAGCCAAGTACTGATTGTATATATGTGTGGAAGGTTATGATCTGATCCTTTTTGATTGATGCTAGTTTTGTACAAAATACATATATTGGGGATTAATTATCTTTTTCACATATGTGTGGTTATGTGTATCAGTTGCCTGGGATGGATGGAGGAGAATATAAATTAAAAGTCCTAAGATCAAATCCCTCTATTTGTTAATACTATGAAAAAAAAATTGGCAGAGACTTAGAAAGTAAAAAATATTTTGTGAAGACAAATACATGAATCAACATAAATTTATGAAATAAAAAATAACATAACAACAAAGTATAGAATAAAACTGGAAAGCATTTTGCTAAAATTTTTGATTATTTTAGCATTTTGCTAAAGTTTAGTTATTTATAATTAGTTTTACAAATATGGTTACATCTAAATACAACTTTTGATTTGATGTCAGATTTCCATGGTTAAATAAATGGGGGCTCATGTTCAAAATCTAGAAAGGTGTAACTTTTAGATCATTAGTTTGATTAACGTAGTAAGTGCAAAAAATCACTTTGTGAATATTGTTTGTTGTCTAGAAATTGTTTGTTTGAATGCAAATAAAAAGGTTTTGATATATATCTTCCAGCTTGATTGTACTGCCATCTAGAAACCAATAATTACTTGTGTTCTTATAAAGCTATGGTTATAGATAAATATGTTTTGCATAGCATAAAAAGTTAAAAGAGAACTGAAATAAATAATTATGATATCTAATTATGAAGTACTTTAATTAGAATATTTTCTCTTTTTCTGATAACAAACAACATACTTTGGCTATTTTTGAATTAATTCTATAATAGCAATGAGTAATCTATAATAATTGGAAAGTTAATATCAGTTTTTGTAGCTCTATAAGAAAATTGGTTCGGGTTCAAATCCTGAAAAAGTTTCAAATACAAAAGAAAAAAAACAAACTGAACAGAAACTAAAAATTAAAATATTGTCATTATTGTATAAAATTCAGTGATTATTCAGATGATTAGAAAGTGGAAATATATGCCATTGTTACTGACTGTAAATTAAGTGAAGTGTGTTATAGGGTACTTTGGTTTAATTTAGCAATCATTTCTTTATAATATAAAAGTAGAGTTTTATTATGACATTCAGCATTTATTATTTTAATTTGTTAAAAATTAATATATTTCATCATAGAATTTGAATGAATTTAATTAGTTTAAGAATAAATTTAATTTCATTATTGAAAGTCAAAAATAATTAATTCAACAAATTTATTTAGATTTATTTAACTTCATTTTTTTGTTTTATTTTACTATTTTGAAAAATTGTCAAAATACTATAAATTATTATAATAAAATTAATGTATTTTTTATGTTGGAGGTGAGATAACTTTCTAGTACTGGTATTTTGGCTATTAATTCATCAATAATTTCCCCTTTTATGTACAAAATAGTTCACCATAATTTGCGATCTAGTTGAAAGCCAGATTTAACTCATATAATAGCAATTTGACTCAGTCAATATCATCATCCTACTGAATATTTTAAAAGGCCTTGATGTTTCCTCCCAGATAATTCAGATACAGGATAACTTACTTCACAATAGGGAAATACACATATCACTCAATGGCGAATATACAAACAGTTTTACTCCCAATACTTCAATCCCACAATGATCTCTGCTCAGTGCCCTCCTGTTTGCCTGCTACATTAATCCACTTCTTAAAGACATTGAAGACAACCTACCCAGAGTATATATACCCAGACTCAAAAGAGTGATCAGGGCAGTCACTTATATGGATGATGTCTTGGTCATTTTTCCAGCTCAGAAATATCTAAACACACTATATGAAATACTGTATAAAATATACTAAACAATCAGACCTAAAAATAAATACAGAAAAATTCACAGCTTGGGCTTTCCTATCTGGAAAAAAAATCAAATCATGCTTCCAAGCTGAACCACAGAAATTTCTGGAATTTAATATTTCAAAATCACAATCAGCAATGTCTAAAGAACTACATGTAAAAATCCTCCAGTCCACAGACCAGATCACAAAGACCCTCTCAAAAGTATACCTTCCATTCTATGGTAAGGTCTCACTGCTAAATATTAAAATATATAGCAAAATAACATACTACTTACCAATGATTAATGCAAATAAAACATTTATCAAAAGAATTGAGCACTATTGCTCAAGAGCACCATGGAAAGGACACACTGTTTCCATCAGCATGAGAAACATGCAAGAAAACAAAAGACTAAATGGAATGCCACTATATTCCATCCCTGCCATTAATTATCAGAAATTTCGCACTCTGATATATAATCTAGTACAAAAGTATGGCCATGACCAGATCACTGAATCCACAATTCCTACTGACACCCATACCACCAAAAAATTAAGCTGGATTGACCACCTAATCATGACAACAAGTCAACAAAATAAAAATCCATATAACAACTATCAAAGCAAGATCAAGCTATGGGATACCCACTGCATCCTAAAACAAAATATTCAAAACTTTACTCCAAGATTAGGAATAACTAATCATAAACTAATTATTCTATTCAATTATTGAGCTCTAGAACCAAAATACTTAGATTACTTACTTAAAATTAATCTGGATGCCATGCCAGTCAACTGGTTCCTCAGATATAGAAGATGTAAGTAACATCAAAGTCCAATCAATTTGCCACAGCTGTGGCAGGGATGAGGAAACATTTGACCATATAATTAAAACATGCATGGGTCTAGGTAATATTAAAAAAATAATATTTGATAATGCAAAGATAGATTATTACAAAATACTTAATATCAAAGAATGCATCTGTGGAAGAGATATTCCTACAATCAGGCTAGCAGTTTTCATCACCTATGCCACATGGGTTGTTAGGTGCAAGGCACAATACCAACTTCCCAAGCCTGATGAGAACCCACTATTTAATCAAAGCATAAAAAAGATTAAACAAAGAGACAAAACTCTTGCAACAACATTCATTTTTTAAGAGACATGGAAGCTATTTCAGACCTTTCAATAGAGTTAACAATGATCTTAACCTAAATATCTAACCCTGTTTTAACTCAATAATGTTAATCCCATAACTTATCTATTATTGTAAATTTTCATTATACATATTTGTAATGTACCATCCATATTTATACTCATCTCATAATTAATGTAACATAGGTATTAATTAGTTTAATAAATGTTTTTGAGAAAACTCATATAATAGCATTCATGTAATAGAAACTATTATAAAATTTTGTTTAGAAAAAATATTTGTTTAAGGATAGACAAATATCCTTTTTTTGAAAAGAATGCAAATAGATAAAAATTTTGCTATGGCCATGTCACTTGAAATGTTAATAATTTTAAACATTTTCACCATATGTAAGCATCAGTTTCTTCCTATGAATTATTTTTTATTACTTAGATGAGTTAAAAATGTTTCAAACATATTAAAACTATTGCACTCTAAACGATACCATTATTCATCATTTATCACCAAAAAGATGTCAAACAATCATTCCCATGATCCTCTCTTATAATTATTTTAAATTTCTTTCAAGTGTATTTAAGTATCATTTTAGTTTTGAATAATTTTTTTACCTTATTTTAAATTTCTAAGACTATATTATTATATAATGCAAACAAGCAGTATAACAATCCTTTAGAAAAGCTGCATTCAGATATGTGTGTAGTGTCTAATGAATAATTTGTATTCCATTTGCCTATTATGTTGCACCTTCTGCAACAATCATGAACTCTAGAGCATGCATATGGCTTATTATTAATTTTTTTCTACTAATACAATAATTATTTTTTCTTCTAGTTTTCCCTCTGGAGTGAAATATCTACAACACTAAATGATAAAAAAGTATAAATGGCATTTGCCTGAAAGTTTGCCTTGATGGCATTTTACTAATAATTATGTGTTGAATTATTTCCATCATCTAACATTAAATATGGAATGTCTTTAGAAACATTTTAAAACTTTACTCAGTTTTTCATTTGCGTTCAACTATTAGTAGTAATCTGAGTACTATTACTTATTGTTGAATGAAATTATAAAATTTAAATTAAGTTTAAAAAATATTCTAAAGACATTCAATATTTAATGTTAGGTGGTAGAAATATTCAAACATATAAGTTCAAGTAAGATGCTGTTTTTTTTTGTTGGTGTTACTTTTTTAAGTTTTATTTTTTATTTGCTTTTACTGCCTTCGATATTCTCTTAATCCATTTTTTAAATTATATTTTAGATCACCAATATGTAAACTCATAATTTTGTTAACTTTAATTTCAAAAAATAATATCACTTTGTTTTTTTTAAATTACTTTTATCATTTGCATGATTATTAATAAATAGTTTTAGTTTAAAAGCATTGTATATGTCACATTGTAATACTTAGAAAATTTATCAGTGAGTTAATTGTGAAGATGTTTAAAGCTTCAAGCTTTCAAACCTAAATGCTTATGACTGGCTTAGATATATAGAAAGAAAAGTAGAGAAAAGAGTGGCTGCCCTTTTCTCGTAAAATCTTTTGTTGTGTGTTTAGGTTTGGATGTCATTTGGACAGTTATCTATGACATCTGATAGGCTGTCGGTTAAGTATTAATGAGTGCTAGAGATTTGGCAGTATCTCAATTTATTTTAAAATTTATCTTTGTATATATTTTTTATTATTGTAAGTTATGATTAAAGAGCTATATATACTTTTCAAGGGAATAATGACAGCATCATTTAGTGAAATCAATATTTTTACATAAAAAGCCCTCCCCCCCAACAAATAATTAAATTTACGATTATCATTAACAGTGAAGAAAACTACTGGACAACGTGTTTAGATCCATGGTTGCTTGAAGAGTAAAAAAAAAAAGCAAAAAATTAATTATTTATTAAAGATACCAAGCTAATAAAAATGTTTTAATTTGTTAATTTACTTGCAGTATTATAATATTCCATTAATTTATCAATCATTGTTAAATTAATTTAATTACAATTAGGTTTAAATGATTTATAAATATTTTCAAAAGATGAAGATATGAATGGGTATGTGTGCTATATGTCAGTAATCAGATTATTATTATTAAATGTTTGGGATTACCAGTTATGTAATGAATTTACTTAATGAATTCTAATTCTGATGGAGGTTTGATCACAGTTGCTAACTATATAAGAATGGATTTGAATAATTAAGTAAATAATCTTATTTCAGGTCTCTTTATACACTAGACCAGTGTAAGCAAAAATATATGAGATCATAATATCAAAATAAATAATAAAAAGTCTAAAATGAAAAATAAAAGCCCCCAATTGTAATAAAACAAATTTAATAAATGAAATAAAAATACAAATATAAGAATTTGCTATTTACATGAGTAAATATAACTATATTAGTGAATTAAAAATTAAAATCTTTAGAATAGCACAACAAATACAAGCTTATCTTTCAAATATTGTTATAAGTAATTAACTAAAATTTATAGAACGTTTGATTCCTTTTTAATAGCATATCAGTATTTGAATTAACACTCGAGTATAAATAACGTGACAAATCATATATAATAAATGAATATAAATAGACTAATAGGATAAATTAAAAATAATTTTGAAAATTACAAGTTGTATAAAGTTATGTAAAAATAATTTAATGTCCCAGATAGCTAGTTTCAAGTAGAGGATAAATCATACCTTATAAAAATGTAAGATGTAAATAAGTGTTGAAAGACTTCAACAATTTTGATAGTATATGTGACAAAGTTATAAAATTATACATATTCCCTTAATTAAAACTCTTTTTCTGGCTCATATAATATTTGGAGGGATATTTTATTTCTCAGTTTGTAGATAAGACAAATATGAATTTTTTAGTAAAAAATATTAACTCTTTCCAAAACAACTTCGATATTTTCATGATCAGTTTTAATATATAGTTATTTACTTATAGCCTGATAGGTTTTGGCAAATATATGTGGGAAGCTTGGATAATTAAAATGGCTGAATAAACTGATATCCATTTATACATCTCATATGGCTTATATTTCACAAAGTATTTTATTTTTAATTTCTCCATATATATATATTAAAGATTTTATGCTAATAAAATATTTTAATATGGAATGAATAAAAAACTGCTTCCGTTTGCCATGTTGAAAGATTTAGTCTTCACTGGCTCCAATGGAAGCTGACTTATTTTTGTCTAAAGCTTGAGTTGGTAGAAAAGTTTACAGCTAGAATACTAGTAAGTACTTTTTGTACTAATTAAAAATAAATGTAAGCAAAATTAAGAACTTTTTAATAGAAGAACTATCAAAATAAAAGTAGGATTTAATAAAACCCTCCAACCATAGCTTACCAAAACAGGATGGTAACAATGGTATTTCGTTATAGACTAGATGAATAATATATTCACCTAACACTCATTTTGTATTCTACTGACTTTTGGATTATTTCTTCTTTGTATATATCACCCTGTAACCTCGTCTAGTTAATTCTTGTTATCTTTTTATTTTTATTTTTTTGTAATCACTTATAGGTCAAATAAAATTATCTTGAAAGAGAAAGACAAACTTTTAGCAAGGAATTCAGAAAGAATCATCTAGACAGATACTTTTTGAGAGCATTGTCCAAAAGACAAAAATAAGTCAATTAATTCTGCTGTTATTCAGCAGTTATAGTCCACTTCTATTATAAGTGGTAGATAACTGTCTTATCTTGCTATCTTATTGGAAGGTGATAATCCCACACTCTCACAATCCACAACTAAGTATCTAAATGAACATCTCTTTGTAATCTTTAATAGACTGTCTAGTTTTTCATTCCTTATCCTCTGATGCTTAAATATTTGTTTTTAACAATGACCTATTTTCTATATTTTTACAGAGATTTGATTCTGTTTATAGCAAACAATTTAATTTTTTAATTATTTTTAAAAAAATAACAATGAACTTTCTTTTATAAACTTTGAACTTAAATAGAAATACTATTTTTAATTAAATTATCTGAAAAAAAAAAGCAAAGCAAACACTTTTTTTGAATATATATAAATATAAATTAAATATATTTATTTATTTTATTATAACTTAGAAATATGGAAATTATCCAATAAAAATATTATCATTTATTATCATTAATATCTCACGTGACATAAATTGTTTTATTATCTTTTTTCAAAAATAAAAAATATCAAATATATATATAATCGTCTTTGTCAATTTTCTTATTAAATTGTTTCCTTATGGAATCAATTATCTTCTAGAGCAATTTTTGAATTGCCTTAATATCTGGCATTGTTAGTTTATCATGGAATAGATATTTTATTCTCACTGTCAATAGGTTCACATAGCGAAAGGGTTAGCAATCCAACTAACAAAATCACTTTACAAAATTTGGAGATTTTTGACTGGGATATTTTTATTATTCTAAATTGTTTAAAGTTCATTCATCATCTTCTTGAGCTGTGTGGATATCAAAATCTTTTTATAGCATATTATCAAGAATTGAACATCTGGTCAATTCTTAGGGAATATAAAATCAAATAATAACATTGACCATGAATTTAAACATTTAATATCTTTGATAACATAAAATTTTTTGAAATAAGTGTCATAAAAACAGAAACACATGTCTGGTATATATATTCTATCATCCAAAACTTTTCAAATGATACTTTCATCAATATCATCTGCATTCATCAACACATAATAAAAAATTTGATACTCAATTTATCTGAATTATATTCAATACCTCTTCCATTTTTATTGCTCATCATGCCTATTTTCAAAACCATATGCCAGATCAGATTATAACTAATTTCAAAAGTCATAATTAATAACATTTTCTACTTTTTTTTCATAAATCTTATTTATTTTATTTGATACTCATACATATTATATATATAGCATCATCAATATATTTATGTTATATATTCTTTCTCATTGGCAAATGTTACTGACCTGTAATAAAAAACTTTCAATTCTATATGATCTCTATTCATAAGATTTTCATTCTATTATAGTGTTGGACTAGGCATAACATTTGTCATTATATAAGGGATTTTTAAAATCTTTTCTTATTTCCTTTATATTCTTTAGATTTCAAATATTGCAAATATGAGTTGGAATAACCAATATTAATAAGTTTATATAGGATACCATGAAATGTAGTTATTATACACGGTACATAAGTGTATGTATACATACAAGTTACATGATTTTATAAATAAAATAAGAATAATATTTCAATATTTAATTGTTTGAAAAAAAAGTTTAATTAAAGGAAAAAGTAAAGAATCTTTGGGATTAAGTTACACTAATTATATCTTATCTTTCTTTTACTTTGTTTATTAAAAGTTTATATTTAATTGAAAACAAATTTTATACAGTAGGAAATCAGTTTCTGAAAATAAGATTCCAGACTGATTAAATAAACAATGGTCACTAAATTTTCTATGTAATTAAAAATATAAGGTAATAAAAAATATAACTAATTAAAAAAAGATCAAATGAATTGATAACACAGGTAACAAATTGAGCAGTGGGTAGAGTTAGAGTGTATATACATTGCAATCACCTATTGTTCAAACACATATAGAAACATATACAAAAACATGCAGAAAAGAAAAAACGAAAGAAAAAAGAAAAAGTGAAGAGAAATCAGAGTTTTAAAAGGATAATTGATCAAGACCAGTTAGCAGTCCATTAAAGAGTTAAAAAACAATTAAAATGACTAAATCTACCAAAATGAAACAATCTTTATACAGTCATATTGATAAAAAAATGCAATGCTAAACCAAAAGCTGAGTGTTCATTTTTTTCCACCTTCCATCTTCTGAATACCATTATCCAGTTCTCTGACTTGCCTTTGTTGATGTTTTACCCACCACACAAAATTTATGGAACTAGATATCATAGTAGTAAACTGAGCCAGAAAAAAGTGACCAGCTATTATAAAATAGAAGCCCTCTATCATTTAAATAGTGAATTAAAACCTAGGTAAATATGCTTAGACATCATTGATTAAAACTTTTAAATTTTATTTTAAGTGTAAACTTTTAAAATTTATTTCTAGCTAGAGCTATTTAAATATAATTTCTTCTTGTTAACTTTTAAATATATATAAATAAGCACATGATTGTTTTAGAAAATTGTAGTTTGAATAAGTATTCATCTTTTATTTAAATGTTTTAAATATTCCTTGTTATTTTGTTTAATAAAAAATATATAAATTATTAATGTGATTTACATTTTTCTTTCTCTCACACTTTATCTATGAGTAAATAGATAATCATATTTAGATATTCTGTGTTATGCTGATCTCATGTTTTAATAACTAGTCATGAAACAAGCACTTAAAGCATATCAATGTCATCTCATGGAATCCAGTCTAATACTAAATTGTGCCTATAGGGTTTAAACCCATTATAAATATTTCCATGAGATGTATCCCACTTCTTGCAGTCATAGAGGAGTAACTCAGTCTGGAAAAGTGATCATTGTTTTAATATTTTTGTTAAATCTTGGTCTGACTGGGGTATGATTAATATGTAAGTATTGATCATATTTATTCCTCAGCTTGATTAATGGAGTCTTAAAGTCAAATAATTAAAGACTAATATGAGATAATAACATAAATGTAATTAAATAAAAACAAAAAAAATAATAAACCAGTAAAGTCAGTCATTATTTCAAATTCTGTATATTGGTAAAATCCCATTACAAATGGTGCCCAATAATAGGCTCAAACATTAGTTCTAATTAAAGTACATATAGAAAATAATATAAATAACTGTCTCACAGAAATAAAGAAATATATAATTAAAGTAAAATCAATAAGTTTATGAGAGAGAGAAGGAAACAGACAACACTAATAATAACTTGTTAAAACAAAGATGTGTGATTAGTTTTATTAAAATATTGTAATTCATGTTAAATAAAGAAAAAAATATATGTAGTACATATAAATAAATAAATGTGGGTAGGCAATAGTAACTGTCAGAAATCTGTAGGTAAATGGTATTAGGAGGAATGTAGTGGGGAAATCGAGCAAACACTTGTATTTAAGCATAAATTGTAAATTAAAGAAAGAGAATAAATTAATAAAGTGATAATAGATTGAGAATAAAATAAAATATCAAAAGCCAAAAGATATTATATAAAAAATGTTTGAAACTGTAAATGATTACAAGAAGAAGAGCTGAAATGGAGGCTTAGAATAATGAAATAGAAAATGTTACCAGTGATGAACAACAAAATAAAACCAAAAAGAAGCAGCTGAGGAAAATAAAAAAATGGCCAAAGAGCTTAAAAATCGAATAAAAAAACAGCTGAAGAGTTGAAAAATCAGTATAATGAGACAAACAGAAAATTAAAAGGGCAAGCTGAAATGCTTGAAAATTAAAAGATCAAATCAGATTAGGTTATGATAAAATGAAAGAAGAAATTACGAAATAAATAAATAAAAATAAAATGCAAGTCAAAACTCAAATTGAGATGACATACCAAATAAAAAAAAGTAGAATATGAGATAAATATAGGGCCAGTATGAAAATTGGTAGCAGAAACTAAAACAGAAAATAGCAACATAATTGAAGACATGGTAAATTTGGTAGAAAAAATAGATAAAATAAGTGTTAGCAAAAGCAGCAGTAGTCAAACTGTACATTAGGTGAAAGAAATATGCCTTTAGATGAAAATGTCTGACCAGTTAAGTGTAAATGTGCGTGTTTTAAATAAACTGGCAATCACAAATCAGTTTTTAAAAATTTGAGTATTTTCTGGTCACATAAGTGAAGTTCCAATGGAACCCTTAAATAGCCTGGAGGGATATTTTACCTTAGATAGGTGAACAAGCCATGATTGCAATTGCATGCAGTGATTTATGATGAGGGTCTCAAGCTTGGTGGGATTCTTTATATAATAAACCCATCACTTTTGCCGAATAGAAAAAGCTTTATTAATGAGTTATTGAAGTAAAGACTGTCAAGAAAATATTTGTCACCAGGGGTCACAAGATAAATGGCTGCTCAGTGAACATTTCATCCATTTCTTCAGAAGGCAGGTGCCAAAATTACTTTCTTTAAGGACCAACCCACCACTGGAACAACAAATTATTCAGATAGTGCATCATAACTTCCCTCATAATGTTGAGAAAATTCTCATAGGTACAGAAAGAAAAAACAGTTGAGCAAATAGCTGAGTTGTTGAGTGTTTTGACAATACCAGACTGGTCTGTGATGCAAAAGATAGGGGATTTAAATCTCAACCTAGAGAACTGGCTATAAATGAAATAAGCCTTAATCATAGAGTAAATTCAGAGAGTGGAGCCTGAAAAAGATGATTCTCTAATAGCCCTGAAAAAACAAAAGTCTTTTGGAGAACTGGAAGTGATTCTGATATCACTCACGTAAGGCAAGAAGAAAGGCCAAGGGGTGATTCACGATCTTCCAGAATAAATGGCTATTCATTAAAATGAAAGAATATTACAAACCCACTGGATAAAAACTAAATATGTGATCTGATGGATTTATTGGCTTCACCTAATTAATAATAACCAAGGATTGTGAATAAAGAAAAAATGATTATAAAAGTTTTAGTCTTAATAAAAAAAATGATGAAAATAAATACCTAAATAAGTGAATGTAATTATGAAAATATCAACAACAAAAAAAAAAACAATGATAACTCCACGATTATGTCTACATTTGTTGTTGTGAGAAATTCATCTCTTAAGTATGTTCTGTGAACAAAACATAGCATGACTTAAATAAATGTGTAAAAATTAAATGTTCTGGAAAAAAAAAGTAAAATAGATGAAAAATAATGCATTCAAAATAAAATTAATAATGATAAAAAATAATAATAATGAAAATAAATCATTATCAAATGTCAAAACATGTTGAAGTGGGTGTGTGAGTATATGGGAAAAGATAGAAATTTCAGATCAGATTTTGGGTTGGATTAAGCCTTTTCTTGTGGTGACTTTGTTCTACAGATGGGTATGTGCATAGATTAAATATTGATGATGATGTGTTAGTAGAGAAATTCCTGGCCCAGTAATAATAAAACTGGAAGGAAAATTCCCAGTAGTTGAATAAAAAAATATTTTTATAAGTTGAATGTACAGCAGAAATAATCTTGCCATTTCACAGATTCAAAGTCTGTGTTTGTGATCTGTAGTGCACAAAATTGGCCCATGCTGTAGTCTTTACTTCTGCAAGAAATTAAAAGATGGTTTAATCAATACAAAACTGATCTGTGTGTGAATTGCCTAATCCTTTACTGGATACCTCTCTTTATATTACCAGTTAATAACAATAATAGTAAAACAAAAACTGACATACACCTTGAAAATTTGTTATTTAAGTTTATTTTATTAAGAATTTAAAGTGGTCAATACCTAAGTAAAACAATTGGCACATTTAAATCCTCAATTGGGGAAGGGTGTAATGTAACAATGTGTATATATACATGGTATATAATTGTCTGTATATATATGAGTTACATGTTTTTATAAATAAAATAAGAATTATATTTCATTATTTAATTGTTTAAAAAAAGGTTTAATTAAAACAAAAAGTAAAAAATCTTTGGGATTAAATTAGTCTAATTATAACTTATCTTTCTTTTATTTTGTTTATTAAAAGTTTATACTTAATTGAAAACAAATTTTATACAGTATGTAATCTGTTTCTAGAGATAAGATTCCAGACTGATTAACTAAACAATGATCATTAATTTTTCTATGTAATTAAAAATATAAGATAATGAAAAATATAACTAATTAAAAAAAAAAGGTAAAATAAATTTATAATATGGGTAATAAATCGAGCAGTGGCACAGTCAGAGTGGATATATACTGCAATTGCCTATTGTTCAAACACAAATAGAGACATATAGAAACATATAAAAAACACCCAAAAAAGGAAGGAAAAAAAAGAGTAGAGAAATCAGAGTTTTAAAAGGATAGTTGATCAAGGCCAGTTAGCAATCCACTAAAGAGTTAAAAAACAGCTAAAACGACTGAACCCACCAAGATGAAACAATCTTTATATGGTTGTATTGATAGAAAAAATGTGTTGCTAGACCAAAAGCTGAGTGTTCATTCTTTTTCGCTGCCCATCTCCTGAATATCATTAGCCAGATGCAGTAATATTATCTCTGAATTGGCTTTTACTGTGTTTTACCTGCCATACCAAATCTATGGAACCAGACATCATAGTAGTAAGCTGAGCCAGAAAGAAGTGACCAGCTATTATAAAATAGAAGCCCTCCATAAATCTGACAGGATCAGAAGACAGGGATAATCACCCAAATACTGAATTGAAATCTAGTTAAATATACTTAGATGTCATTGATAAAACTTTTAAATTTTATTTCAAGTGTGAACTTTTAAAATTTATTTCTAGCTAGAACTGTTTAAATATTACTTCTATTTATTAATTTTTAAATATATGTAAATAAGCACATGATTATTTTAGAATATTGTTGTTTGAATAAATATTCATCTTTTATTTAAATGTTTTAAATATTCCCTATGTTATTTTTTTTAATAAAAAAAAATATGTTGTAAATTATTAGTGTGATTTGCATTTCTCTCTCTCTCTCTCTCATTTTACATCATATTTACTTATTCTGGATTATGCTAATCTCATGTTTTAATAGCTAGTCATGGGTCAAATGCTTGAAGCATGTTAATGTCATCTCATGGGCTCCAGTCTAGGCTGGATGCCACCCATAAGGTTTAAATCCATTATAAATATTCCCATGAAATGTATCCCACATCTTGCAGTCATGGAAGGGGGACCTTAGACTGGAAAAGTATTTTTGTTAAATCTCGATCTGACCAGAGGTATGGTTAATATGTAAGTATTGATTATATTTACTCCTCTTCTTGAATATTGGAGTCTTAACATCAAATAATTAAAGACTAATATGAGCTAATAACTTAAAATATAATTATATATAAAAATAGAAAATAATAAACCAGTAAAGCTGGTCACAAACTTTATTTCAAATTCTATAAATCAGTAAAATCCTGTTATGATATATATATATATATACACATATACATATGCATAAAGATTGTAATTCAGTAACTATGTATTCCAAAGCAGTAGCAAATTCACCATACCCTAGTGCCACCCAGTGCAAGCCATAATAACTAATAGATTCTAGAATGTTTGTGCACAAAATCCCTATCTAGTTCTTACTAATCTGATAGTTGTTTAAATAACCTTATATTGATTACTAATTACGTAACTATAAATTTTACTAATAACTGGTTTACAAATAAATGATTAGAAAGAGAGCATATTTATCTTGGACATTACTTTCCATCCATCAAAGCATTTCCATATATATTTTGCTCTAGTCTCAGCAAAAATGCATGATGATATCTCAGAGATCATATAAATGATAAATTAATCAAATACCAAAGAAAACCCCAAATTTAATCCAACAAAAAAATTAATGAATGAAATTATAATACAAATGTAAGAATTTTTTATTTATAGGATAAATATAAAATTGTTCACTAAAAAAATAATTATTAAAAATCTTAAACCTCATTATTAAATCAAGAATATCATTCAAACATTATTATAAATAATTAACTAAAATATCTGAAACGTTTAATTACTTTTTGATAACATAGTTTTTGTCAATTACTGAGTACAAGAATATATATAATATGTGATGAATCATATAAATAGCCCAATGGGATAAGATAAAAATATTGGAAAATTATGAATGGTTAGCTAGGAATTATTTAGAGTACCAATTAACTAGCTTCAAACTGAGAATAAATCTTACCTTATTAAAAATGTAATACTTACAGAACTTGAAATGTTATTGCAAAAATTTCTTCTTTCAACATTCTTGATTATACAGTAGACTCCTATATATGTGTTAAGAGTAATATTTTTTTTTCTTGGCCTGTAGGCAAATTGAATGTGACCACGAATATGACCACCCACCAAAATAAACATTAATGATTTTAAAAACAATGGGCATTTCCATAGTCAACTTCAATATATAGTTATTCATGCAAAACTTGGTAGGTTTTCATAAATATTTTTGGAAATAAAGTTATGTACTTACTGTACATATAAATATATAGAGGTTTTCAGTATTTAATTTTTAAGAGTTGTGTAGCCATAAATTCATTAGTGACCTGGATATTAGACATTAACTTAAATAATAAAATTTCAAATAAGCACATCGCAGAAAAATAATTAGTACTAAAATAATTTATTTTTCAAATTATTGTGAGTTTAATATATATATAACCAAGCGCTTTCGTGGATATGTTTTGAAAATATATCCGTTTTAGAGAAGTTACAAAAAAAGTGGGCTAATGCTTTTTGTAATAAAAAGCTAGCAAAACATTTACTTATTTAAATGAAACACATTATAGTCATATGTGCAAAAACAAAACAAACAGATACAAAACTAATGTGTTTAGACTTCATTTCATTATTCATATTTTATTACTTATTTTTGGAGGTCATTATTTATAGAACTATGGTTTGCAAGAAATTAAAAATTCATGAACTAAGAGAGCCTTGAATGTAGCTTTGTTTTAACAACAATCATAAATATTTAAATTAGATTATAATTCAACTATAAATAACTTCCTTCTTTTCTGAGCTAACATAGTAAATGACTGTTAATATCACATATCTAGAAAAGCTAGATTTTTAATAATATTCAGCTTTATTACTACCTAGCATGCTTTTAATACATTTATAGTAATAAAACTGAATATTAGTAAATATTTACCTTTTCTGTGTATGTGTTCATTAACAGACTTGTATTATGTTAGAGTGTAGTTATATTCAATTACATTTTTTGGGGGATTGTTTAAAAAAAATTAGGTTTGTAAAAGAAAGAAAAGATATGTAAAACGAGAGAAATGGAGAAAGGAAGATTTAGAATATATTGATAGTTCTGAGTTGGTAGCTGAGAGATCAGCGCAGCTGCTTTACAAGCAGTGTCTTGCAGACAGTTATCATGGGTTCACTTCCTGGCAGATGCTTTGACATATGGAAAAAAAAAAGAAAAATATTAAAAATAGCAAAAAAATAAAATAGGAACTATTCTATTAAAGAAAACTAAATGACCTTAGATAATAGAAGGTATGTTGGAAAAAATAGAAGTACAAAAAAAATTGAAGAATGTTCAATACTGAGGAAGGGCAAAGAGCATATAAAAAATTAATAATGATCTAAGAAGAGAAACGGATTTAGCAAAATAAACATGGTTGGAACAAGTTATGAATTTTAGGCTGTCACTTTTAAATTACATTTGAAACCAGATTTTTATAAGCAAGTGATTGTATGTTGAGAACTTCCCTTTGCCTACCATGATTATGGAAAAACCTAAAAAAAGATGATCTAAATATGTCTTATATAAAAAAATCTACTTAAGTCACTATTTTTTGTGAATTGCTTATTAAACTGATATAAATAGGTGAAATGATAGCAGTGATGGTGAATCTAAAGCTTGAAATGATATTAAAGGAAATTCAATTTTTTTCTAAGTATATGTACATTGAATGTGCAATTTCACTTGACTTGGACTTTTCAAAACATGATTGCAGATATAAAATAATAATGATTTAAGATTCATAGTTGTTCTTGTGAAATTTATTTTTTAGGGAAAGGAAGTTTAATTAAGCAGACACAGACAAATGGTTATACGCTTTTTTTAAAAGAGTATATCTTCACATGAAATAAAATTGTATGGTATTGGAAATGCTGTGAAGCTGTCAATAAAAATTGTTTTACTCAATGATATCTCTGCTCAATTTATAAATGCATATGCTGTAACTAATTCAGAAATTTCAGAGGAAAAAAATGTTTATTTTTTTAATTAACAATGTATGAACAGTAAAGTATTACCCAAAATCAGATATAATGACATTTACTTTGCAAAAATCAAATAAAGATATACTCAAAAGAATGACATTATATGGATTACATTATAATTATATTCTAAAAAAGTCAATATTTTGTGAATATAAGTGCATTTTGCTATACACAACATAGAGTAGTACACTATATGGATTAAAATGACAAATTATATTACAAAAATAAATCATATTGTAAACATATTGGTAGAAAATTTGAATATATATTCTTTAGAGAGAATTCCTATTTTTTAAAAATATTAATATTAATAACTATTTCTATTTTGGATTTTAAATATTGTTGTGGTTTTGAGATACGAAAGTCTCTTAAGAATAGGTTATGGATATAAGAAAGTTCACTAAACTGATCAATCTTGAGTAAAAAAAACATGTGACACATTCCATTTATTAAAATAATCAAATGTATGTGGATATTCATAAGCAATATAGAAATTTAAAAGCAGAAATTCATTAATTAACATAAAGATTTCAAATATTTAATGAATTAGAAGTGAATAAAATCTTTTTTGAAACATTGAAAGGTTACGTGGACATGAAAAAGAATATTATGATTTTATAAGTTAATAAAACATTATTTTGATCACTATTTAGATAATTATATAAGAAGCTAAATGATTGTGTTTAATGATATAACCTTCTTATCAACTTGTTTAGGTTTGAACAGCTTGATGAACTTATTTAGCGTTTTGTGCTTTTTCAAAGTGGAAACTACAATGATAAATGAATATTAAATGATTTTTAAAGTATGTTAATGTTAGTGCTATATTTCCCGGGGATATTATTTACAATATCAGCCCGATCACATCAATATATTTGGAATAAAAAAATAGTAATACAAATAAATCTTAAACAAAAGTTTATTCACTCATAACAAAATAATATAATACACAGTATAAGGAGATGAATATCAAAGCATTTAATCTTCTAAGAAAATAAGATCTTTTATTGTAAACTTATTTTCCATCAGTGTGTATATAAATTCTTTATGCAAATAAACAATTTGCATATCATAAGCATGTATCAGACTAAATAAAATTGATTTACAATCAGTTAAGTATTTACATATATAATATACACACACTGCGTTATATCAGTCCAACTCATCCCCTCACTTTAGAAAATTATTTTTTTAGTCTTTCTTTATCTCGAGTCTTTTTTCTTCTTGTTAAGATTATTTTAATGATAGGGGATCCGCTACAGATATAATTATTGATTCAGACTGATTCAGTTTAGGTAAATCAATTTCATTTGTCTGCTTATTATTTGATAACTCTATATCTCATGGCTCTCATAATGTGTATACACACTCATCTTTTTATTAAAGTATTAGATTTTTTACTGTTGTTTATTGGCTCTAATAATTCCCTCTGATAAACTCATATAATTAACATGTCTTGTTATTTGGTTTCATTAGTCAACTGAATTAATCTTAATTGTTTTGATATAATCTTCACTATCATTGCTGACCCAAGCTGCCATTTGATGACGACTTTTTATTTAGATACTTACAACTGTAGATCACTTTCAAGTGAAAGAAGATTGCAAAAATTAGAAGAACTGTCTTATATTAAATGGGACATTATTGGACTTTGTGAAGTTAGAAGAAAAGATGAAGAGACAATTGATTTAAAAAGTGGACATGTACTCTACTATAAAGGCACAAATATAAGAAATAACAGTGGAGTAGGATTCATTATAAATAAAAAGTAGAAGAACAACATTGTGGAGATTGATGGTGTATCAGACAGAGTGGCAAGATTAGTTATACATCTTAATAACAGATACCAAATGCATATAATTCAGGTTTATGCCCCAACAAGTTCTCAGTGATGAAGTAGTAGAATATTTTTATATGGATATACAAAAGGCTTTTGATCAGAGTAAACAACATTTTAAAATTGTTATGGGAGACTTTAATGTGAGAATTGGTAAACAAATGAAAGATGAAAGTGCTGTAGGTAATTTTGGTTATGGTAATAGAAATGAGAGAGGACATAGACTTGTGGAGTTTGCAAAGAAAGAAAAACTTTATATTATGAATTCTTTTTTTGTTTTGAGAAAAATGTTAAAAGGAAATGGACATGGAAGCATCCAAATGAAGGTACAGCAGAATTGGATTATATTTAGACTAACAAAAAATACATGATTTCAAGATTGTAATGTTCTTAATAAATTTTACACAGGAAGTGATCATCGATTAGTAAGATGTAAGATACATGTTAATGCAAAACTAGAGAGACAAAAATTATTAATAAAAACAATATTTACAGTTGATATTCCTAATCTTCAGAAACATTCTAATGAATTTAAATTAAAACTTACAAATCGGTTTCAAGTACTGCATTAGTAGATTTTGAACATGATTTCAATTGAATGAAATTAATAAAAAAATAACTGATACACCTTTAAAAACCATAACAAAGATAGCTTACAAAAAAAGCTGCAACTGACCAATAAAATTTCTACTGAGAATAGAGAATTTATGAAGGAAAAAAAAGGAATATGAAGATATACAAAAATGATGCATTAAAAAAAATTGAATATCTCGAATTTGTTGCAGAAAAGAGTTAAAAATGATATAAGAAAGTATAACTATGAATTAGCAAGGAAAGCTGTAGAAGAGAATAAAAGTCTCAAGAGTGTAAAACAACATTTTGGTATTGGTAAGAAATTTATATCTGCAATAAATAAAAAAAAAAGATGGAATTATTACTAAAAAGAGAGATGACATCATGAAATGGGTAGAAGACTTTTATCAAGAATTATATAGTAATAAAGAACATGTACTTTCTATATCTATTAAATATTCTGAATTGTCCAGAATTTTAAATAAAGAAGTGAGATATGCAATTAAATGTATGAAGAAAGAAAAGACTCCAGGTAGTAATGGAATTATAATTGATATATTAAAAGAAGCAGGTGAAGAAATAAATTTTTTTTTAGCAAAGTTATATACCAAATGTCTAAATGATAAAGATGTACCAGATGATTGGAAGAATGCAGTATTAATATTTAAAAAAGGTGATAAAGAAAATATTAGAAATTACAGACCTATCAGCCTTTTATCAGTTTTATACAAATTTTTACCAAGATAATTACAATTCGTCTACATATAACATTGGGTTTCCACCAACCAAGAGAACAAGCTGGATTTAAAAGTGGTTTTAGTACAGTAAATCATATCCAGGTATTGAGTAAAGTTATAGAAAGAACAAATGAATATGAGTTGCCATTACACTTTGGATTTTTAGATTATGAAAAGGCATTTGATTCTATAAACATTTCTTCAATGATTAAAGCATTGGATCATCAAGGTATAGATCCAGGATATCATCATATTTTAAAGAATATTTATAAAAATGCAACAGCAGCAATTAGATTACATAATGATACTGGAAAAGTCAACATTGAGAAGTGTGTAAGACAGGGTGACACCATATCTCCAAAACTTTTTACAGCAGTGCTGCAAGAAGTATTTTGTGGATTAAAATGGGAAGCTAAAGGAGTGAAAGTAAATGGAGATTATTTAAGTCATTTAGATTTTGAATATGATGTAGTTGTTTTTGAAAATAATACTTTAGAGCTTCAGGAAATGTTGCAGGAGTTATCAGGACTAAAGATAAATGTTAAAAAGACTAAAGTAATGTTTAATGGATTTTCTCAAAATATGAAAATAAAGATTGATTATGATGAGTTGAAGAAGTTAATAGTTACAAATACCTTGGTCAGATTATTAATAAAGATAGAACATAATGGATGAAATTAATCATAGAATTAATGTTGGTTGGAGTGCTTTTGGTAGAAATAACTTGATACTAAAAGGAAATATGCCTATGTGTTTGAAAAGGAAGGTTTTTAATAATTGTATTTTACCAATTCTTACTTATGGATCTGATACTTGGACACTTAATAGAAAAGCAATACAGAGACTTCAGGCCACTCAAAGATGTATGGAGAGATGCATGTTGGAAATAACAAAAAGAGATCAATATATCAATATATGGGTAAGAGAACAAATAGGTGTTGCTGACCTCATTGAAAAAAATTAAAAGACTAAATGGGAGTTGGGGTGGACATATTGCTAGAAGAGATGATAATAGATGGACAATTAAAATCTTAAACTGGATTCCAAGAGATTATAAAACACCCAGAAAGAGATCACATGATGATGGATGAAATAAGAAAGTGTGCAGGAGTGATGTGGAGAAGAGAAGCTAAAGATCAGAGATGACAATTTTGTACTCTGTCCATTTAAATAAAAAATCAATAACTATAAGAAAAATGTAACAATTCAATGGTCCAGGGTAATTCACATGTAGTCTTTGCCACAGTTGGGTTGCTGTAAACTAAGATTTTAGCTTTCTTAGTGGCAATATAGCAGTGGATTGGCAATCTTTATGGTGCTCAAATTCTAAATTCATATTTTTCCAACACACACATGACTAAGTTAATTTCTTCACTTTCACTATTTCTGAGTACCATTTTGAAATGAAGTTACAATCCATCATTAGAATGCAAATTGCTGTACTTTGACAAGTTTTTGTGTATGTTCCATGTAAATGATGCTATATAAATACATACATGTTTAGGCTAAATCTTTAATGTTTGATAACCAGAATCATTTTTAGTCCATTTAGCTACATTATTTTCACTGGAGTCTATGTAGTAGACTTCCATAATTTTATGCTCAAACTCATGCCTACTGGTCAATCCTGGCATTGTATCTGCATGGCCAATTTCTTTACTAGGTTTATAAAGATGTTCAAACTCATACACTGCCAATATGTTAATCCATGGATCATATTTTGACTAGCATGTTCAGGAGTTTTTTTCAAGTTTTCTAGAATACCTATCAATGGATGGTGATCTGTGCAAATTTTAAACTCATGTTCATAAACATGCTGATGGAAATTTTTCACAGCATAAACTATTATCAAAATTTCTTTGTTAAAATGACTGTAGTTTCTTTTGGCAGCTGTCAATTTTCTAGCAGCATAAGCTATAGAACATTAACCTCCTGTGATATTACAGACTCCAATTCCTTTTTCTGAAGCACTCATTGTAACAATGACTTCCAGATTATTACAATAATGGGCAAGTAATTGGATAGAAGTTAATAGATCTTTAGCTCTAATGAAAGCATTTTCATGCTTTACATTCCACACAATTAGTATAACAACATAATAACACACCCTTTTTTTAGAAACAGTCAAAAATTGAGTAGGCCTAAAAATACCTTGAATCTTTATTGTTCTTTTGTTTAGTGGCATTTTTTTAGTTTTACCCTTTTCTGGGTTAGATATTTTTCTTATAATTAATCACAATCCAAAAACTTAATTTCAATGATAGTTCATGTGAGTTTAGAAATGTTTAACCTCATATCAATTTTATTCAATTTAGCATTAACTTTAAATACACATGCTAAAAATTAACCCTCTGTTTATGCAGTTTTTAAGATGTTGTAAAGTTTTCATGCCTGAAACAAACTACTCATTTTTGCCTGAGATGGATTTTGTGCTATTGTTATTCTATAGGATAATTTGTTGTATTTAAATAATCTTAAGTGGGTGCATATAGTTAATAATTTAGCTGTTCTGGTTATGAAGAGAAATTTGTTAGAATGCAGACTTTTATTTGATTTTTGAAATACATTTTTCTTTCTATAATGACATTTCACACACATTGGTACTGGATAACCTTTCATATTGATTTGCTTATTGAACATTATGTAGTAATCTCCAAATAGATGATCAGTTCTGTCTAGCTTAAGTATAGCCACAACTGGAGGATCCAAAGATGACTCTTGTACCACAGTTAAAACATTTCTTTTAACCAACTCATGCATAGTTTCTTTTACTCTTAACCTTAATGCAAATGGGATCTTATTTGGCATACAATATATTGGTTGTACCTCTTTTACAAATTCTATGTCAAATGGTCATGATTTTATCTCTGCTTATTCTGATTTAAATAATTGTGGGTGCTTAACTTAGAGCTCATATTCTAATTGTATTTCTTAATTATATCAATCCAAATTTCCAATGGTTTGAACCAGTTTCTTTCTGAAATAAGGGTGATAACATGCCTCATGATATAAAGAGATAAAAATCTTACTGTGAACTTTATCTTCACAGATACAATTACTTTTCACATATCACTATTCTGTTACAATTTATTCAGTGATTACCATATCATTTTAGTCAAGTGTAACATTTTTTTACACTTTCAAACTATTTTTGTTCCATCAATGTGATATTAATGTCAATCATGTCCTGCTATTTATCTCCATAATGATTTTTTGCTTGTATATATATGTACATTGAGCAAAATATGATTGTTGTCCACTTCCTTTATTTTTTGTGCTAGTTTTTTTTAGATAAACCTATTTTACTACTTTTATTTTTACTGCAACAACACATATTAAGTGTCTAATCATGCTGCAAGCATGATATCTTTCATTTTTGAACTTGCATCTTTTTTTTAGATGACATTTGCTCCACAACAATAACATATGCAGAACTTATTTGACTTTTATGGGTTGAAGTTTCAGCTTCCATTTTGTTGACTTTACTTGGAAATTTCAACACATTGTAGTGTTTTGGACTTCTGCAGCACTTTCCATAACTAATTCATAGGTTATATACTTCTTAACTGCATGTTTACATGTCAACTGCAGTTCACCCTGAAGAACTTGCCTTAGTTTATTGTTGGTGATTCCCAATAACAATCGATTTGGAACATGTCATCTAGCTTGGCATTAAAATTACACTCTTTAGCTAATATTCTTAATGCTATGCAATAATCTTGGTATTTTTCACATATTTCTTAACTACTATTTATAAATATTAAATGGACCACCAATTTTAATGTCATGGGTTTAAAAAAAAGAGTTCAATTTGTTACTTCAGATATGGTACTTCTTCGGAAGGTTTCAGTTTACCACTTACAAGATCTTTCCTTCAGAGAGCCACATGAATGTTGCTACCTTTAACATGTGATTATCTATGCTATTGATCAACATATACCTCTCTATATGTTTCATATAAAAATGTCTATTCTTATTTACATCATACTCACAGAGTTCTTTTATTGACAACAATAATTAATAAGATTTCTTTTTCTATTTGTAATTTATCTGCTGGTATACTTCTTTACTCGTTTTTCTACTGTCACCTGTGCCAATGGGATGCATTTCCTGGGGTTATTATTTACAATACTAGCTGGATCACATTAATATATTTGGAATAAAGAAATATTATGACAAATCAAAACTTAAACAAGAGTTTATTCACTCATAATAAAATAATATCTATATAAGTAGGTGAAATTAAAGCATTTAACCTTAGAAAATAAGATCTCTAATTGTAGACTTATTTTCTGCCAGTGTGTGTATAAATTCTTTGTATGCATGCTTATCAAACATTGTCCATTTATATGAGTTATCTTGATATAATATCTTTTATGCAGGCGCACACAGTTTGCTAGATTATCTGAAGTTTTTATATCAGTGCAGTTTTGAATTAATCTGAATATTTTAGGAATATATATTAATTTTGTTGTCCAATGCATACTTATAATATGTAAATTTTCTAGGTTGTTATTAATGAGGGGTAAACTTATTCATACATTATGTGACTGAAATTATATTAAATAAAATATCTTTATTTACCATTAACTAAGTATATACATATATATATATATATATATACATATATACATAATAGTACACAAGGCATTATAGCTATTACAAACATTCCAGTTAGATTCAAAATTATTTGAATTTTCTACAATATATGGAGTCATGATAAACACTTTAAAATTTGTATTAAATTGCTTCCCCTTGTAGATGACTAGTTACCAAAAGACCGAGGATAAATTTGGTACATAAAAATATCATAAAGATATATATTGCTGCTGGAAAAAGATAAAAGATTAAACATATAATTTATATAATGTATGGTTAATTATGATTTTGTCAAGTTTTTCAAGATATTTAATTAGAAAATGAATAAGACTATGATACTATAAAACATCAATGGCTACTTAATGAAGTTGATTCATGTCACACAGCTTGCATTATGAAATAAACATTTATTACTAATGGTGAAAACCCAAACATTTTAAATGAAAATAGGTATTTACCATAAATGTGTGCTTACTTGAAATTTGTTTTCCATTGCTATGATTGTTATCTTTGGAACCATTTAAACAGTTTATATTAAATTAAACAGGTATCAAAACATAACTTTAATGGTGCATTTTCAATTTGATCCAATTAAAAGCAAAAAAAAAAAGAGCAAGAACTACTTTTTCTTGACTTGATGATTGTTCTTTTTTTTCCAATCCAAGGAATGATCTACCCCATTGTTCATAATATTTTCAATGCAATATATAGAGACTTTGCTTTAGCAGTCAATATTAAAAAAAGCAAATGTTATCATCCAACAATGCGAATAATGTTTATTGCAACTTTTAGCTTGAGTAATCATCAGCTAGTAGAATGATGTTGAATTTAAATATTGTAGTGCAACATAGATTTCAGTGTGTTTCTACTGTTTTCAGAAAGCTAGAAAAGATATTTCATCACAGTAATATAATTATCTCAATCAAGGTAATTACGGTTTTAAATTTTTATATGGAAGATAGTCATAGATATTCTATTGAAAGAAAATATATAATCACTAACTTAGTATTAGATCAGCATAGTTATTTAAGCAGCTTGGATAAAAATTTTAAAAGAAATTTTTAAATTTTAGGCTATTAGCTTGAATAAAACAAATTAAATATGGCTACCAGATGCCTACAGCATTGATTTAAACTTTGAAATTCAAATCCTCATTAATAAAAGCAAAAACCAAAGTTGGAAAATGATAATTATGAAAAACAAAACTACTGAAAAAAAAAATTCATTTAAGAATAATTGAAAAAAAATTAAAATGTCTCTGCCAAAATTGGCAGATTAGTTGCTATGTTCTTTAGTGTTCTGAATGTATTGATAGTGATTCAATTATTTGATTAAAAACAAATATAATTTATATATTTAAAGTTTTAGATGTAATTATATAAGGAACTTGAACACAGAACCTCAGTTTTCCTTCAGCTATTTGTTCTATTTCATACAACCTATACACATGATCACACACATATGAAAAGGATAAATGATCTCCAATATATATATTTCATGCTGAATCAGCACTCATCCATTGGTCCAGATCATTATCTCCCCCCTCACATATATATAATCAGTGCTCATTTTATATTAAGATAGCAAATCTTCAAACCCTAAAGGACAGGCTTCAAACTATTCCATCTTCCAACTCTTAAGCCATCCATACCATTTAAAATCTGATGATGGAATGCCCAAATTCCTTGATGATCCCAATATTATTGTCATGCTCATGTTGACTTTAAGTTACTCTGAATCCTCATGTATAGGACTTGATCCATTTGAATACACTGAAGATGGATGTGTAGGATACTGGCTGAATCAATAATATAACTGCTTGAAATCAAGTATAATTTATATACTTGGAGTTTTAGATGTAATTATATAAGGGACTTGAACACAAATGTTCACACTCCTTTCAGATATCCACTCTATTTCATACAAATTATACACATGACCATACACATATGATGATCTGGACCTACTAATGAGTGCTGGTTCAGCATAAAATACATAAATCAAGAATCATTTATCTTTTTTTAATGTGTGTGGTCATGTGTAAATAGAGTAGATAGCTGAAGGGAGTTTGAAAGTTTTGTGTTCAAGTCTCTTATATAATTACATCTAAAACTCCAGGTATATAAATTATACTTGCATTCAATCAAATATTACAGATTCAGCCTATACCCTACCTATTCCTCTTCTATGTATTTAAATAGATAAAGTCCTATAAAGAGGGGTCAGAGTGACTTAAAGACAACATAAGCATGACATTAATATTGGCATCAACAAGAGATTGGGCATTCCACCATCAGATTTTTTATGGTAAGGATGGCTGAAGAGTTGGAAGATGGAGTAGATTGAAGACTGTTCATTAAAGTTTGAAGATTTACTATTTTAAAATAAACAAAGCACTGATTATAATATACGTGTGGGAGATGGTGATCTGGACCAACTGATGAGTGTTGATTTAGCACAAAATACATATATTAGATATCATTTATCTTTTTTACATGTGTGTGGACATGTGTATCAGTTGTATAAGATAGAATGGATAGCTGAAGGAGGTGAGTATTTGTGTTCAAGTCTTTTATATAATTGTATCTATTATTATAATTTTTTTTATTAAATTGGCCACACGAAAAGACTGAATAGTACCTGATTTCCTAAAAAGTATTTTATGGTGAACTTGAGTGTAGTTTTAATGAGGAATGCAGTTCACATTTTTCTTATAAAAATTATCCTAAATATTTCATTCTAAAGATATAATATCGATTGTTTTCATTGAGAAGATGTGGCTGAGAATAGAGTGCAGTGAAATGCTGCATTTGAGCAAGATGTTGAAATCTTTTAGGAAAAAAACCTGATTATAGAAGACAATGTAAAAAGATAACAAATAAACGATATTTATGATTCATGCAAAAATTTGCATAGTTATCAAAATTCAGCTTCAGTAATGGTTCTTAATGATGTCCATAATATCACATATAAGTAAAATTCTTATAATTAGTTAAAAGCAGATTTAATTTACAATATGGTGTTAAATTAATAATAAATCAGTTTTTGTGCTGCTGCATATTTTTAGAAAGATAAACAACTTTGTAAATAATAGTTTTAATCTTCATATTTTCATTTCTTGCTTCTTTTTTTAATGCAATCTGTTAATTATATGTTTGTATATATAATTCTAGAATTTTGTAAGCATATTTGTGTGAGATAATATCTATAATTGTGCTATTAAAATTGGAATACAGAAAATAGAATATCTCACGTTATATATTTTTAGAAATATAAATCTCTAAAGATTTTGTTGCAAAGAAACATTTTTCTTTCGATTAGTAAATAATCTTTTATTTGCTAACTCTTGTTGTTTTTTCCAATGACGTATTTTTTTGTGATTTAATTATCAGTGTATTTGTTTTTCTGTGATTTTTTTTGACAATTACTATTTTATACATCAAATACTTTATTATTATACTGATTAAAAACTAACAATGGAATATGCTTTTATATTATTTAAAAAAAATTTGAAATAATCGTAGATTGTGAGTGTGTGTGGGTGAGGGAGGGGGGGAAGGCGATTACAATTTTTTTTTTTTAAGAAAAAATTTTCGATTCTATAGTTTGGAACATTCATATCTTATGATTGGAAATTTTCAAAAAAACATTAGAAAAAATATCCTCCTAATAATGGTACCATAAGCCTAACTTCAAAATAAAAAGAATCTTTAAGTAGCCTTTTTCAGTGAAATACTTTTTCAACAATCTATCACAGATGAAAAATGAAAGAATAAGCATTACTCACAGGCTTTAAAAATATTGGATGATACAGATTGGAGTAGTTTTCTATCATTATTTTGCTTTTTATCTATTTACAATGAATATAGGCTAGTTAATTGAATTATAAATTGTCTATCTGAAAAACTCTAAATCTGAATAAAATCCAATTTTTTTTCATTTTATTTAGTATAGATTTAAACCCATATTATATAGTGTGATAGATGGATGCACCATAAATTGCATCATAAAGTTGTTTTAATGCTTAAGTATCTCATGTTTTAGACCTGCAACAGATTTGACTTGCTATGCCTTTTCACATTCATATCAATCCAGTGATAACTTTCTAATCTTGTGATCTGACCAAATAATATGTACACTGGAATTTGTACAAACTTAAAATATAAATTTGTCAACACAGACCACATGTACATGATATATTCACAAGATTTATAAAGTTATTGGCAGTCTGAATATGTATGTGAAAAGGCGTAGCAGCTCTAATAAATGACACTAATTACACCAGACTAAATCTAAAACAGTACATTTTTAACAATACAAAAAATATAAATTTCACACAAAAAATATTTCCAATATGTCATGGAATTATGAAATTCCCAAATGTTACTTTAAATATGGATATTTAAGCCTGTCATGAAATTACAAAACAACCACTAAAGCAAAATTGGCAAAAACAAAAAAAAATAAATAATAATACTAAAGTATTACTACATCTATATCTAAAATATTAGCATGTCTAAATATTATATATAAAATATTGTCTATATTTGGCATGAAATTACAAAATGCTTAAAATAAAAACATATTTACCATGTAATATATAACAGGAATTGTCACAATCTACTTTATTTTAAGTGGATAAAATTTTGTTCCAAAATGGAGGCGTAAATTTTTTTTTTTCAAAATGGAGACTTACTTAACATGTGATTTATACAAAAATGGTTGTAACCAGCAGCTCATAATTCAGCAGTTTTATAGGCTTTCCAACAGTCTGAATAAATTGTTGATTTTTCTTCCACATTTTGTTTAATGGCTTCCATCAGAGTTACAGCTGTTTTATCATGAATTCTCATGATGAAACATTTGTCAGTTTCTCTGCATAAGCCATCAAACATCCACTGTTCTGGAAAAATTCATCTGGTTTGTTTTTTTCTTTTTGTGGAAAAGGCTTTCATCAATTTCAATGACTTTGTTAAGGATCTCCAATTTTATATTTTTCTTACCCTGTCATTGGAGTGGCACAAACTTCCCACATATAGCTATTTCAGTCTATTACAATTTGGTCTGCTAAACCAAGCTCTGTTTTCCCTCATTGTATGAATGTTAATTTATGATTCTAGCTGTAAATAAATTGGATTGCCATCAAGAATGGAAATTCTGGAACTCTCCAACTATGTTCCCTTATGAAGGGCTATTTTATTATTACATTCTTGAATGTTACAATGCCATTCCTTGTCTGAGATGTGGATGTATTTGACTGCCTTGATCTCAGTAGCAGGTATTTTCCAATTGTTCATTATTTTGTACTGAAAAAAATTGTAGAATTAATAAAAAAAATAGAAAATTTAAATCAGCACTGAAGTAAAAAAACATTTTGAGAAGAACTTGTCTGAATGAAATCTGAAAAATAAATGAAAGTGTAAATTTTATCATGTTATTGGACCAGATTAGATGAGAGTGCAGGGCTTATTTGACAGGATCACAAGGTTAAACATTTATCACAAGTGTGAAAAGGCATAGCATGCCTCCAGCGTTGTAAGTCTAATACATAAGTATCAAAATTTTATATAAAATAAAAAGAAACTTTAACTCTTATTCATGAATGTATTTATTTTATTAAATAATGTTTGTATGATCAGGGAGTGAATGAAATAACAATTCAGTTAATTTTTCTGCATTTCTAACACATTCTTTATAAACTTAGTAATAATATGAAATTATTAAAATTAAAATGCTTAATAGAGAATATAATCTGACCTAACTTTTATCAATGATTTTTCCATTTGTTGCAAATTTTTTTTTTGCGAATTCTAGTAAAGGTGGATCTGTATGTCTGTCTGTCTGTCTGTCTACCTACCTACCTACCTACTGACCTACCTCCCTCCCTCCCTCCCTCTCTCCCTACCTACCTACCTACCTACCTACCTACCTACCTACCTATCTACCTATCTACCTATCTATCTATCTATCTATCTATCTATCTATCTATCTATCTATCTATCTATCTATCTATCTATCTATCTATCTATCTATCTATCTATCTATCTATCTATCTATCTATCTATCTATCTATCTATCTATCTATCTATCTATCTATCTATCTATCTATCTATCTATCTATCTATCTATCTATCTATCTATCTATCTATCTATCTATCTATCTATCTATCTATCTATCTATCTATCTATCTATCTATCTATCTATCTATCTATCTATCTATCTATCTATCTATCTATCTATCTATCTATCTATCTATCTATCTATCTATCTATCTATCTATCTATCTATCTATCTATCTATCTATCTATCTATCTTATCTATCTATCTATCTATCTATCTATCTATCTATCTATCTATCTATCTATCTATCTATCTATCTATCTAATCTACCTATCTACCTACTTATCTATCTATCACTGTATATCAGTCTATTTATCTATCTAACTGTTTATGTATTTATTTAGCCATTTATTAATCTGATGCCAAATCCAATGGTCTGTTGAAATCAAGTTCTAGTGACTTTTGGGAAAACTGCTTAATGTGCTTTATTATCTGATTGAAAAGGATTAACCATATTTTATGACTGAATGAATCAAAAATCCTGGAAAGTACTTGCAATTACAGGTCAATTATTTCAAAACATTTATCTATTTAAATGTGAGACATTTTATTAATTAATTGTCATAAAATTAAATCTGCTTCATTAACTAATTGTATAAATACAAGTCTAAAAAAAATTGAATTTATCAACATATGCCCTAAAATCTAAGAATGTTTTTTACATTATAATAATGATTCACGTTAGTGAACTTTGAATAGACATTTGTTTAGAAAATGGCAATGATAAGGTCATCTTTAAATAACAAAAACATAAAGGCTTGTAAACAACAAAATCATTATTATTGGAAATAACAAAATCTAAAAGTTATGACCAAATATTTATATACACTACGGTATTACTTTAACAGAATGTACTTTTCCAGTTTAAATGCAATTTTTCATTCATTAGTCAAAATTTTACAGTACAGATATTATCTTTTGGCAAATCAGATATTTTAAATCATATTTTAAAATTAAATTTAGACAGTGTATAAATTATTCTGGCATATAAAACCAGAATAGCATCTTTTGAAATGTAATAAAGATATTTTTATTACTGATATTTCAGCAGATATATTTTTCTAATAACGTGGTACTACAATTAATTAATACAAATACTAATACAGCAAAGATTTCCGAATTCTTAATTGTATTGATTAATTTAATTGTATTTAACCAGGAATATAGTTTAACAAATTCAAGTCTGAATAAAATGATATTATTGATTATACTAAAAATTGTAAGATGACAGTAAGTAATACCCACAAGCAGTAATCATTTAATGAATATTTTAAAATTTTTGTATGTTGAAACCTCATTATCAAACTTTTTTTGTAGCTCTGGAAAAAGTTTTGAGTTTTTAGTTCAAAACAGGACTTCAAATGTATTTATATATGAATATGTAAATAATTTATTGAACTATTATTGATAGATTTTTATTAAAAAAAGTCTTTATTTTGAATAAAGTTTGGGAAAAATAAAATTTTAATCTCTTGCAGCATTAGTTTCTTCAATTGGTTGCACACAATTTTTTTATTGTGTTGAATACTTTTGTTAAAAAGTATATCAATAGAAATTTACTTATTTTTTGATATTTTATTTCTGTCTGATCATTAACTGATACAATAATTTCAACATTAATTTTTTTTTATTATTGCAAGAATAATTTTATATGGTTCAAATGTCCATTGTCATTATAACAGAGACAAAACTTTCCATATAGTAATTGTGTCTGTTATAACAGCTTGTGTAAGAATAGGGATTGATGACCGTGTGACATTATCATTATAGTTTTAAAACAGTTTTACTAGTGTTTTCCTCATAGTTTCAAAACAGTATAAAAAAAACAACAAGCAATATAGTCATTTACTTTAGAAGTCATGTAATATTCAAGCACTCAAGTGGTAGGTTAAGTATAATAGTTTATATTTAATTTACCAAACTAAGGTTGGTTTACTTATCCCAGCCTGGAATTAATCAAGGAATTGTTGGAATGCTAAACTGTATAGAATATTAGTATTATATTGTAAAGCCATAATGTTTTTACCATTGAAGTTAACAAAAACTTCTAAAGATTTTTAATTCTAAAACAATCATTTTAATCATGTTTATGTCAAATCTAATGAAAATTTATGATTGAATGCATTTCTCCATGTAATGCTCAACAGGTAAAGGATATATGACTTTTAGAATCAATTTTTTGCTTTTGTGAGTTAACACAATCTTGTATATCATTACTCTTCTTAAATTGTGCCACTTCAAGTGTTCTGGATGAGAAGTTAAGGTAATTATATGATATTATAATTGTTTACTTCTGCACCATACTGGAGAGCAGTACTCAGTACAGAGTAGAATGTCAGTATTAGAATCCCATATGGTGGCTGTAAGCTTGGAGATAATATTATTCTTGGTGACAAGTTTCTTTTTTATATTCGTAAGATGAGGTTTAATCAAAACAGTTTGATCCAATTTAATTCCCAAGATTTTGGGTGTGTTTGATGAGTAACTTTATAGTTACAGAAATCAACATTAAGAAAAGAATATATGGATATTGTCAGTGATAAAGACATAAAGAAGTTTTTCAATCATATTATCACAATTTTCTGTCTCAACTATATTAAATAGACTTATAGTAACATTTGAATACAATATTATTTCTAATTTTTCCAAGAGTTGGCTAAAGCTATCAATACCACCATGCAACTTTCTTATATGCTTACTCATATGCTTCGAAAAGCAATTCTCTTCATAGAGCTAGCTACTTTAAGCTTGAGTAATCACTAAACATTATTTGTATTGTAAATATTCCTATCTTCAGACTGGCTTATAGCTTTTGTATTTGTCAATGAAGATTATATGTCAAAGCTGTAACTAATGCCTTACACATCTAGTTGCAATCTTTTATTCCTATATGTTATTCACACTAATAGTCCAAAATTAAAAAAAAAAGATTTTGAATCCAAGTTAACATCATATAGGTTTAATAACATCAGGTCACTTTCTATATATTTAGATATCTAAAAGTTTAAGCACAATGAAGGAATAATATGTATTGGATGTACAATTTCATCATTGAAATTTAATTTTCACCAATGAGGACAAAAGAAAAAAATGGTCTGGGAAGGAAAATATTATAGCATCACCACATGCCTATAGCTTAATCAAGTTCACATTATATGGCTTTAAAGCATAAGCTAATGTTATGAAAAATTGTCATGATGCTATGAATTGCTTAGAATATAGATTGATATGAACCATTATCAAAATTTCCAATTATAGGTGCTAATTGCTTTGAAACCATAAACTTTTGAAAATGTAGATCAGTAGATTGAAAATCAGGAATATTAAGCAATTTGATGAAGAAATACAGAATAATCTAAAATTTCTTGAATAACATTAAATATGGCAAACTTATATACATAAAAAATAGTCACATATCACATGACACCACTTCTTTTTTAAGCTAGTAAAATATAAATAAAGAGATTTGCTAATTGCTCAACAAACTTTATGATATATGCTTAGCAAGAGAAAGCATTTAAAATATCTCTATCTAAAAACCATTCCCAATTCCCTGACCAAAGGTTTCATGCTTTTGGCATTCCTCAGAAAGGCACTAGGGTAGTTTTAAACCTTAGATCTAAAAATACCAACCCAAAGCCAGCATTTATCTAAGAGTTAACCATTGAATTTTATACACTTAAATGTCTTCAAACTCAAATAGCTATATGGGGTTGACAGATCTTCAGCCAAACCATACATTAGAAGTCTCAGCAATATAACATCACTTAAGACTTAAAGAAAATACTATAAATAAATGTAAAAAAAATAGAGTCATATATCACATGACCCGATTTCATTTTTAATCTTGTAAAATATAAACAAAGAGCTTTGCTAATTACTCAACAAGCTTTGTGATAAATGCTTAGCAAAGAAAGCATTTAAAATATCTCTATCTGAAAACCACTCCCAATACTCCGATCAATGGTTTCATGCTTTTGGAACTTTTCAGAGAGATGCTAGGGTAGTTTCAGACACTAGATCTAAAAATACCAACCCAAAGCCAGCATTTATCTAAGAGTTAACAATTGAGTAGAAAATTTGAAATTTTCAGACACTTAAATGTCTTCAAATCCAGCTATCTAACTCAAATAGTTATATGGGGCTGAGAGATCTTCATCCAAACCATATATTAGAAGTCTTAGCATCATGTAAGACTTAAAGCAAAGACTATAAATAATCAATAAAAAAAAATTCATATATCACATGACCCCTCCTTCTTTTTTAAGCTTGTAAAATATAATCAAAGAGCTTTGCTAATTGCACAACAATCTTTGTGATAAATGCTTAGCAAAAGAAAGAACCTCAGAGAGGTGCTAGGGTAGATTCAGACACTAGATCTAAAAATACCAACCCAAAGCCAGCATAGATTTAAGAGTTACTCATTGAGTAGAAAATTTGAAATTTTCAGATACTTAAATGTTTTCAAACTCATATCTCTAACTCAAACAGCTAAATGGGGCTGAGAGATCTTCAGCCAAACCATATATTAGAAATCTTAGCAATATAACACCACTTAAGATTTAAAGCAAAGACTATAAATAGTCAATTAAAATAAAAAATAGGATTATATATTACATGACCCCACTTTTTTTTTAAGCTTGTAAAATATGAACAAAGAGCTTTGCTAATTGCTCAACAAGCTTTGTGATAAATGCTTAGCAAGAGAAAGCATTTAAAATATCTCGTATCTGAAAACCACTTCCAATACCCTGATCCATGGTTTCATGTTTTTGAAACTTCTCAGAGAGGTTCTAGGTTTGTTTCAGACACTAGATCTAAAAATACCAACTCCAACGCCAGCATTTATCTAAGAGTTAACATTTGAGTAGAAAATCTGAAATTTTCAGACACTTAAATGTCTTCAAACCCAGCTATCTAATGCAAATAGCTATATAGGGCTGAAAGATATTCAGCCAAACCATATAATAGAAGTCTTAGCAATATAACATCATGTAAGACTTAAAGCAAAAACTATAAATAGTCAATAAAAAAAAAAAATAGAGTCATATATCACATGACCCCACTTCTTTTTTAAGCTTATAAAATATAAACAAAGAGCTTTGCTAATTGCTCAACAAGTTTTGTGATAAATGCTTAGCAAGAGAAAGCATTTAAAACATCTCTGTCTGAAAACCATTTCCAATTCCCTGACCAATGTTTCATGCTTTTGACACTCCTCAGAGAGGTGCTAGGTTTGTTTCAGACACTAGATCTAAAAATACCAACCCAAAAACAGCATTTATCTAAGAATTAACCATTGAATAGAAAATCTGAAATTTTCAGACACTTAAATGTCTTCAAACCCAGCTATCTAACTTAAATAGCTATATGGGACTGAGAGATCTTCAGCCAAACCATATATTAGAAGTCTTAGCAATATAACATCACATAAGACTTAAAAGAAAAGACAATAAATAGTCAATAAAAAAAGTCATATATTATATTATATACTTATATTATTGCACTTGCAGACATTTTGAGATGTACTAACATTTTTTGCCCTGAATTGTTTAACATAGTAGTGATGAACTCAGGAGTTCAAGTTACCTGAATAAAAGCTGTATGCTACTTTTAGTGCTCCAACGTCACATGTCCATTTGAGTTACTTATATTTTTTGCTGATCTGAACTAGAATAAAATTATTTATGGCCGGTTAGATAAATTACATAAATTCATCATTAAAAATGAAAAGCTTCATTATTTAATTTTAAAATCTTAGCATCGCAAGATGAAAGTTAATTTTTAAAGATATTTATTGACTTTTAAAGAACTATTTTAATTCGCAGAATAAAGATATATATTTTAGTCTTTAAGCACCGTGCAGATAAGATTTATTAATAATATATTTGGTTTGTCTTAATTAAAAAAAAAAAAAACCCTAAAGATAACCCTCTAAGTACCGCTTGCTCAATTTTCATGCTGAAGACGCTCATATTACCTTCTAAAGATTTAGACTTAACGTAAAAAATAGAAGAAAAAAACTGGAATGCAATATCAGCTGATGTTTTAAAGAATAACATTCATTCCGGAGCAGTTTATCCGCTGAACCAAAGCAAGATCAACTTTAAAGAAACTTGTCTTTTTTTTTTTGTTATTAGCTGTAACAGTAATTCTCTCTTCTTTCTTTTTTGTTTTTGTAAAAAAAAAAAAAAAAATTCACTGCCGGCAGTAATATTTTTTAAATGATTGAGCTCGTAATTCAAGTTTAATCAACAAGTTGCTGTCTAGGTAAAACCTACAAATTTCAAGCATGTTTTAACAAATTTAATAAGCCAGATTGAGAATATTTTTGCGTTATATTTTCATTCATACAAATATCTTAATGTGTACAGGAGGAAAAAAAGATATATATAACCAAACGAGAGATTTTTCTTCTTACAGGAAGTTATCCAGTAAGAAGACGATTTTAACGCACATAATTTGATTGTAAAGGAGTAGCTGCAAAAAATAAATCAAGTTACCTACATTTTTTAGGATTACATATCGCATGATGAAAAATATTACATTTTCTGATGAATGACTTCTTTTCTACTTAAGGTAAGATATTTAATAATAGCATAATTAGACAGAAATCGATGTTTATAATAGTTTTGATGCATTTATTTGTAATTTAAAGATTTGTTATCAATTTATCTTTTTTCTAATTATTGAATGTCGTACTACACATATTAATTTAATTCGCAAGATTAAAATTATTAAAACAAATTATTTTTTTGGGATATGAATATCTATGATATATATTTGAGATCTAAAATATTTTTATTCTGAATAATTTTTTATTTGTTCTGTAACAAGAAATAATATATTAAAGCAAACGCTGTATATAAAACATCGCCGAAATATTTTCAGATTATAATAATGGAGGTCGCTTTCACACATCTTACCTAGATGCTTTTATTAGAGTGACGTTCTGTAAATGTGCGCATGACTCCTATTCCGAATTACGGCCATTGTTCTATTTTACTATTACTTTAGAGGTAAAAGAAATAAATTGAGTAATTTATCAGCTTTTTAAAAATATAATCTGTTTTAATAAAAATGGTCAAAGTAAATGCAACTACGTATATATAATATTAATACAATAATAGGCTGCTTCCTTTTTAAAACTATATTTATATTTATATGAAATACTGGTATTTGTTATTGAAAAACCTGTTGATAGCATTAGTAATTCTGTAGTTATTTTCTGATGTTGGGAAATGGAATTATTTTATCTAAAACTTGAAATGTTTAGACCGATCACTTGTTTTGCGTTTTCCGTATTATTATTTTGAAAGTTAATTTAATTAAAAAATAAAATAATTGTTTATTTTTTTCATGAGTAAGATTGTTAATTTTTTTTAACGCGTATTTTTTTTATACTTTTAAGATTTTTTTATAACTATTTGCGAAGAATTGGAATTCTTTTGAAAGAATATAAAGAGGGTGTCATCGACCTAATATTTCTGAACCAGTAGATGGAAAAATATTTAGGTGTTAGCTTTTTACATTTTTTTTTTTTTTTGTAAGTCATGGATTAATAATCGTTAATTGGTTGAAATTATACGCTTACAAGTTTATTGACTTAACAATTTAGATCTAGCATTAAAATATGCTGTGCCATTCTATTGAATTCTTTAAAAAAACCGGAAGATATTAAATAAAATTTAAGAGGGTTTCCCCGTTACCTCTTGACCATAATTAATAAATAAGTCGCAATTTATCAAGTTATTTAGTTCATTTAATTGAATATAATTATTTTATTAGATGTCGGTTAAAATTCTGCGTTAACATTTTTTAAAGTTTTTATAAAAATTTATACAAGAAAGTAAATGTTGCCAAAACATTATTTTTAAATTGTAAATTATCCTATTACAAATGTTTATAATTATTAAAATCTTTTATTTGTCTTCCATATATTTATGTATAGAGGGTGTTGTACCTATCACCGAAATAGTAGAACTCACTCACAAATGTGTTTGCCATTCCAGTTAAAAGAAAAAAAAAAAAGTAATAATAAATAGTCCACATATAAAAGATGTTGATCGATATGTGGTTCATTTGATTTTTTTTTTCATGCTGCCTTAATTTCTGTAGCAAACATTTCATTTCTGAAAGAATTCAACATTTTATCTAATTATAGTTCCACTGTATTCTTCACAAAGAGATCTATCAATATTACTCTTTTTAAGAGTGTCTTTTGTAAACAATATCTTCTCTTACAAAAATCATGTTAAAGTTCACTATAAAATACTTTTTAGGAAGTCTGTTATAATTCATTTCAGATGTTCAATCCAACATGTGATTTTATAATAATAGCCTCTATGGTACTATATCCATTAAACTGAAGAACATGTTGATTGGTCTTATATTCTTGCTATTATACTTTTAGAATTTTACAAAACATACTTAAATAAATTTTTATTTTGCTATCTTTATGTTACATCAGTAGAGACTCAAAGTGGTACTTTCATACAATAAGGGAAAATAACAGTTCTAAGTATAACTATAGTTGCAGTACTTATTACTCTGTGATGAAATACTTATTTTTAATTTCTTAAGTGCAGCAGTAGCATATTAGAATCTATGTTGTACCACAACATTTAAGCCTGTCTTTCTACCTAAAGAGCTATTAAGGCATTTAAATTGTCTCACATTCCCAAGTTGATAACCATCCAAGCTAAAAAGTTTCCTAAGATTTTACCCATCACTGGATTTATAAAGAACTTGATTTTTTTGAACATTTAAATAATAAAATCAAATTTTTATAGGTTCCATTCAAAACATTGTTATTCTGTAGATCATCTTTTGAATTAATAATGCCAACATAATTATCAGCATCCTCTAAAATTCAGAAATCAAGAAGATGTTTTTGTTTTTAATTTAAAATAAAAAATACCACCATCAAAACTTCATTGCATTTTGATGCCTTTTATGTGAAGTCTCCTGTAAACAGTTCCAAATACCACTGTCATAAAAATAATAAAGTTGATGCTAACACACAAATCCTTGTTTATCACCAGTTTTTATTTCAAATGCTTCATATTTATTACCTGTAATAATAACATTTCTTCTCATTCCATTATGTAGAAGCTATATAATACTAATAAACTTTGATGGACAACTAATTAATTTCAAAAAGTATTGTAAATCTGTTTGATTAAAGTAAATCAAATGATAAACAAACGAATAAAAGTAATATATAAAACTTTTATATTTATTATTTTTTTTGTATTGGCCTGTCAACAAAACCTCATAGATGATACTTCTTGACTTTGCAAAATTATATTCAATCTTTGGTAAATGTTTATCTCTGTCTAAAAGCAACTTGTTCAATAAAATGCTTAAATATATCTTTACTGTAGTAGATAACAATAATATTCTATAATTATTAATGTGATTTTGCTAATCTTCTTTATTTTTAAAAAATTAGCAATAAAAAGTATAAATATTAATAGATAGAAATATAGTAGTTGAAATTATATATATTGTGCCCTTTTCTATAGGTCAGAAATAGTTCATCACAGTAAATTATTAAAAATTTTAAATTTTAGAATATGTTCTCTTGATGTGTTAGTTATATTTTGTTAATGGTATCTTAAAGTACGATTTGAAGGTAAATGAAAATACATAATGCTTAAAATTATGATAAATTACTTAAGAACAGTTAAATAAAAGCTAAAAATATGCTTACATATGGTTGGAAAAGCTAGCCATAATAAATAACACAGCTATAAATATTTAAAAGTATGTTTAGAAGTTCAATTTTAATAGTTTAAACTTATAGTTAAATAAATGTTATATTTAAAATTATGAATTATAGTTAATAATTATACTTAATATCATATATTTTTAAAAGTAAATTTTATGGTAGTGAAAGTTATATTTAATTTTATATTTTCTAAATTCTTCTTCCAAATTTTGTATTACTGTATTATTTTATTTAATATGACAAATGTTGCAATTTATTATTTATTCCCAGACAGAAAATCGGATGTCATCTGCCTTGGTTATATCAATCATGTGACTTGTATAATATATGGTTATACACTCTTGCTTGCTAGTGTTTAGATTAGTCAAGTTCAAAGTATTTTAAAATTGCATTATAGAATTGGATGTAATTATTACCTATCATAAAAGCAAATATTAAGTTAGTTGTCATAAAATGCTTTTAAATAATGTAATAAAGATGAGTACAGTTAATAATAATTAAATATTTTGTTAAAATAAAAATAGATAAATTAAATATTAAGAGTGGGATAATTTATTAAATATGGGTTTTAGAAAGTTTTTTTTAAATATTTAAGTAATTTAGTAAAGTAATAATTGATTTAAGATTAATATTTTAAATAATACTTTTAAAGTTTTAATACGTCATATTTTTTATTTTGAAATTTAATTGTGTAAGTTTCTAACATTATGCAAATTTGGTATCAAACCAAAAGTAAGAATCAACCAATAGAATGATGTATTTTCTAAGATATAAATACCGATTGCATGGGGGGTATCGGTGGTGATTAAAAAATGTATTTAAGGTAGCAGAGATCATATCAGAAGCTATCAAGGTGATAGTAATTTTTAATTTTATTATTTAGGCAATTTTTTAGTGCTCTCATACAATTTTATTTGCAAAGCTAATAGGTTATTATTATTTTAAAAAGTATTTGCAAAAAGAGAGTGTAAAATAAAAATATTAGTAATAACTTCATTTAATATGCCTTGCTAATTTTAAAAGTCTTTTGCCAGTAGTATTCGCCAAAATCTAATATATAACTTCGCAATAATAAAATGGATATACCAATAAGTAAAACATATTCAACTTATAATATTTTAAAAATGAGTATAATATTTATTAATGCAGTTTCAATAATATTGAACAAGAGGACTATTCAAATGAATAAATTAATTTTATGGACATTGTATGGGAAACTCATTAGAAAAACTGTTTGCCGATTAAAAGTAAAGACACATTATTTTATATAGCAAGATAGTCTTGTCCAGTATTAATAAGCAATAGGACAAGTACACTCTATAATAAATTTATGGAAATATCATGTTATATGAGTAAATGTTATATTCTTTTTGAAGGAAAACATTTAAAATACTTGTAAGAAAATTATCTTAAGTAAAGATTAATGAAGATATTCTAGAAAAGTGTATGTTATGAAAACCTGAACAATATATAGGTTATATGCATTCGTGAAAAATTATTTTAAAGCTGATAATTTAAACCATAATGAAACAACCGCTGAAGAAGTAATAAATGGTAATAAATTATCACAAAGAAGAAACCTACAAAAGGAAAAGGAATACAGGAATAGACGAAAGTATGGAATTATAAAAATGTTTTTATAGTGCACAAATAATTTATCCGTATAATTTAAGTTAAGCCAAAGGAAATGATGCATCACTACACATATGGAATACTATAGCATAGAAACTTCACAGGATTATTTTTAGTATTATGATTTTAATAATCATCATTCTGGACTACAGAAGTCATAAACTATTATTCTATTAACTATTCCAGAATAGATTGATGATTATTTTATTTAATTTTTCAAGATTTTAAGACATCATAATATTTTTTTTATTATTCATTTTTTAAACCTGATATTTTTTGTACTGGAAGTTTGGATGACACTTACTGCAGAAAACGTATTGTCTTATTCGTCGTCATAGCAACAGGGGAGGTTGTAGAATTACTCTTGAAGAGAACATTTTTTTTAAAAAAAACTTTTGAGAAAGAAAATGGAAATATTTGGACTTATTAAAAAACATTCGTTTCAGCTGAAGTTTATGTAAATATGATGTTCATTTATTACTATTTATTTTAAAAGTAAATTTTCTAATTTATAAGTGTAGGAACATGAACATTAATTTATTGATAATATTAAAATCCTATAATATAATAATTTAATAATTTAAATAAGAACATTTTAAATAAAGGTATGGATGTATTTTTCATGTATGCAATGTATCTAATTGATGGAAAACCGAAGACTGCATAAATGATAACCAGCTAATATCACTTGGTAATAGTTAATGAATATTGATATTTTTATGATATATTTTGTTTTCTTTTTAGATTGCCTATGAATTATAATGAATGGAAAGTTTAAATGTTGAATTGTACGTAAACACATTTTATACAAAACTTTTAAAATTATGAGATTAAGATACATTTTGAGAATATGCATACTATAATGTTATACTAGTAATATAACACAACATGATAATAACTATTTATGTGATTATTTTAAAAACTTTCATATTATTGAATGTTCAAAGTATTTATATGATTAGTTTGTAAAGGTTTAGAATATAGAATAATGAAGTAAGCAAACTTTTCTTGTGGATTAGTGAAATCACTCTAATTATAAATGAATTTTATTTATTGTTTTGAATATGCAAGATAGTTATTTTGTCGATGTAAGATGTGATAAATCTTTAGGAAATAATGATAAAATAGTGGCTTGGTAGTAATTTGGTGAACATGAACCCAAGATAATGTTATAATAGGATGTGATGAGGGAATATGAATAATATTTTATAATCTTCGGGAATATACAGTACAGTTAACAGTGCCCTGTAACTGATATATTTATTTTGAACAGTGTCTATTTTTTTTAAGTATTGATGTTTTAATAAAGCTGAAAGAATAGCTTGACATCATTAATAGTATTGGAGGACTTTGGACAAAATAGGTCAGGCCTCTATTTCTTATAGATACAATGTGCCATGATATTTTTTTGATATATGCTATGAGTTATACTCGAGTTTTTCTTCCCTAGATCCTACACATCTATTCACTATCTAGTGTAACTACATCGTTCAGTATGATATATTTAAAAAGAAATAATAGATAATTTAGAGTTTAAGATATGCTATCATTTGAATGAGATAAGTTCATTTACTTAGAAGAAATAGAATTTGTATAGATTGGAATTGGAAATCCAATGGATCCTAAAAGGAAAAGAATCATAAAATATGTTTTTTAGATTTGTTTTGGAAGTAAAATAAAATTTCAAGAATAAAGTATATAAAACAAAGTTGTTCTTTAAAATGTTAAATAACTTTTAAATGCTTTATTTTGTTTTTAAAATAAGTATTGCATATTTTTAAAAATATAATGTTGTAAAGTAAAATGATATAAACAATAAGCATAGGTATAATTTTGTATTTATTAAATAATAGGGAATATATCAGTAATTACAACTATATAGTATTAAAGTAATATTAAATGGGGATATGTTATATTTAATAAACATAGTGTAGTGAACGACGATACCCACAAAATCTAGTAATAAATTATTAGTAGATATTTTATATGACATATTTTAACATTGCAAAGTGAAAATTGTTTATTGTTTAAAAGATCCATACTCACAATAATGTTATTTTTTATGTTTTTCATAGTATGTTTCTATGGATGTTTTTTAGAAAGAAAAGTATAGTTAAATAATATTTAAGGATAGGATTTTTTTTTAATAAATATAAATAAATGTAATTTATCATAAGTTTAATTAGAAAGAGATAAATAAAATGGTATTATTTTATTATTCTTATTTTAAGTCAGAATGAAGAGTTAAATAAATTCTAGATTGTTTAATAACTAAGTAATAAAAAAAATGAAGAACGGTGTAAATTGAGGATATCCAATGTAAATATTGTAAATAAATTGTTTATTTATTTTATTGTTAATAATAAACTTTGTTAAATTTGTTTTTAAAATTTGTGTGTCCTGACTGTTTCATTTTCCCATTACACTGCATGAGATACACGGAATAACTGAATCAAACATGATATTTTTGCACAAAGATAAATAAAGAATTATTTTAAGAATTCAAATATTTTCTTGGTATTCATTTAATTAAGTAATCATATTTTACATTATCTTACAGTCATAAATTAGTTATCATAATGGTACATTGAATTATATGCTGTCCAATGCTACACACCTATGTTATCAGATTATAAGTGCTACCACACATATTTTTCTTACATTATTATATGGAGATAAAAGATCATATTATAGTATTTTATTATTTTATTATAGTAATAAAATTATAGTGAAGAAAGAGATATACAGAATTAGTTCATCCAATGAAGAGTATTATTATTATTATTATTATTATTATTATTATTATTATTATTATTATTATTATTATTATTATTATTATTATTATTATTATTATTATTATTATTATTATTATTATTATTATTATTATTATTATTATTATTATTATTATTATTATTATTATTATTATTATTATTATTATTATTATTATTATTATTATTATTATTATTATTATTATTATTATTATTATTATTATTATTATTATTATTATTATTATTATTATTATTATTATTATTATTATTATTATTATTATTATTATTATTATTATTATTTTTTTTTTTTTTTTTTTTTTTTTTATTATTATTTATTATTATTATTATTATTAGATAAGTGTAATAAAGTATAACATAAAAACCCCTTCTCATGTTTTACTACAGTAATTTTAATTAACTTAAAAAAGTTTTATGAACCTGAGATTTTATTGAGCTAAATTATAGTAGATAAAAGATTAAGATTTAATTATTAGTTTAATCTTAATGAGTAGGATTTATTAAAGTCATAAGAATACTATAAGTTTATTTATTTGAGATAGTAATAAGGGGGGGGTAGTGTTCTTATGCCATTGAGGTAGTATCCTGTGGGATATTGGCTCAATGTAATCTTTCTTGTCACCTGTATTTTCACTTCTAAGTCTCATGATATGATAAATAATTATTTATTTATTTATTTTGTAAACTGAATCTTTTCATTATTTTGCTAATAGAATGTTTTAATATAATGCAGGATATTTTATTTATTAATTATTTGCATTGAACCAAATGTAATCAGTAACTGAGTTAACCCATTTTATTTAATAATATATTGCCCGGAAGTGAGATGCACAAAGGCAAGGTTAGAATATATATAATTTAAATAGAATGCTTTTGATATAAACTTAATGCAGCATTAAATAGAAACCCTTGCAAATCACATTTGTTAAAAATATGAATTCCTAACTAAAAAGCAATATATAAACTATAAACCACACTAAGAAGTATGTAGAAATTCATATTTGGATTAATCTTTTCATTGTTTTATAAAACACTAAATATAATGTCACTCTAATCCATTTTGTTGACTAAAGTACTGTTTCAGACTAATGTAAATTTAGTAATAATCACTTGTTTAGCCAGACTTATCCTGATTAACTATTTATTTTGAAAGATAATGGATATATATTTTAATCTTTATTTTTGTTCCTAGATGTAGGATCAAATAAGGGAAAAAGAAAAATTCTGAATTCACTTTTTCTTTGGAAAATGGAATGGGTTTTTCTCATGATATATTTGTCAAGATGACAGATAAGCTGTTATTTAATTTTAATGCTTATTTTTAGATGTCAAATATATTTTCATTTATTTCTATGATATTTTTATTAACAAAAATAAAATATATATAATTTTTATACATAGAGATGATTTTTTTAAAGATTAAACCAATCCATATGGAGATTAAAGCCTAAGATTTTTTTTTATTTCTTTTTGTAAATAGTTATAAAATCTTTTAATATATTGATTATTATAGAAAATATTTAAAATTTTCTACAATGTTTATTCAAACTGAAGGCAACACACAAAAATTATTATTTAAAAGGTTGTCTTAATTATTTTTAATCTTCAGTTAAACATTTAATTAACAAATACATGCCACCTGAATATCCAAAATAAGGAAGAAAAATTGCAAATCTTTTCCAATCAACAGTTTAATAGCTAATTAAGAAATATTTTTTCATTCCTTTTGAGAAATATTTGTCTTACAATGATTCACTTAAGATATTTGTCACTAATCTACCTATGTATGGGTATAGCTTCATAAGTAATAATATTACTAGTCATTTATATATTATTAAATTAATAATATATCAGGAAAGAATGGCTAAAATTTATTATATAAAAAAGTTATGAATTTATACTTATATATTTTTGAAATGTTTTAATTTAAAGCCAAAAAAATGAAAGAAATTTTATAATCCTTATTTTTTAATTTTCTCTGGCAATCTGTTAGTTTATTGAAATGAAAATAATATTATTTTCACATATTTTTGTTTTTAAATTAACAAAAGTAAAAAAACTTATAATCTTTCTGTTATTTTATTTTTCACCCTTTATAAAAATTTTAGTTTACCTAAATTGATTAAGTTTACATTTTAGTATTTCTATTAGCCAGATTAATTTACGTTTGATTTTCTGTCATATAGATTATATCCTACTTTTGTAAAAAAAAAAAAAAAACTTAAAAATAATTGTCAAAATTTTTAATTAGAAGGTGCATTCTGTAAAGGATATATAAAAAAGACAGACATGAAAAAAAAAAAGATTTCTTGTTCTGATTATTGACTGAGAAGCTAACTTAGCTAACAGTCACTAAATAAAATCGATGTGAATACAATAAGCATAATATTTAATAAGATATTTTGAAGTGGAATTCCAGTAAATATTGGTAGCTATATCTTCCAATGCCATGCTGGAAATATAAAACCAATTCCACTATTCAATTCCCACTGCAATAAGAATTGTGTTTTTATTATTTTATTTTGATTTTCATCTTCCAGCTTTATCCATACAGAAGTTATTTTTATGTCAATGTTCCAGATAAATTATTTAATCTTATTGAATTAACAATGTTGAAATAATCATTCTAATTCAATCTGTCTTAGTAATTTGACTAGATAACTCAGGAGAAGTTTTCTTTTTTTATTCAAAAACATTTTTGAGGATCAAAGAGAAAAATGGATTAAAAGTACTGATAGTTAATTAAATAAGAAAAGAGAAAAATCAAGATTGAATTAACAAAACAGATGATAACCATTAATATATATATATATATATATATTATACCATTTATTTATATATATGGTACAGATTACTATTTAATATTGTGTATCATTTAAATAGAAAAGGAGAGAACCTGATCTTTAATTTTTTTTTGTAATATAATGTTGTTTTAAGAAAAACGTACAGTGAAAGTTTAATTTTTTTTTTTATACATATAAGTTAACTAAAATAAATTCAATGTTGGAAAGTGCATACTGAATAATTGATTCAAATAGAAAAAAAGGTAAAAAGGAATATGCGCAGAATTTTGAAAAAGAATCTGGGATATAAAAGGAGCTGACAGGTTTGAAAAGTCTCTTTTGTCTTATTGTTCCAGAGAGTGTTGAGCAATTTGAAGTGCCTCGTATTTTTTTTTTATATATAAAAAAAATATTAATAAAATGTGTCCACTTAGATACGAACTGAAATCACTCACCATGAGTGAGTAGAACTCTATCATTTGCCAACACTTTCTCTCGAGAAAAGTCACCTAGATCGTCGTCTGGCTCTACCTAAATTTGATCAGAGATTTGGAAGGAGTAAAACTAAAAAAACAACTACCGTGGACTACCCACTGACTGAATTGGATGTTGGAGGATTAATGATCTACTTAAATATCAACTTACTGGTAAGTTAATGGTCATAACTTTTACATAAAGCTTTATGAATAGAGATTTGAATGAAATGTTATCCCATAATTTTTTTTGATCTAAAGATTTGCGAACTGAGAAATGAATGAAACTGTTACCACGGAAAACTAAGACACAAACTTGTTATTACTTCAATATTTGAATCAAATTATTAAATTCATATGCACAATATTTTTCAATATTATAATTTTTTCTTAATTATAAATATTAAATGTTTGACGGGCTAGAATAAACATAACTTTCATTGTACGTGTATAAAATTAATAATATTATATTTAAGTTTTATATTTGGTTATGTAGATTCAAATTAGTATACAAATTACCTTTGCTAAGTAGATTTATTTTTCTTAATTTAAGTCAAAGGGGAATATCTTCTCCTACTTAACGGGAACTTTAATCCCGATTGTATAATTATTATTTTACGAGTTGCAATATGTTTGATGCAGACTCAGTGGGTCTAATGACTCTGGTGCCCTCATGTAGAAATTAAAAACTGATTCAGCTCACAATTGTACTCAGTAATAATTCTAGGCTGAGCTTATCAGGAAAGATAGTTATGTTTTCAGAATAATAATGAAACGTTCTTCTTTTGTTTTTGGAAATAAAATAAATGAACATTTATTTTTCTTTTACATAACTTGATCAACTCGTGTATTTATAATGCATATAGAGGCCTAGAAATATGGAAAACATTATAATGGCTTCCCAACTTGGGCTTACGAAAAAAAAACCATGACCTGAGAAAATTTAAAAAGGGCATAAAATTGAGAATTTAATGTCCATAGCCAGAAAATAAATATGACCAAAAATAGTGCGCAAGTCTAAAAAGTTATTGCGTATGACTACAAATTTTTTTTTTAAGAATATAAGATTTTAAATAAGTTTATATTGAAACAAAATAATAGCGGATAAATTAAATAATAAATAAAATTGATCAAAGGCTAGTAATGATGGTAAAGGTAGAGAGGGACGGGAGATTATAGGGTGATAAAAGAGAGGGGTGTTGGTGAACGAATTTATTAGCAAACCAAAATAAAATATTGAATTTATATCATAAAAATTGATGAAGTTAAGATTTTGTTTACTATAGCAAAAATAACACGGCCATATATGAAATTGAGAAGTAGTAAAAATATACACAATATGGCAGAAGGTGAGAAAGAATTGAAAGAGGGCATGGAACCCTTCATAAGAAAACTATTACATGAATTCAAAATGAAATTCAAAGAAGATATAAAGAAAGAAATGGCAGAGATGGTCAGAGAATTAAAAGAAGAAATAAAAGAACCAGTAAAAAAAAGAGGGAAAAAGAAAGAAATAAAGTGATCAGTAGAACAACAGAAGAAAAGAGGATAGATAATCTTATTTGTGAGTGGGACAGCAAATCAATTAAGTACATGTCTCAAGAATGCCCAAAGGTTGTTTTGCAAATAAAGGATGTCAAGGTAGAGACATTGTGGGATTCTATCAGCTAGATATCAGTAATTTCAGAAACAACATATGAATGCATGCGGAGCCAACCCCTAGAGATACCAACTCTACCAGTGAAAAGCATGAAAATAACATTGGCAAACAACAAAAAGGCACAATTGGGCTCGAAACAAGTTTGGGTGCAAATTAAAATGGGATAAAATTATGCCCCACATGCTATTAATTCTAAAAGAGTTGGTACATGAAGCCATATTGGGGTCAGATTTTATGCACAAAACTGGGTGTGGGATTAATTATAAAGATGTAAAGATTATCTGCAAAGGGGAAGAAGTGGAGTTTGGGTCACGAATGAGAATAAATCAACAAAACGTATGTCATATGGAGTTTGAGATAGAACAGCCTTCAATAGAGGTGTGGATTGATGAGATAATAAATGGAGTGAAGGAAGGATGGAAAGAGGACCTAAAAGAAGTTCTAATTGAATATAAATCAAATTTTTCAGATAAACCTGGGGTTATTAAAGGGTATGAACACAGGATCAAGGTCACTGACAGTACACCATACCAGGAAAATCATACTCAGTGTCACACCAATTTAGAGCTGAGGTAGAGAGAGAATTAGCTAAAATGGAAGAGTGGGATATTATCACTAAGGATTTGTCAGCATATAATAACCCATTGGTGGTTGTAAAAAAAAATGAAGCCATAAGACTGTGTTTGAATGCCAGGCAATTGAACAAGATTACATAGCCAGATCAAAATGTTCCACCTCCAATTAATGAGTTCGTAAATGAATTCCAGGGAAAAAAGATATTTTTCACATTAGATCTGACTGCCAGCTATTGGCAGATCAAGTTATACCCTGCTGCCCTGAAGTACATGGCACTTCAATATAATGGTATATCTTACCAATTTAACAGAATGCCTTTGGGTCTCAAGAATAGTGGAGCAGGCCTGCTAAAATGTCTTGACCATGTACTGTACCCTGAGATCAAAAATGAATGATGTGATTATTGCATCCAATAACTCTTAGGAACACTTACAACACCTCAAGTTGTTTCTAAAAGAGGGCAATATGAAGGCTATTCACATTAATTTACAAAAAAGCTGCTTAGCAGTGGAAGAAATGAATTTCTTAGGGCATTTAATTAATGCTAATGGAATCAGACCCCACCCTGACAAAATCGAGGCAATACGAGATTTACCCAGACCCTTGAACACCAAAACAGGTGAGATCATTTTTGGGGCAGTGTAATTTCTACAATAAATTTTACAACAACTTTGCTTCAGACATGGAGCCTCTGCTGCAATTATTATGTAAGGGAACATCATGGAAATGGACGGAAGAGCACGAGACCAATTTTAGAGTTATTAAAAAGAAATTCCTTAGCTAAATGATGTTGGTTTACCCTGACCTAAGGAAACCATTTATTATTCAGGTAGACAGTAGTGGGTATGGGTTAGGTGCAGCTCTTATGCAAGCTCAAGAGGATGGTACCTTGGGGGTAATTTATTTTGTCAGCATACCATTGAGAGGTGCAGAGATTAATTACTGTGTAACAGAGAAAGAGGCCCTGGCTGTGGTATGGGCATTTCAGAAGTTTTGCCAATTCTTGATAGGATTGGAAATGATTGTTAGGACAGATCATAAGAGCCTGGAATTCTTAAACCATAGTTATTTAACAAATAGTAGGCTAATCCGATGGGGGCTTTTTCTCCAGTTCAATTATTCCATTCAGTATAAAAGGGCACTGAAAATATGGTACCCAACACATTGAGCTGGAATATTGTTCCTGATACCCAGGACCATCTGCAGATGGAAGATATCTGTTTGGCAAGTGTATAATTAGAAACAGACACTGTAGTAGAAGAAGGATTGAGATACTTAGGAAAGGTACAACGGCAAAGTCCTACCTACAAGAAAATAATGACCAACTAGAAGACAAAGATGAAGTGGGAGAAACAGCAGACACTAATGCTGGTGAGAGATACTGCCTGAAAGAAGGGATCCTGTGGAATATCACTGACCCACAAAGGAATCAGTGGAAAATGATTATATCGAGAATTTACAGAAAGGACTTATTGAGTCGACCCATCAATTGTATGGGGACAATGGTGTAAATAAAGTGGAAGGCTTATTGAGGACATGGTTCCATTGGCCAAATATGAGAGCACAGGTCACCAGGATAGTAAGCTCATGCAAAATGTACCAGAAGACAAAACCAGCAAACAAGTCATATCAAGGTGCATTGAATCCTATCATCCCTAAAGAAACCAATGACCTGGAGGCTATTGATTTCTATGGACCATTGCCAGCTTTTGGGAAAATGAAATATCTACTAGTAGTATATGACCTTTTTTCAAAATGGGTGTTGGCATATCTGGTGACCCAGGCCAATACTAGGAAGGCCATACGAGCCCTTAACGTATATTTTAAAAGAGTAGGCAAACCAAAAGCTATTATGTCAGACCATGGTATGCCTTTCACATCTCATGATTGGCAACAGTGGATAGAGAGGATGGAGGTAAAACTCATATTGTCATCCATATGAAATCTGCAATCCAATTTTTGCGAGTGGGTGATGAGAGAGTTGGGACACCTTTTCAGGGTATATACTGTGTCCAACCATAGAGGATGGGTGAAACAACTCCCAAAAGTGTTAAATTTCATAAATTGGACTCAATGAATCTACCAGATTTGCACCTGTAAGACTTCAATTTGGACAAGTGGTATCTCGTTTGTATAAATCCACATTACCTGCTAGTCCTGAAAACATTGATAAAGGGAGAGATGAAGCAAGAAAAAATTGGAACACTGCACCAAGCTCTGGACCAGGTGGAAAGGAGGCCTGACTGATAAGTTTAAAACAGAAGATAGAGTATGGGTCAAAACGAATGCTATGAGCCAAACTGGCAAGCATATTTTTAAAAAGTTCTAAAATTTGTATGAGGGACCTTAGCAAATCAGCCGACGGGATGGTCCAAATGCTTTCACTTCAGAGAATGGTGAAGGAGAAAGGTGTACCTTTAATGCTAGGTCACTGAAACCATATAAGACTAGGATGTGGGTTAGAAGTACTCCATAAAGACTTATTAAGAATAACATGAGTTCAAACCTCTATTTTTATTCTCGTCCCCTGCCCCGGTGGTATTGTATCATTTATTTATATATATGGTACAAATTACTATTTAACATTGTGTATCATTTAAATAAAAAAGAAGAGAACCCGATCTTCTAATTTTTTTTTGTAATATAATGTTGTTTTAAAAAAAACATACAGTGAAAGTTTAATTTTTTTTTTTATATATATAAGTTAACTAAAATAAATTCAATATTGGAAAGTGCATACTGGATAATTGATTCAAATAGAACAAAAGGTAAAAAGGAATATGCGCAGAACTTCGAAAAAGAATCTGGCGATATAAAAGGAGCAGACAGGTTTGAAAAGTCTCTTTTGTCTTGTTGTTCCAGAGAGGGTTGAGCAATTTGAAGTGCCTTATATTTCTTTTATATAAAAAATATTAATAAAATGTGTCCACTTAGATATGAACTCAAATCGCTCACCATGAGATATGAACTGAAATTGCTCGACATGAGCGAGTATAACTTTATTGTTTGCCGACACTTTCTCTCAAGAAAAGTCACCTAGATCATCATCTGGCTCTACCTAAATTTGATCGGAGATTTGGAAGGAGTAAAACTAAAAAAACAACTACTGTGGACTACCCACTGACTGAATTGGATGTCGGAGGATCAATGACCTACTTAAATATCAACTTACAGGTAAGTTAATGGCCATAACTTTTGCATAAAGCTTTATTAATAGAGATTTGAATGAAATGTTATCCTATAATTTTTTTTTATCTAAAGATTTGCGAACTGAGAAATGAATGAAACTGTTACCATGGAAAACTAAGACACAAACTAGTTATCACTTCAATATTTGAATCAAGTTATTAAATTCATATGCACATTACTTTCCAATATTATAATTTTTTTTTAATTATAAATATTAAATGTTTGATGGGTTAGAATAAATCGTTATTATTAACATAACTTTCATTGTACATGTATAAAATTAATAATATTATATTTAAGTTTTATATTTGGTTATGTAGATTCAAATTAGTATACAAACTACCTTTGCTAAGTAGATTTATTTTTCTTAATTAAGTGAAAGGGGAATATCTTCTCCTACTTAACAAACTACCTTTGCTAAGTAGATTTATTTTTCTTAATTAAGTGAAAGGGGAATATCTTCTACTTAACAGGAACTTTAATCCCGATTGTATAATTATTACTTTATGAGTTGCAATATGTTTGACGCAGACTCAGTGGGTCTAACAACTTTGGCACCCTCATGTAGAAATTAAAACCTGATTCAGCTCACAATTGTACTCAGTAATAATTCTAGGCTGAGCTGATCAGGAAAGATAGTTATGTTTTCAGAATAATAATGAAACCTTCTTTTGTTTTTGAAATAAAATAAATGAACATTTATTTTTCTTTACATAACTTGATCAACTCGTGCATCTACAATGCATATACAGGCCTAGAAATATGGAAAATGTTATATATATATATTCTCAAGGTTAAATGATGATACAGGCCTAGAATATATGGAAAATGTTATATATATATATTCTCAAGGTTAAATGATGAACTCATAGTATTATTTCTGGGAGCTTCCACATAATAAAAATATAGTAGCCAAATAGCTGATGTTTCAGTACAATAACAGGTACTTTCCTCAGAGCTTCTTCTTTTTCAAATCATAAGAATGATTCTTATGATTTGAGAATGAAGAAGCTCTGAAAAAACTATTATTATAGACCTGAAATGTCAGCTATTATGGTTATTATATTTTTATTACATGGAAGCTTCTGGAACTAATACTTTGAATATATATATATATATATATGACTACAGATGGCGTTATACCAAAAACACCTTCAAGCGTTTCTTAATCCCAATGTAATTTCCACCTTCATATCATGATTTCAAGCTATTTGCTATCGTCAGTGAAGGACAGGATTAATCCTGTTTCTTAATCCTGTCATTCACTGACAATAGCAAATAGCTTGAAATCATGATATGAAGGTGGAAATTAAGTTAGAGATAGTGAAATATGCTCTGACATTTATGTAAACAAACGCTTGAAGGTGTTTTTGGTATAACGCCATCTGTAGTCATAAATACAAGCATATGCAAGTTTTTAACTTGTGTTTTTTGTTTTTCATATATATATATATTGTAACAGTAGCTGGGTTCGAATATAAGAGATAATATAATGTAGAGTGTTAATTGCAAGTGTTGATATGGGTTGATTGTGTATATGTGAAAAGATGTATAAATAATCATTTGAACCCTGTTACAAAGAGTGTGAAAGTAATATGTAATCTGTTAAAGGATGGACTGTATGCTTGTCTATATATATAGTGGTATGTGTGTTATTATAAAGTGGTTATAGGTATTAACAGTTATATGTGGGATTGACGAGAGGCAAATTATATACGGAGTTGTATAAATTTATTATTGATTACACATATATATTTTGTTGTTCATTAATGTTCTAAGTTCTACATTTTAATAATGTTAACGGTAACACATGTTTCTTGATGAATCCATTGGGCATATAAAGCTACAGAAATAGAATAAATAAGTCACTGCGAGCAGCTTAAGTTAATGACTCTGTCTGCCAGAAGTCTTAGAACTGATCGAGTTGGTATTCTGAAACAATGGAAGATCCGGTCTTCGGCGTATGAATAGATAAGAGAAAATGCGAGGTTAAAGTGTGTAAAAGAAAATAACTTTTTTTTTCTTATGAACAAAAAAAAAGAGTAGTGTGTTTTTCAGAAGGAAAGAGAAAAGAGGACAGTGCACAGATTTTGGATTGGATTAACGTGTAATTGAATAAGAAGTTTTAGTAATATGCCCATCGTAATGTTGGGGTAATTAAATAGTGAGTTTCGTTAGACTGGCCCAGTGGGTTGTTATTGTAAGACTCATCTGAATCAGATTATGAAATTCGCTGCCGAAATTCGATCAAGTAATGGCGATGAAACACATGCAACTAGGATCTCTTAAGCGAGTGAAATCATCTACTCCACCCTAGGATAAGCTACTTTGTGTATCACATTGCGGACTGTTTACCATACTTAGGATCAACAAATATCAAGAATGCCAGTATTTTTTTAGGATTATAAATGTGTAGACTGTTAGCTGTGACCACATGGACATTCAATCATAATTAAGGTAAAGTAACCTTTGCTCTATATATGTGTTCGATGAATGCATAGTAATGAAGGGACTTGTGTTACCTCTATATTAAATACAGTAATAAATATTGTTTAAATAAATAAAAAAAACATTAAATAAACAACTCTGATGTGTAATTGCACTCTTTTGTTGCTATATATATATATATATTCTGCCCTCTACTATGTGTAACTATGTACACATCGAGCCCACCACGTTACGCCACAATCTACCCTCTCACCCTATGTGTAATTACGTGTATATGTGTACTCCACTTCCCCCAAATAAATATAACATAATATAGTGAAAATCGCCTCACCGGGTTCTAGCTCTAATAATTAATGAGATATTCAATTAAATGCTTTACTAGCTCAAGTTTTCTTAAAATTAACTTAGGTTCTGTTTTAAACTAACTCAAATAACTATTTCAGAATTCATGAGACTAGAAGTGGAAATAAGAGGGGACAAAGTAGATTACATTGAGATAATATCTCATAGGATACCACCTCAATGGCATAAGAACACTATCCGCCCTTTATATTACTATTACATATAATAACTACATATTATTCTTATGACTTCTGCAACTTCTAATCACTAAACTCATTTAACAATTAAAGTATTAATCTTTTATCTATAATAACAATAATAGTAATTATCTAGCTCAAATGAAATAATCTCAGGTTCTTAAATCTATTCAAGGTTAAATTAAAATAAGGTAGCAAAATATGATAAGGGATTTTGTGTCATAATTTACAACTCTGAAATTAGATTAATAATAAAACAATAATAATAATAATCACAATCTTCATTGTTTAATCTAACTAGTACAGCTTTTCTTTTATCGCAAATTTATAACCGTAATAAATTAGTTAATAATCTAATATCCTCCTTTTTTTTATCTTTAAGTAATAAAATAATTAATAAGTGGCAGTGTTTAGATAATCTGATAAATAAAGCAAGTGGCAACTAATAGCATACAATTTAGCAAATTACTA